>CM028361.1:38251228-38475869 GCA_016624345.1 Platycodon grandiflorus
TTTTTAAAGAATCACAGTAGGTCAAGATTCAGTTTAAACAGGATTTATAAATATTTATATCAATAATAATGTAAATGTATATCAATAATATACATATATATTAGATTTTCTCCTTGCTCCCACTCCGGCCTTACTAAAGTCCCTGGAACTCCAAGTCAGCTATGACTCTCATTCAGATTCAGTAATACCATTGGATTGGGAAATTTTTGAGCTGCTTACATTCCACTTTATTTCGCCTCTGCTTTGCATGACTCGCCGTAGATTCCTTTCAGTATTGGAATGGATCCTCCATTTATATGATTTTTATTTTCTTCGTTTTCTTAATGATATGAATGACTAGGAATGTGTTGATCTTCTTGATTAAGGATCTTCTGTGATCCGATTACGGGATAGTCATTATTAAGGGATAAAGTGCCGTTTTCGCTTCTTTATGACTATCTACCAGGGAAACTTTCCACAGCGTTATGCTGTCCCTAGTTAAGTTGTTTCACATTTTGTGATTCGGCATTTTATCCTTTTGGATTGTTGCACTTCTTTCAATGGATCCTTTCCATCTACCTTGTACATTCTTTTATGAAGTACCATTCACTTCTTCAGCTATTGTACGCCAGTGACAACAAGTGATTAACAAAGTTAAAGAAAGCGTTTGAAGAATGTATCAGAAGTAAGCATGCATGTAATGAAGTTATGGATATAAATAGGAGTTTGATAATTACAATAGGTAAGTAGTATTGACAAATCTTTTAAGCTTAGGGCATTTAGATGGTTTACTAAGTTTCAGCCTATTAAACACGGATAACAAACAAGCATTCTGTTGTCCCTACTACTATCATTTGAACAGATATCTACGTACCATTTTAATTGCTGCAAGTTCTTTATTATGCATATCTTTTGCTAACGGTTATAATAGTCCATCATAATTCATAGAGAAGCATTTGGTTATTTTGTAAAGAATGATCACAACTGACCTTAAACAACTTGCATAGATTAATTACTCTTGACGCTTTGACATTGGTGACTACTGATCATAAAGTAATGCTTTCTGCAGTAACAAAATTCAATCATTTCCTCATTCTAATTGTTATCATTTTTATTTTTATTTTGATAAGTAATAAACTGTATAAAAGTGAAAAGGAGTCAAAACAAGTGATGCATCCTTTTAAACTAGAAGAATACACGGTCAGATTAGGAGGCCTTAACAACTGAGAAACTATTCACAAAATCTACAAAAGAGTCTAAGGAAGGGTCAACCGCCTCCATTCTAATTGTTATCATTGATTCACACATAGCTCCACAATAAAATATCTCCTCTTCCAAATCAATTTTAGCAATTATAGTGTGTGATACCAAAATATAGAGCTTTTTTATACATTGGAGCACAATTGAGATATTCTCCATCTTCAAAAATGGTAATCCTGTTTATTGATCTTGATAACTATATTCTAGTTTGGTACAAAAATAGGAACCTCAAGGAAACTCGAAACTAATGTTTGGAAAGGTCTTAACAACTACAGAAGAAATTTTGGAAAGGTCTTAACAACTACTGTAGAAATTTCAAATATAATTTGTGGCCCTTTTCAGTCAGAATGAATCAGCAAAGACTGCATACAGAACAGGCCCCTGAGGACCATGACCTTGCCACTTGATTAAAGATAAGTAACTAAGAACTAGCATTCCTCATCATCTTTTACAAGTGTTTATATAGCAAACTCTCCACACTCACGTCATCCAAGCTTTTGACAATAACTTTATAGTAGAAATATCAATTCCAAAGTTCCATTTCCAACCCCCCATTTTTATGTTATAATTTTATTGCACTTTGTTTTCAGTGTCCCGAAAATTTCAATAGAATGAAAAAGCCTAGTTCACAAAATTTCAACATCACTGTAACCCAAAACAAGGGAAAAGAAGACCAGCGGAAAGAAAGAAAAAAACAACAACAATTATTAAAGGACCTTAGTAGAATCATACTGAAAATTTCTTCTTCAGATCCAAAATAAAAAGGCTCATTCGACACTTGTACAAGAAGGTCAAACTCCGATCCTCATTTCATTTTTTTTTTGGAAGGACATGGGACCAGTTGCATCTAACTTGAAAGGGCTTTTACTTGTTCTTGCGTATAAGTCAAGTATTCATAAATTCCACCTTCTTTCGCGCCTTTTAATAAAATCTCACTTAATTCCAAAAAACAAAAAAAACAAAAAAATACGTCTTCAATCTTCCTGATCTTTATGTTCAATCAATACATTTTATGAGTTCTTCAAAAGTTACACGTGAAGAGAACCTTCTGGTGGAGCAGTTTATTCTTATACCCTAATCTTTTTGTCTATAAGCAACAAAGGTAGTTTTTCACGTAATCAATCTCAACGATAATCAGATTAGACGATATGCCTCCATATAATGTAAAAAACTCAAACAATATATATACACATTCAAATGAAAATTAACAATTAAGCATGTACTCACACATCAGAAACCACAAACTCGGATTCATTCATTTTGAATAGACAAAAAAAAATGCCATGGATATATACATGCACACATAAATGGGGGAAAAATTAGCTTCAACTACTAACCATATCAAATAAATAAAGAACACTTATCAACCGTGCAGAGATACAGACTAATCAGCACAACTTTCACCGCCCAAATTCAAAGCTGACAACCAAAATCAAATATAAATTCGCAAATCGTTGTTTAAGATAAATTAAAAATCAAGTTTGAACAGTGCAGATAAATAAATACCTGATAAGCACTAGCAAGCCCCTTTGATACCAAAAAAAATGGAAAATAATTTAGGAATGAGATTTTGATTTTCTGAGATAGGATGGGGAGTTCCTAGATATCAGATAGCCTAGAGATTATCGGAATGCGGCGATTTTTAAGAGATGGAAGAAACCCTAGGGGTTGGTCCGTAGGTTTATATTGAAGTTGAGGAGGCGCCAGGTGTTTGTTCGTTTGTTCAAGTGTAAGTGCATTGCCGCGACACGTTTATTGAGAGTGTGGCACTACAACACCTCATTAGCGCAATCCTATCTGTACGTATTTGAAATCCAGACGGGAAATTGTTGCCAGAGAAGATTTGGTAATCCGGATTTTGTTTCACAGAAGAGGAAACAAAGTAAGCAGGCACGAACGTTTTGTCATTATATGTGAGTTTACGGAAAAAGGGGGCTCTTTGGACTTGAAGGAAATCAGAGGGGTTAAGTTTGCCGCAACATGGTAAAAATTGATCAAAGCGGGAGCATCGTGTATGGGTGAAGTAGACCTTAAGTTTACATCCGGTCGTGTTTTGAACCTAAGGGATGTTCTTCATACTCTTGAAATAAAGAAACTAGTTGCACACCTTAAATAACGCACGTACATATATTATTTTTAATTAAATTATATTAAAGAAAATAAACTAAAAAGAATAAGAGATTATTTTAATGAATAGCCAAATATCATTTGATTAAAATTATATTATAAAAAGAAAGAAAAATAAAATACATGTTATTAATAAAAAAGATAAATTTTGGAAGGGGATATTTCCACTACAGTTTTTGCTTATCCATCACAATTATTACATCAAATAAACACATATTTAGACAAAGTTACCCTTGATTACTTGTGTTGCATTTAGCCTAGATTTGCTTGAATCCATAACCTAAGTCTAAGACAAGGTGACTAATGGGCCCGCGTGTCCTGTTAGAGTGGCAACTTGTACTTAGGCATAATGAATAGTTTAGGGTTGCTTATTGTATATTGCCTTGAAGAAGATAGCCTATAGGACATCGGACGCCCTCTCCGCACAATAGGCAATTTATGCATCGCCAGCTTTCCTTTCTGGATATCGGACAAGCTCATATCGCCAAGCCTCACGCAATGTTGAAGAACCCTAACGTCCGATAAGAGAACCGCCAAGACATGTCCCGATTTGAGGCTTCATTGACTTCGATGCAACGTTAACTCCGCAAATCACATTCAATGAAGGTTTCCATTCTTGGCATACACTCGAAAAGGACATTCCCGCAAGCACTGCATCGCTATTTTTAGCAAAGTGTCGAGACAGATCGCAGCTACAGTCGGCCCCTATGAGTCAACAACCGATTAGAGCATTAATTGCTCTTAAATTCAAATTAGAAGACTACCAACGGCCCAAGCTTCCTCCTGCATATAAAAGGAGACTCCATTGCCGCATTCAAGACACTTCAACAACTACAACTCTCGAATCTTCTTCATCTTCTTCAAGCTTATAAGCTTAAACGTCCTATCTCAGACATCCTTTTTGAAGAGCTTCACTCTAAGACGATCAGTCCATTAAAGCTCTTCATTGATTGCAACACCTAGCTTTTCATAGCTCACGAGAATTGTATCTTATTGATATCAATTCTCCCACACAAACACTTGGTCAACAAAATTTTTGTACACAATCCATTAGAGATTTAGTTTGTAAAATATCTAGTGGAAAAACTTAGTACACGATTTTCAAATCCAAAGTTGACCACTTTGGTTGTGGACGTAGCACTTATTTATAAGTGTGAACCATATTAAATATTCTGTCTCTTTTGTGTGATTGTGATTTGATTGTGTTGCTTTAAATTTCCGTATTTCCATCCGTTAAGAACCGCGATCTTGTCCCGCCAAGATCACCATTCTCAACTTGTCCCGTGCTTCACAAGACTTCCGCCGCAAAATTTTTAAAACCCTAGTGAAGTAAGATTTTTGAATCAATTTCAAAATTGGACATAGGCTATTCAACCCCTTCTAGCCTATATAGAGCAACCTTGACCTAACAATTGGTATCGAGCTTAACTCTTTGAAAACTAGTTTTTCCGAGATTAACCTCTCGAGAGATTAAAGATCATGGCTGCTCACCAAATGTTGGAAACCTCAAACGTGAACCATTGTCCTGTCTTGGATGAAGTTCACTTTGACATCCGGAAAGATAAAGTCAAAAGACATATGAATTCAATTGATAAACGTTTGTGGAAATGTGTCGCGATGGACCCGTAATTCCAATGAAGCCTAATACACCGGCCGCGTAGATCCAATCGCCGCACCCGAAGTACCAAAGCCGAAGAAGAGTGGGATGATGAAGACGTAAAGAATGATGCTCTCGATGGAAAGGCCATCAACATCATTACTACCGTGTTGATATAAGTACTTATCGCCAGTATCAACTGGACACAAAGAAAGGAGATGTGGGAAGCCATCCTTGAATATCTTGAAGGTGATGGCGAGACAAAGAACAACAAATTATATACTCGCATCCGTAAGTTTGACTCCTTCAAAAGGATCCCAAAGAGTCTCCGCGAAGTGCCTATGATGATTCTATGAGGTAGTCAACTCTTGCTATTCATTAGGAAAGAAGTATGAAAAGAAAGAAATAAACATGAGATTTCTAAATGCACTAGGCACCTATGGCATGTTAAAATCACGCCATGAAAGAGTCAAAAGATTTAAACAAATTGACTCTTAGAAACCTTTATGCTAGTCTTTCAGCTTTATGAGCTTGAGATCCAACAAGCTCAAGAAATGGAAAAGAGTTTTAAAAACTTGTCCTTACCAAACCATGTCTATGAACCTTCCTGTTCAAAACCCGATGAAACACCTTCTACATCCAAATAAGATGATGATATTCTTTCGACGAAGCCTTTGCTATGTTTGTAAAGAAATATCAACGTTTCAAAAGGTTTAATAAACCATCATCACATAGGCAGCCTTCTCACAAACCGCCGTTCCTTATAAAACAACCGCTCAACCAAAAAATTTCGCTCCTTATAAATCGCGACCATCAAAAGGATAATGAGCTAGTTTGTTTTAATCGTAGGAAACCAGGCCATTTTGCCTCTAAATGTCCAAAGCCAAAGTATGAATTTTATAAGAAACGTCCCGAAACTAAATTTCAAAACAAAAAGGGATGGTGGTCGAAGACATTGATGAAAGCACCGCCTACATGGTGTGACATGACAGATGAGGATGACTCTTGTGACTTTGCCGAAGAAGCCAACATATGCCTTATGGCCGTGGAGTCACCACATGATTCAGGAGGTCACTACCATTTCAACAAGATGACGTGATGATGATGATGAGCTCAATGAACCATCAAAGGAGAGCTCATCAAAGCTAACAAAGACATCTTGGAAGAGTTTTCAAAATTCAAAGCCGCCTATGTGAAATTAGCCAAGAAGCATGAACTAGTGTCTCGAGAAATCAACCTTGATGTCTAAGATCAAAGATCTTGATAGACAAAGAAGTCAAAGTATCAAATTGCAAAAAGAGAACAAAGCTTTGATCGAAAAAGTGGATTTCTACTTGAACACATCAAGAAGATAAATTCGAGAAAGATGACCTTCAAAAGGTTGTCAATACTTGGAATAACTCTAAAGGAAACTTTGATGCCATTCTCTCAAACCAAAAACTTTAGATGACAAACCGGTATTGGTTTCCAAAGTGAGTTCAAAGTAGGTAGTTCTTCGGTTCTCAAAAGGATGAGACATCTCAAGTGATTGCCAAGAATTGGTTGTAGGAGTTTCTTATGACCAGCCTTCCAAAAGGCAAGGACTTGGCTTTAACAAAGTTCCTTTTGTTTATCCCAAGAACACAAAAGACAAGTCCAAAGAAAGCACCGCCAAAGAATGACTCGCTAATAGTGAGTCTCGAGCAACAAAACCGCCATTAGTCACCCTAAGAAAACAGGGATGACTAATAGCAAGTCTAGGAATTCTCACTCAAACCTATTAAATTTGTCAAAGGCAAGACTGCGATCCCAACACCGCCTATAAAAGGGTAAAAGAAGTGAATTCGCAGATAAAAGCTTAAAGGACATGTGCTCAAATACAAAATCTTTTGATAAAAGGTCTACCTATGGTAAACCTAACATCAACAAGAAAAGGCATTTTCACCTAAGTCCTATAGGCCAATTATCGCCAAAGATCATTCCAAAGACTCGCGATATTAAGAAGCCTCAAAAAGAAATCATTACTCATGTTGAAGGATTTCACAAATGCTCTTCGCAAATGCCATGGTCATGAGATTCATGAATGCCTTCCGAGATTCACACCTAAATCTAGAGGATTTACTCCTCCAAAGGTTAAACAAGTGTGGATCCCAAAAGGTTGCTAACCTTGAGGACCCAAAATAAAAGGGGACCATATTCTTAAATGTCTATATTTCAGAATGCTTCATGGTCGTCAATGAAGAAGAGAAAGATCTATGGTATCTAGACAGTGGATGCTCAAAGCATATGACCGGTGATCCAAATCTTCTTTCAAGCATTGTTGAAGCAAAGGTCCCTCACCATATTTGGAGATAACTCAAAAGGGAAGACCATTGGTTATGGAAGTATAATCGAGAGGCAATCTCTCCATCAACAAAGTCTCTAGTTGAAGGTTTAAAGCACAATCGCTAAGCATATCACAATTTCGTGATAAAGGGCTAACATGTCGCTTTTCCTCAGTCAATGTCTCATAAAGGACAATGAGACATGTTCAACTATCCCGACGGATTCGAAAAGGGAATGTCTATGCCGTTGACCTAAATGTCTTGGAAGAAAATCAAATCTTTGCTTGGTTGCTAGGTCATCAACCGACAACATGGTTGTGGCACAAAAGGCTTAGTCATCTCAATTTCAAATACTGAGAAGCTATCAAAAGACAATCTAGTTGTTGGTTTGCCTAAAATATCACTGAATCACACGGTCGCAGAGCATGTCAACTAGGCAAACTACATAAATCTTCCTTCAAAAGCAAGCCTTGCCTATCAACAACTGCACTCTACGGCTCTTCGCACATGGATCTGTTTGGACTGTAACTACTACAAGTCTTGGTGGCAAAAGTATACTCTTGTGGTAGTTGATGATTACTCAAGATTTACTTGGGTAGAAATGATGTCCTCCAAAGATGAAGCATATGACATCATTATCGAACTCTTCAAGACTACGGACTCGGCCGGATGATATCTCGATGTCGATCGACAATGGAACAGAAGTTCAAGAACAATGGTGTAGCCAAATATTGTGATGACCATGGAATTGGTCACAATTTCTCTGCGGTTGGCACACCTCAACAAAATGGAGTCAGAAAGGAAGAACAGAACTCTCATTGAAGCAGAAAGACAATGATTGCCGAAGCCAAACCGCCTATGTATTTCGGGCGAAGTGTGAACACCGCCCGCTTCACACAAAACAGTCCATCATAAATAAATTTCATAACAAAACTCCATATGAAATATGGAGAGGCGAGCTCCCAACATTGGATTCTTTAAAATATTTGGTTGTAAATGCTATGTTCTTTACAATGGTAGAGAACATAGAGGTAAGTTTGAATCCAAAAGTGATGAAGGAATTTTTCGGATATGCCAAGTTTTCAAAAGCATACGAGTTTACAATAAAACTTCACTTAAAGTTGTTGAATCTGTACATGTTTCTTTTGATGAATTTGATTTCATTGGGCCACATTTGGCTCCTAAGGTTACTAATGATTCGATGAATATGAGACAGTATGAACGACCTAATCCTAGATCTCGCCGATCCTCCTTCTTCACAAGATCTTCCAAGAGTCAACCCTGTTAGAATCCTCAAACGAACCATCAAATGAACACTCGAAAACCTCGAATCCCCTTTGCCTTCCACACCGAAGTCATACAACCTACCTTGGAATTAACCTACCCTTTAGAAAACCAAGCTTCAGCTACTTCTACTCAAGAATCCAACTCGCCGATGCAATAGGACAAGTTCAACTCCGAAGTTAGGGAAGTAAAAGATCATCCTATCACTCAAATCATTGGAGATCTTAATGCCGGTGTTCAAACTAGACAAGCTTCAAGAAATGAATGCATGTATTCTACCGCATTTGTATCTAACATTGAACCCAAAAGATTGATGAAGCTATGGAAGATCCAAGTCGGGTGGAAGCTATGCAAGAAGAGCTAAACCAATTTGACAGATGCCAAGTCCGGTCACTAGTCCCTAGGCCTAAAGGACAAGCAGCTATTGGCACAAAGTGGGTTTTCGAAACAAAATGGATGAAAACGGCAACATTACAAGAAACAAGGCAAGACCGGTAGCCCAAGGATACGACAGGAGGAGGGTATTGACTATGATGAGACATTTGCCCCGTTGCAAGATTAGAGGCTATCGATTATTCTTGGCCTATGCCTCTTACAAAGACTTCAAAGTTTATCAAATGGATGTAAAGAGTGCATTTCTGAATGGAGAACTTCAAGAAGAAGTCTATGTTGAGCAACCACCGGGTTCATAGACTGCTCAAGAAGAAGATGTCTACAAGCCGAGGAAAGCCCTTTATGGACTCAAACAAGCTCCAAGAGCTCGGTATGAGACCCTTTCAAAGTTCTTGATATCTCAAGGCTTTGTAAGAGGTCAAATTGACACTACTCTTTTCATTATGAAACATAAAGGTCATTCCTTACTTGTTCAAATATATGTTGATGATATTATCTTTGGTTCTACTAATGAAAATCTTTGCAAAAGGTTTGAAAAGCTTATGCAGAGTAAATTTGAGATGAGCATGATGGGAGAGCTCAATTTTTCCTTGGTCTTCAAATTCAACAAAGTTCAAATGGTATCTTCATCAATCAAGCCAAATATGCAAAGGATGTCATCAAGAAATTTGGTCTTGAGAATGCAAACAGCTTTCAAAGACTCCTATGGCTACTAACCGCCATCTTGACAAAGATGAGAAGGGCAAGAAAGTGGACATGACTCTCTGACGAGGCATGATTGGTTCACTTTTATACTTAACTCTAGTAGGGCCCGATATCATGTTTGCCGTTTGTGTTTGTGCTAGGTTTCAAGCTGATCCAAAGGAGTCTCACCTACAAGCAATAAAAGAATCATCGATATCCGATAGATACTCCCAATTTGGGAATCGGTATCCTAGAGATTCATCTTTTAATCTTATAGGCTATTCTCGATGCCGATTTTGCCGCATGTAAAGTTGACAGAAAAGCACAAGTGGGACATGTCAATTCTTAGGAAATAGACTTGTCTCATGGGCCGCAAGAAGCAAACCTCTGTTTCAACTTCAACAACCGAAGGTATACATAGCTGCCGGTAGTCGCTGCTCACAATTGCGTGGATCAAACAAAGAACTAGTGACTATGAGATCAAAACCGATGATTGTCCTATAATGTGTGACAACACATCGCAATTTCTTCTCAAAATCCGTCATGCACTCCAAAACAAAGCACATTGATGTGAGATATCACTTTCTTAAAGATCATGTTGAAAAAGGTAACATCGCATGCAATATGTGCCTACAGAGAATCGTAGCGTACATCTTCACAAAACCACTTGATTCAACCAGTTTGCATATTTAAGAGGAGAGCTTGGTATGCTTGACCTCAATCCTTAATCCTTTCTAGCTAATTCTTAAGTTATTTCATCAACTCGCCGTTATTAAACCGCCTATGTGATCGCCGATCTCAACTCGCCGAGTAAATAGACAACCTGTAAGTGTCTATCTCCACATCGGCAGTCTTCGATAAAATAGGCGACTCGATAATATAGGAAGACTTAAGGGCGCCATACGTACTGACTCATCGTGTAATAAATGACTTCAAATTTTATCAAATTCCATTTAGTGGCCGTCGAGGTATAAAAGGGTAAAATGTACGAACTCTTCACAATTCTCAACAACCGCCATTTTCAAACTTTCAAAACCTCTCAACTTCCAATCTGCAATCCTCTCAAATCCTCTAAAAATTCTCAAATTCTTCAAGCTTAAAATCATCAATGGTAAGAATTTCTACACCTTCATTTCATTTAAATCCAGTTTACGGTCTTGTTTTGACCTAATTTAAGGTTTTAAAACTGTCCGCCATTGATGAACCTGTGCTATATTGCGATTGTTGCTTGAATCATGTTGGGTGTAAAATGTGTTGAAGAGATTTGTGGTACTATGTTTTCGCTTTATACGCTTTGTTTGCTTGAATCGACAAACTCGTAGATATTTGAAAACCCGATGATGAACTGTTCTTATATTTTGGTTCAATTTGTCTATATTTTGGGTTTTGATCTCAACAGCACTGTTTATGTTATTATCTCGCCGATTGCATGATTATCTCGCTGTTTCTGCATATCTCGATTCCTATATGTCGTTCTCACATCTACCGATCATGTAGGAAAGTCTAAATCCTCAAAGGCCGCCGCTACCACTTCATCTTCCGCCTCCGCTAAGCCAACCAGGGCCGCATCGCCGAGCTCCCTATAAGGACCCTTCCCAGTCAAGCTATCACCCTGGGATGACTATCGACATAGACTCCATCATTTGCACATCCGCTAGTGATGCCTTG
This sequence comes from Platycodon grandiflorus, assembly GCA_016624345.1. Lineage (NCBI taxonomy): Eukaryota > Viridiplantae > Streptophyta > Magnoliopsida > Asterales > Campanulaceae > Platycodon > Platycodon grandiflorus. Next base: position 38,262,524 of record CM028361.1, read on the forward strand.
CTAAAAGATTTGGCCGTGTGGCCTTCTCCCTTGTTCCAACTCAACGACACCCACTACAAAGAACTATCTAGCCGAGGAATTCTATACAAGGATGATTCGCCTCCTCCTCCAGCTAATGCCTCGAGCCGCCAACTTAAGCTATATCAAGGGCTACATCGAGGCCACTACATCAAGTTGACCTACAAGGATGTTGGAGAAATCCTTGACCGCCTGTTGAAGGCAATTGGACTTGACCGATGCCGAATCCGCACTTGCCTGGGAGATGATGAGGGGTCCGCCCAACCGCAGAGGTTTTCCGAGATGTCTAGGAACCTCTTCCCGAGAACCCCTATCATATCGCCCATCGCTCGACAAGAGCATTTTATTCAAAATGGCTCGAGGGACATCTTCACCTCCCAACACTGATGTGGACCAAGGCCGTGGTCCTTCGCAGCAACTCAACCGGGCAAAGATCATCTTTCAATGCTATCCTGAGCGTTGCCGAAGTCCAAGCTCACCCGTCCATGAAGAGGCCCTTTGTCGTGGTTATCAATGTCATCCTCCGCCATGAGGAGATTGATGAGCTGGTCGCTATCGACGACCTCATCAAGGTGTCCAACACCTACGCCTTCACGGCCAACAACATCACCCGCTATCGGGATGATATGGCCAAAGGACAACCAACGCAAGAGGCCGCCGCCGCCGGCTGCTACGCACCGTGCCGCCGCGGCTGCACCCGCTGCCGCTCTATCGCATCGGTGGCCCTCTACCAAGCCAAGAAGGGTAAGAGGAAGGTCACCTACACCGCCTGGTTACCGGGAGGAGAGGAGCCTACACCCATCGGGGCCGAGCCGCCCGAACATTTTGACCTCACAGCTAGATCATGACCCATATGAGCCCGCGAGCCCCCTACCAAAAAGCCTAAACACTCTCTCTCTCACCCCAAAACTCAAACAATCCAGAAACTCGCTCGTCAAAGGCGTTGAGAAGGACCCATCAACCTTCCAACCACCGACCTCTCCAAACCCTCTAAACCTACCTCCCATTCCTCCAAACCCAAAACCAAACAAACCCTCCTACCCACGCACGAATCATTTGGCCTTCCTAAGGTCTCATCCACACCACTGCACTGCACGGGCCGCCCACACCACTGCTTTCTCCATGGCTGTTCCTCCACCAGCCAGTTCCCACCACAACATCTCAATCACCAACTTCGCCTCTTCCACTCCTACTAAGTCCAAGCATGGCAAACGTTTTAAAAGAGTGCAGAAGAAGGTACATTTTGGGAACCGCCATGAAACCTCTTCTCCTCCACCTTCTCCACCTTCACCACCTCGCCTACTACCACTACCACCTCACCTACTTCCTCACCTCCTCCCTGCTCCCATCCAAACAACCACCACACAAGAGCCATCTTTCTCACCCGCCACCTCTTCTCAACCACCATCCTCCAAACGACCTATCTCTCCTTCTTCGACCCGCCTCCTCCCAAACGCCTCAAAACCAACCCCTATACCACCTACACCCCGAGGTGCAGCTCTGTCCTTCGAGACGCAGGCCTAAACCCAACCTGCCGACTCGACCCTTTCTTAGCCACCCTTGACTACCCCAAGAGATTTCCTGTCGGCCTATGTGCAGTGAAATCATCTTTCAATGGGGTGCCTACTATGACCCTCTTCCTCTGCTGGTCCCAACTCTTTTTCTCCCACAACTCGGCGGTTCAAGATCTTATGATCTTCAACCAATGGGTTGCAATCCATAAGGACCTAGGCCTTCCCCTTCCCACCAAATCGGACATCTCCCCTTTCTCTCTCGCCTAAACCCCCGTCTTCACCATTATCGGCCATCCTTCCATCCTTTTCACCCCGTGGTCTACGCCTTCATTGATGTAGTCACCACTTTCCTTGGCTTCAACCCTCTCATCCCTCTTCTCTTCCTTTCTCCTAGCCTTTCCCTTTCTTTTCTCCTCCCCTTTCTTCATTCACCCCTTTCCTATGTCATCTACATAGAAAGGCTCTTCCTGTTCCTCGCGTCTTTCCTAGCCTTCCTTCACCCTCTATTGATATTTCCTCCACCATCCATTCTCCCTCATCCTCTAGCCAATCCTGTCTCCCACCCCCATCCTCCACCCTCACCTACCCAAGCCACCGACCATCCTTCCCCTCGGACCATCGCCGAGTCATCGACTCGTCGATACCTATCTGCCGAGGCGTCCCATAAATTTTTGAAGGATTTTGAGGTCATCTCTGTTGACGACCAAGGCCCCGCACCAACTCTCTGCAGATCGGTCTCACATCACCCATGTGCAGCCGACGCATGACCCAAGTGATGGAGATTTCAAGGGTGCAAAGGCCGCTTTGATGCTGCCTACGATCCATCTCGGCCGCCCAGTGCCCTTGCGCCCAAATCTCGGCCTCTTCATCCAAGACGTGCGCCATCTTCGAAACCAAGCGGGACAACATAGCCACTAAGATGATGCAGGTCGTCGACATGGTTGAAGCGGCTACAAGCTTGTGCTTCACTCTCAACGCCAGCCAATCGCTGTTCACTCCTGCGTGCGAGCAACGCGTAATCTCACGCCAAGCACTTGGCTTACTACGCAAGGAGCGCAGAACTGCGAGCACCGCCTCGGCTTTATTGATGCCTCGCTTGCGTCCATGAAGGAGGAGATGGCCGACTCAACAATGATCGCAGACCAAGCTCATTGAGCATAATGCTCGCTCAAGCGAAGAACAAAGAGCTCTCCTCCGAATTGGCGACACTAAAGAAGAGCTAGCGGCGACAAACGAAGAAATTGCAAGACTTAAGGCCGCTGTTGACTCTAAATGGGCATCAAGGGCATATGGGCAATCTTCATCGTGCAAAGGCAAAGGTCGTGCATCATCTCGGTCATCTTCTCGAACCGGATAATATTTTGTATAATCTTTTTGCTAAACTTTGTAATTAAACAACTTGTTTAATTAACAATGTCTATGTTTTAAAACTTTCATGTTTATTATGAGCGCTTATTATGTGATTGCATGAAATTTAAACCACTGGTTTAAAGACATGTCCTATATTGCCTATTATGCCTATCCGCATGTCTTTAAATTCGGCTTCATTACAAGTGTCCGATGCTTAATTTCCGTTTGTAAACACTTTGTAATTCTTGAATACAATGACCTTTATGTAAGTTCATCTAGGGCATGCTTATTTAATATATCAATCTTACAAGCATGTTATTACTAGACTTGAACATGGTCGGTGATATTGTATTCGTAGGGTCATGGACTCAAGCAAATAGGAGGAGATTGTTGCATCTTAGCCTAGATTTGCTTGAATCCATAACCTAAGTCTAAGACAAGGTGACTAATGGGCTGCGTGTACGTTAGAGTGGCAACTTGTACTTAGGCATAGCTTGAATAGTTTAGGGTTGCTTATTGTATATTGCCTTGAAGAAGATAGCCTATAGGACATCGGACGTCCTTCGCACAATAGGCAATTTATGCATCAGCCTTCCTTTCGGATATCGGACAAGCTCATATCGGCCAAGCCTCATCGGCAATGTTGAAGAACCTCAAGAACGTCGATAAGAGAACCGCCGAAGACATGTCTGATTTGAGGCTTTCATTGACTTCGATGCAACGTTAACCCGCAAATCACATTCAATGAAGGTTTCCATTCTTGGCATACACTCGAAAAGGACATTCCTCCCGCAAGCATGCACCGCCTATTTTTAGCAAAGTGTCGGAGACAGCAAGCTACGGGTCGGCCTATCGAGTCAACAACAGATTAGAGCATTAATTGCTCTTAAATTCAAATTAGAAGACTACCAACGGCTCCAAGCTTCCTCCTACATATAAAAGGAGACTCCATTGCTGCATTCAAGACACTTCAACAACTACAATCTTCTTCATCTTCTTCAAGTGCATTAAAGCTTAAACGTCCTATCGTACATCCTTCTTTGAAGAGCCTCACTCTAAGACGATCAGTCCATTAAAGCTCTTCATTGATTGCAACACCTAGCTTTTCATAGCTCACGAGAATTGTATCTTATTGATATCAATTCTCCCACACAAACACTTGGTCAACAAAATTTTTGTACACAATCCATTAGAGATTTAGTTTGTAAAATATCTAGTGGAAAAACTTAGTACACGATTTTCAAATCCAAAGTTGACCACTTTGGTTGTGGACGTAGCACTTATTTATAAGTGTGAACCATATTAAATATTCTGTCTCTTTTTGTGTGATTGTGATTTGATTGTGTTGCTTTAAATTTCCGTATTTCCAATCAAGAACCGCGATCTTGTCTGCCAAGATCGCCCATTCTCAACTTGTCCCGTGCTTCACAAGACTTCCAGCAAAATTTTTAAAATCCCTAGTGAAGTAAGATTTTTGAATCAATTTCAAAAATTGGACATAGGCTATTCAACCCCCTTCTAGCCTATATAGAGCAACCTTGGACCTAACACTTGCTCATATTAAGTTATCTAACAATGCTACTTTTGTAATTACATTCCTACATTTTCTAATTCAAAAAAGTATTAAAAGATATTTGGTTGCCGTCCACATGAACAATATAATTATTCTTTTTTATTATTTTTTTTTGATGATTAATCAATAAATTTCATGGTTAGGGTCATGTTACATAATAAAAAACTAATATTATAAAAAATATTTTTTGTCAACCGAGTTATTCAACGATTTAAAAACAAAAGCCTTATATGGGTCTGACACATAGTTGATTCAGTCCAACGTATTTCTCAATCATCAAATCACAAATGATGCCAAAAAAAAAAAAAGGTTATGTGTCATTACCTTGGCACCCACCTTATCCATTTAGCACAAATTCATACCAAAACGGGAAATTTATTTTGGTTGGGAAGGGGGAGTTGTATTTTACAATGGCAATTTTGGTATATTCGATCGTAGATAAGCTTGATCCATCCATTTAAATAATGATTAACATTCATCCGAGTATTGTCCAATTATTTAAAATATGAAACACATACATCAATCAAATTTCAAATGCTTAAATCAAGAGGATTTGATAGAGTAGTACAATACCGTTTAAAAAACGAAGTTACAAAAAAAATAATCATCTTTCCTTCCTTTCTAAATTACAAATTAGAGGTGACATTCTCTGTGCTACGCTAATGAATTTCATTTTTCACAAATTACACAAACAATCGTACAATTTTACAAAATGAAAGGGGTTTTTTTTCTTCACATAACTTGATACTCCAATATTATCTCTACAACTCCAACTCCGCATATCAATGATTATAAATAGCAAAAACATAAACCCGACTTGGGATAGGTTTTGGCCCATTTATTGTGGGCGGGCATGATCATTTAAAACGACGTCGTATAGTTTTATATAAAGGTAAGATGGGAAGACCAAAACCCTTTATCCAATCCTCATTTTCAATTCATATCTTGCGTCGATGCATAGACTCTCTCTATCAATCCCTCTTTTATCTCTTTGATTTCCTGAAAAAATCAAGTCATAAATCTTAGTTCAAAATGGTTTTTAAAACGTTGATTTAGTTCAAAATGGTTTTAAGAATTGTATTTCGAGTTAAAAGATACTATATAACGAGAACTTATACTTGATGAAAACAAAAAGTGAAGCCTTATATAACCAAATGGAAACCTCATAAGAAAGTTAAGAGTGATACGGAATTACTAGAACTTATACACACGGACATATGTGAATTTGAAGGTATTTTGACTAAAGGAGGAAAAAGATACTATATAACATTTATAGATTATTGTTCTAAATAGGCTTATGTGTACTTGATGAAAACAAAAAGTGAAGCCTTTGAAAAATTAGCTACATACATTAATGAGGTAGAAAATTGCTTTGATAAAAAGATAAGAATTTTAGGAGCGATAGAGGTGGAGAATATGAGTCGTTAGGACTTATAGATTATATTAAGTCTCTTGGTATAGTACATGAAACCACTCCTCCTTATTCACCCGCCTCGAATGGTGTAGCGAAACGTAAAAATAGAACATTGATAGATTTAACAAATGCAATGTTAGAAAACTCTAATGCACCTAATAATCTTTGGGGAGAATGTGTTTTAACGGCTAATTACACTATGAATAGGGTTCCTTGTAAGCAAACTTTCATAACCCCTTATGAATTGTGGAGAAATAGAAAGCCTAACTTAGATCACATTAGAGTATGGGGATACCTAGCCTATGTTAGAAAATCGGATCCTAAAATACCTAAGTTAGGAATAGCAACAACTAAGTGTGCCATTGTTGGTTATGACTTAACTAGTAAAACATATAGATTCCTAGATCTTGAGAACAATGTAGTGATTGAATCCTTAGACGTCATCTTCCATGAAGATAAGTTTCCATTTGAACCTAAAAATAGTGGGGGTACAAGTTTAAACATAGAAACTAATAAAGAAAATACGAGCACTTCGCAAGGGGATAAAGAGAGATTTGAAGGGGAACCTAGGAGGAGCAAAAGAGCTAGAATAGGAAATGATTTTGGGCCTAATTATCTAGTGTATAATGTAGGAGATCCTACCACCTATCAAGAGGCCTTATCCTCACAGATTCTAAATTTTGGAAAGAAGCCATAAATGATGAAATGGAATCCCTATTGTCTAACAAGACTTTGAAGTTAGTTGACCTATCCTTGACTGTAAAACAATTGGGTGTAAATGGGTACTGAGGAGAAAACTCAAACTGGATGGTTGCATCGATAAGTATAAGCCTAAGTTGGTGGCTAAAGGATTCAATCAAAAGGAAGAAATTGATTTCTTTGATACTTATTCACCCGTTACTAGAGTAACATCCATTAGACTTTTAATCGCAATAGATGCAATACATAATTTGAAGATACATCAAACGGATGTAAAAACCGCATTCCTTAATGGAGACTTAGAAGAAAAAATATATATGGATCAACCAGAGGGGTTTATCCAACATGGAAATGAAAATAAAATTTGTAGATTAAATAAATCCTTGTATGGGCTTAAACAAGCATCAAAATAATGGCATGAGAAATTTGACACTTGTATGATCTCAAATGGCTTTAAGTCAAATGAAAGTGAGAAGTGTATATATTGTAAATCTCTTAATGGTATGCATGTTATATAGTGTTTGTATGTGGATGATCTTCAAATATTTGGTACAAACTTGGAAATTGTTAAAAACACTAAGAGATTACTTAATAATAATTTTGACATGAAAGTCTTGGGTGAAGCAAACATAGTACTTGGCATGAGAATCACTAGAACAAATGATGGGTATTACTAGATCAATCACATTATGTAAATATTGAGAAAATATAAATATTTTGATTGCAAGCGTGTTTGTACCCCTTATGATCCTAGTATACATCTTTATCCTACAGAAAAAGATTGTGATGTGTTCAATCAACATGAATATGCTAGTATTATTGGTAGTATAAGATATGTAATAGATTGCACTAGACCTGACATTGATTATGTTGTTGGTGTGTTGAGTAGATTTACTAGCAAACCTAACTTTGAACATTGGAAAGCTATAAATCGTGTAATGAGATATTTAAAGAGAAACTATGAGTTATGGCTTGTTATATAAAAAGTATCTTGCAGTGCTTGAAAGATATAGTGATGCAGATTGGAATTCCCAGTTTGATGATGCTATATCAACCACAGGTTATATATTCACCTTAGGTGGTGGAGCTATAAGTTAGAGGTCCAAAAAGTAATATGTTATAGCAAAGTCCACAATGGAGACTGAACTGATAGCCTTAGCTTCAACTAGTGAGGAAACAGGTTGGTTACAAGATTTGATAACTGAATTCCAATGTGGGACCGACTACCACCTGTCTTGATCCATTGTGATAGTACGGCTGCCATTGGTCGTGTCCATAACAGATACTATAATGGAAAATCTAGATATGTCAGACGAAAACACAATACTGTAAGATCTTATTTGAATGATGGTGTCATAACCATCGATTATGTGAGAACAGACGATAATTTAGTCGATCTATTAATAAAAGCTCTAGCTAGAGAGAAGATCTGGAAAACATCGAAGGGGATGAGACTAAAGCCCAAAAATGTTTAAAATCACCCATGAGGATATCTGATAAGTGAGTATTTTACTCATTTATTGGGTATTATTCGAGCTTAAATTTTGCTAATTCTCGGAGTTTTTGTTGTCTAATATTGGTTTTTAGTGTTATTTTGTAGTTCCAGGGTTTAAAGGGTCAATCATGCAAATTTGGAGGACTTTGAAGCAAATTTGGAAGTTAAGGGGGTCTTTATAAAAATCCTAAAAAGTTGAAGGTTGAAACTAAAATTAATGTCTTTCTCTAAAGAATAGGCGCATGGCAAATTAAGGGCCGGGCGTTCCTTGTTTTCTTTTGTCCTTTTTGTGGTGCTTTAATGTTTTGTATCCTTTTTTCCTTAGATGTTGTACACTAGTAGGGTATAAATAAAACTCTTTTAGGCTAGGTTTAGAAAAAAATAGTTTTATAGCCGTCAATTGAGAATTGAACAAGAGAAACAACGAAGATCAAGGATTCAATTGTCGGATTCAAGTATAATTTTCTTGACTTTTATAAATTGTTTTTTCTTTTTCTTCATATGCTTAATTTAATACATCCTTGTTTATAATTATGAGTTTTGTTTATTTCATTATGAACTAAATTCATAAAGTTAGGGTAAAGGGTAGCCAATTCATGAAGGAGTAATATTAATTTGACTAGGGTGGAGATTGATTTCATAATTGTGCGAGTGTTTATTCATGTTCTTAATGCTTTAAAAGCTTGATCACCTTTTAATTGATGTTAATCATGTGGATGAGACCGAGAGGAGATTTTATGTGATGGACCATAGGAATTTACACCATGGATCTAAATTCATGCTAGAGATAGATGAGTTGATATATGTAATTAGCTATAAATCATATCGAAAGCTAAGTGGATTTCACAAAACCTAATGCTTTGTTTTCTACCTAAATCTACCTAGAGATACATAGGTTGCTAGAGAATAATAGAATTGATATTGCTTGAGAAAGAATATTGATTAATTTAGGAAATCCCGTTGTCACACAATAACAATTAGTCGAAATCCGAAATCATTGATTTATTACAATGAAGTGAATTGGTGAACTAAAACCCTAGCGTTTTTTTCTCATTGAAATTCTCTAAACTGTTATTTCCTTGTTTTCATTAGTTTGAAGTTAGATTAAATCACCACCTTTTCTATTGTTTTCTAGATTAAAGTGAGAATAAATAATTTTGTTTCTTGTTTTGCAGTCCCTTGGGTTCGATAATCCCTAAATTCTTGCATTGTATTACTTGAGATTGCACTTGCTAGTAGTAGGTTTTCACCCTATCAATATCCCACCTGTGGGGACTGGCGATCCCAAAAACCAGGTTAAAGGGTCAAACGAATCATAAAGTGGTTTGTGTGGATACATGCACTATAAAAGTTATATACAATTATGTCTATCCTTATGGTATAAGTGCATGTGATCTTGTGGCGATTGTAGAGGTTGAAGTATTACTTAACTTCTTAATGGTTTCTATAGCCCTTATGGGTGGGATGTTTTAGCCACAAGAGCATCATTGATAGAACCACCTATCTGATTATGGAAGTGTCGCTTCCTATGAGATTGAGCTTAATCTCTAGAGCACTCACAAAAGCTGGGATAAAACACAAGGCTGTAACGTGCTAGCTTATGAAGCTTATATTACACTTTGAATGGTATGTGTGTGAAACAACTCTATGTTCCCACAAGCATTCTAAGTTAAAAGGTTAGTCCACCTAGACTCTAGTACGAGAGTTGTTGAAACACTAAATGAAGGTTTCAAGGCAGATCTACCTTTATTATGCATATCATTCTCGCATTGCATATACTTATTCTATTTTGTTTTTATTAAAATAAGTGGTGGATTGTTGGTTTTAAAATAAAGAGTATTTTAATAAAAAAAAGTTCTACACTTCTAGAGCGATTATGTATCCCACTTTGGAAACAAAAGAAACTCACTACAATTTTATAAACTCTTCCTATGTTATGCTCTTGTAGATGAGCAAGACTTGGACACACACGTTGGTCGAGGAGGAGAGGGTGGAGGAGATGTGAGTTTCTGAATTTGACAACACCCTCCTTCGAAAATGTTTCGGTGTCTTTTGTCGTGCACTGCTTGGGCTCATCCAAAAAATCAGTAACTCCTACATGTTCAAATTCAGCACTTACTCTCTCTATTAATTTCTGTCAGTTTTTTTTATTTGAATTCTTTTCAATTTTGATTTTCAAACGTGATGAATAGCTCAATGTACCTATTCCAAATCAGTACATCGAGTTTAACATTTCTGCTTAAAGATTTATCTCCTAACAGCTTTAAATTGAGTCTTAATGCCTTTTAAGTGACAATTCATTTCAGAAATTAAGTCATTATTGTAACTCCTCTATTTTGCACCGATAAATAGAGCCTTCACCAAAGGCTTGTTGGGTACACTTTTTTAAGCAACAAAACAAAACACCCTTTACTCTCTCTAGTTCTCTTATAGTTAAGGCAAAGCAAATAGTATGTGTGGAACTTCGACTTCTTGAGGTAGTGTAGACCCAGAGAAGCACAAACACTTGGTAATTGGACTGTTGTATCTTGGAGGCGGCGTACTGAGACCTACTATATTTGAGGACATAACCAATAGGGACGCAAACCATCTTAAAGAGAGTGACATTGTCCGCGCCTCACCCCATGGTTTACATCTTCGATCGGCTTTGGTGACACGAGGGTTGTAAGTTGGTTTCTCTTATTTCAATTTTATTTCCAACACTAAGAATGAGACCAAGAGAGAATGAGAGGGATTAGGGTGAGAGTGTTGAGTGTTGAGAGAGTGGGATAGTTGTTTTTATGAGTTGGGAGTTTATGAGAGTGTTTGTTACTCAAAGAAATGAAACGAGAAACTGAGCAGAGAGAGAGAGAGAGAGAGAGAGAGAGAGAGAGAGAGAGAGAGATGGGAATGAGAGAGTGATTGAGTGGATGTGGGTTTTGTTAGAGTGTGAGTGATATGGAGAGAGAGAGAGTGTGTGTGTGTGTGTGTGTGCGCGTCGCAGTGGTTTTGCACAAAGAAAGGAGGTCAAATGTTTAGGTTTGGTAGGGTATGGTGGTGGGCAGTATTTTAAAATCACTAGGCGGGCAGTATTTTAAAATCACTAGGCGGGCGCCAGACGCCATATCAACACCTAGTGCCTAAGGAACCTAGGCGGGGACTAATAATTATGACATAATTACCCTAATTTTTGATTTTTTTCTTGAAATAATCTAATTATTTATTAACAAACACTAAACCTTCAAATATACTAATAGTTTATATCATTAAATAGGCAAATAATCTAAATATCATTCAAAAGTTCAAAATTATTCAACAATAATCAATAACTCTATACACTATAGGTCCACAACACATGCTACAACAATATGAATATGACAAAATAATCTAAATTAATTATATATATATATATATATATAACCTTAAACAACATCATTTAGGGCCAAAACTTTTTAAAAATAAAAAAATCTGTGGGTTAGGCGCACTAGGTGGCTTGATTCTAGTCGCTTGGGCGGCGCCAAGCGACTAGGCTTTTTTTTTAGAACACTGGTGGTGGTGGTGGAGAAGGTTTTTCTTGGTTTGAATTTTCTTTTGATTTGAAATGTGAGTGGGATTTCAAATGAGGGCGGGCCGGGTCATGTCACAATGGCTTCTTTTTTTTTTTCTAGCTTTCACTTTTCTTCTCTTTTTTTTCTTTTGTTGTTTTTTTAGAAATAATAATAATAATAATAATAATAATAATAATAGTAGTAGTAATAAAATTAAACACGTAAATAAAAATGAGGTTTGAGATTGGGGTGGGGTGTCTAAAATTGGCCCAATGATTCTGTGATTTTTCATACATGATGGAAGGGGTTTATAAAGCCCAAGTGGTCCTGCTTAAAGGAATCAAATTAAAAGGGGCGGAATTCAGGCTGGTACTTTTTAATAAATTTTCACCCACTTTAGTTTATTATAATTGTTTTAAATTAGAAAATGACACTTATATTGCGAAATGTCGTTTATGCCCTTAAAAACATGAAACATGCACGCTATGCATCACGATGCACAAAAAGTACTATTTTTGTGCATCGTGATGCACAACATTACACTTGTGATACCTCAAAAGTGTCGCGATGCACAAAACAGTGCTAATGTACAACATTACACTTCCGATGCATCAAAGTGTACATCGTGATGCACAAAATTGTATTAAAAAATACTGTTAAGATTACACTTGCATTGCGATGCACAAAACAGTACTAATGCACAACATTACATTTGCCATGCATCAAAGTGTGCATCGCGATGCAAAAAATTGTACTAAAAAGTATTGTTTTAGTGCATCGCGCTGCACAATATTACACTTGCAATGCATCAAAAGTATGCATCATGATACACAAAATTATACTAAAAAGTACTGTTTTCATGCATCGCGATGGACAACCTTTATTTTTGATACACAATATGTTGTGAATATTAGGGAATTAGATTAAATGAACCCTCCAATACACTTCTAAAAAAGTTTTCTTTTGAATTTCCACATCGGGATGAGACTGAAATTCGTTTCCCTTTCGGGGGCGTTGCCCTCGAACCCCCACGAGGGGTGTTGTGTAAGACCCCGACCCTATTTGTAATACCTTGGTCCTTCCTATATTTGAAGTGTTGATTTTGTTACATTGTTATCAAGTTAGACATGTGTGTTTGGATTTCAAGTGTGTATCAAACTTGATTGGAGGTTAGGATCATTTGAAAATACTTAGTAAACATTTTGTTTTGAACATAAGATGAAAAAAGATACACACAAAAGCATGGATAAATGCTTAAACCCGAAATTATGTCCATCCGAACAGTCTGTAGTAATTTGGCCATAGCTTTGTGTATGAAACTCGGATTTACAAACTGTTCGATTCTGTGTAAACTAGACTCAAAGAACTTTCCAACTATATCTTATTTGTAATTTTTAAACTTGTAGATCGTCCCAGACATGTCATTAAAGTTAACTGAAAATCAAAATAGTCACAACTTTGACTAAGTTTTAAGTGACTTGACCATTTGACCATTAAAACATCTCCCTATTGACTTGTTGACCTCTCTTTAAGTGGTAATACGAGATATATGTGTGGGGAGCTGAGAGAATCCTCATTTCAGCCCATTCTTTCCATCCAAACCGTGCTGCATAAAGAGAGAAGGAGAAGAGAATCTAGAGAGAGTAGAAAGAGAAAGTGAGATATCTTGAGCATCCGAAGTCTAAATCACGATCCGTCTCTGTCATTGTGGAGCTATGGACTAGAGGAACACTTTCCATGGATTACATGCTGACTTTCATGGTTTAATTTTGGTGGACGTAAGTAACTATAATGTTTTGTTTGATTATGAGATGAATTGGAAGAGTAGAGCATGTATGTGGTGTTAGTTGATCATTATTGTGTTAAATCCTTGGAAGAAACATGTGATTAGTTGCTTTAACTGATGTTATGATATATTATGTTGTTGTTTGAGGTTGAAAATATAATTGGAAGAAGACATGATGATTTTTGGAAGCTAAATGCTTAGTTCTTGAAATAAGATTTGTCACAGTTTCAAGGCATGATGTTGAATTTTTTGGGAAAATCCGTCCATGGGAATTGTCTGAATTTTGGATATGTTTTACATTAATATGTTGTGTAAAATCCTGGAAATTTTCATAAATTTTAGAGGTCAGGAAGTACCTCGTTTAGGTTGCGTATTATCGATACGCAGAATGGACTATTGCTGGAAATTCTGGGTTGTAGTTCAATCTTTATGTGGTTGTATGTGGATGAATATAAGTCCAAATGGACAGATTTAAAATGGTAAATTGTAATTTGGAATGTCTAGTTTCTGAGTATGTAAGATTCATAATATTTGGACATGCGCAGAATATTTGGTGAGATGTTAGTTACAAGTTAGAACGAAAAACACATGAATTTCAAGTTAGTTTTTATTTTTATTTTTATTTTTTATTTTTTAGGGAAACAGGGGCGGCACCCTGCTAAAATTTATTAAAAAAATAAAAAGATACAAACTTGAGGGGGGCAACCAGCCTAGCCCTTATAAGAGGGAGGACGGAGGAGCCTAACCTCGAAAAGGAAATACAAAATAAGCATGCTTCGAATTCTAAGACTATATAAACCAAGAAGACAAAGAAGAAAATACGAAAAACCAAAGCTAAAATAAAAACCAAAGAGAACAAAGACTAAAAAATACGGAGACGAGGAGTGCCGGAAGCATCAAGACGGATATCGCCTCTAATCGATCGAGGTAAAGCAGCCAAAGAGTCAATAGAAAAATCACACATTGAATCTATAGCTAGGTTCGCAAAGCCATCCGCCACCATGTTTCCTTCTCTAAAGCAATGACGAAAGGAGAAATTATGAATTGTCTAGAGAACGAGGATGCCACGAATGAAATAAGCACACTTCCAATACGGGGAATGGCCCTTCGAAAGATAGCCAAAGATAAATGCAGAGTCCATCTCAATAATAGAATTACGAAATCCTTTGAGGGCAAGCCAACAAACGCCATGAAATAAAGCACGAACTTCAGCAATAGTGTTAGAACATTCGCCATAAAAACAGGAATAGCCAGTGGTATCCCTAATAACTCCCCCTCCATCGCCAATACCAGGATTCCCCCTACAACCACCATCAGAGTTGAGTTTGACCAGGCCTGAAGGAGGTTTAATCCAAGAAACTGAGACAATAGAGATTTTCTTAGCTCTACCGTAAGCCAAGAAATTACCATTCGAACGAGATTGTCTAAAGCCCAAAGCCAAAAGGATAAGATTGAGCTCAGAATGAATGCCCATAATCACATTACTTGCTGGATTAAGAATATTTTCGAACACGAATTTCAAGTTAGTTGCAGTCCCTGTTTTGGGCTATTTTCGTGAAGATCATAGGCGTACTCTACGATCAGATTTGAGCCTTTGAAAAGTCCCTGTAGGAGGGTCCCGAAGTCTCTTTCACTTAAAAAGCAGGATTTGAGCCTTTGAAAAGAAGATCATAGACGTACTCTACGATCAGATGCCTCAAGAATAGCCTACGCATACATGGCTTGAAAGCTCCTACTGCCAAGCCAAGGCCCTCACTTCGATGTGCAAAATCAGTATATAAACTCTATGACCCAGTTTGAAACTTCTGGTTTTAGGGATTGAACCACTACTTCTGATTTTATGCACAACATTACACTTGTATCGTGATGCACAAAACAGTACTAATGCACAACATTATACTTGCAATGCATCAAAGTATGCATCGCGATGTACAAAATTGTACTAAAAAGTACTATTTTTGTGCATCGCAATGCACAACATTACACTTGCAATGCATCAAAAGTGTGCATCGCGATGCACAAAATTGTACTAAAAATTACTGTTTCATGCATCGCGATGCACAAATTCACTTTCTTTTCAATTTCCACATCGGGATGAGGTTGAATTCATTTCCCTTATTATGAACTGGGTATGGAAAGAAAAGGAGAAAGAGAGAGAGAGAGAGAGAGAGAGAGAGAGAGAGAGAGAGAGAGAGAGAGAGAGAGATGAAGCTGTAGCAAAAATAAAGGAAAACAATACTTAAAATGTTGTTTAGATTGTCACGGGAGTAGTTTTAGAAAAATTGACCAATTTATCACTTAAAATGGACTTAAGCAGTTGGAAACAAAAATAAGTCACTAAAGTGGTTGAAAATCCCATGGTGTGGGTATAAAGCCTTGGCTTAAGTCTGTCGAAAAATGCTCCTTCATATAAGCATTAATCAGGCAATGGTGTAGTCGAAGCATTATTCATTTTCATTTTCATCTTCATCTGCATAAATCATAATAATTTTTCAAACATAATTTTCATTCAATACTTTCATCATTTTACTTACTTTTACTCTCTCTCTCTCTCTCTCTCTCTCTCTCTCTCTCTCTCTCTCACACACACACACACACACACTAGCTTCAAATGTTAGAAAAAAATGAGACTAAAGTTGATACATATAAGATCCCGTTTGTTCGTGCGTTTTGGCCAAAACGCAGGGTTAAAACGCAGCTTAGCGTTCCAATGCTGCGTTATAAAAAGCAGCGTATTCAAAACGCAGCTGCGTTTTAAAACGCTGAAATTCCTAGCTTTTTTCCAAAACGTAGTAGAGAATAAAAAGCTGCGTTTTGACATAATCCCAAACGCATTTATAAATAAAAAATCTGCGTTTTAAATAATCTGCATTTTAGAAACGCTGCATTTTCAAAACACCGCGTTTTCAAAACGCTACACCAAACAAACTCTAAGTATACAACATTGCTAACTTTGCCTCGAAGATGTACATCTCACATGCACTACATCTTCAAGGCAAAGTTGTCACTAGTGTGGTAACTCTGATGATAAACCTAGCAATTTTTCGTAAGTATATGAGGTCTTAAGTTTGATATTTTCCTACACGAAAATCAAAGAAAAAAAAGTTGTGATTGTTTGAAGAGTTTTCATATATTCCTTAAAAAAAATATCCATACAAAATTTACCCATAAAACATAACACTCTATATAATCATCATTAAATTGTAATAATATGTTAAAAGTATGAAATAGGAGTACTATAATTATGAAGCACAAATTGTTATCGACAAAATGATTCACCTTACTTTGCTTAAGCTTTGTTTTTACACCGGATAAATTTTTATAAACGCTTTACCACTCTTCTCATAATAAGCACCTTAATTAACCCCTCACGCCTACTACATCCAAAATAACTAACAAAAATTGAAAATAAATTTTCATAAAAACCCCTTCTTTTCTTTTTTTGCCCAACTTTGTCATCTCCATTATCGTTAGATTTCAAGCTAAGTGCACAATTACATGCTAATTTTACGTGTATTATCCTAATGAATTGACAATAATAACCTTAAAACATAATACCAAACATTTACTTTAACTCTCTTTCACACACACACACACACACACACACATATATATATATATAAAGTTGTAAGAATTATGATATTTATCACAAAATTGTTCATATATACTACCTTTACTTATAGATTAGTATGACTTTAAATTTCATTTTTTATGGCACCATAAATCAAAGTAGTATTGTTTTTGCCAATAATATTGAAGGGTTATAAATGTTGGTTTCATTGTTTAAAGATGTGAAGGGGAAGATGAAGTGAGTCTAATTTGAAGAGGAGAGCAAGGGAATACGAAGTGGGTTGCCATGGATAAAGGGGCAAGAAAGATAGGGGCGAGGAAGAAAGGTGTATAAAGAAAAAAAAATAAAGAGAAAAGAAAGGGATTTAGATGAAATAAAATAAGAGAAGGAGGTTTTATGAAACTTTAATCTTAGACTCGATTAGTTATTTTGGATAGAGTCCGACGTCGAGACTTAATTAAGGGGCATATCATGAGATGAAAAGAATGGTAAAACAATTAAGGCCAAAATATAAAAAATCCCCCAAAGTATCCACCAAATCCCACTTTGCACCCTAATTTAAAATTTGTGCAGAAAAACACTCCACGTTCCAATTTGTCCCACTTTGCCCCCTACCCCCAACGGCCGTTACAATGTTGACGTTAAGTAGCCACGTGAGAGTCACGTGAAGGGTATATTGATCATTTTCACTCAGGCTTTATGACAACTTCAAACTATGGTGTGAAGTGTTGAAATTGGTTCATCAAGGGGCAAATTGAAAAAAATTCTGTCAAATATATACCATCTCCGCCCTCACCCAACACCAACCTCCGCCATCACCCTCCATCCACCACCGCTTCTCCACCCACCTCCACAAATTAAAATATGCCATCTCTTCCCCAGCAAAGATAAATAAGGAAACTGAAGAAAAGATTGAGAAGGAGAAACCCACAATCTTTTCTTTCTTTCATTGGAAATCCAAAAATTTGAGAGCATGATTGGATATAGATTTGTATACCTTTCTCCGATTGAATTAATTTGGCTCATATTTTTTTTCCTTCCTTCCTTCTCTCTCTCTATCTAATTCGTGGCAGCTAATTTTTGAGGTCTTCCTACATGGACTCTTGAGGAAACCCAGAAAATTAGGGTGCAAATCAAATGGGTCGTCGAGGCGATGTCAATTTTTAGGGCTCAAAGATCAGATTGTTTTAATAAATAGGGTGGTACGCTGATAATCTTACTGTTTCTGCCGGCAACGAGGTTGAAGTAGCTTGGAGTAATTGTGGGAGAGAGAGAGAGAGAGAGAGAGAGAGAGAGGAAACCCATTTACTTCGGTGCCGGTGGTGTTTTTGTGAGAGGTGGAGGTGGTGGTGATTGTGGTGGAAGTGGGAAGTGGTCATTTCCAGCCTATCTCCTTATGCAAACCCTCAACCCAGCAATTCTCTCTCTTTAAACCCAAAATTGCAGACATGGATAAAGGCTCGACCTTTAAGATTTTCAGTTTTATTTTTTCTTAAATTCTATTTCTCTTATGTATCTATCTAAACCCATAAGTTCACCACCCTAGAACTCGATAACCACCGGTGCTGGCGTGGTTGGAGTTTGTGGGAACGGGACCATGACTAGAGGGTGGGAAACCCAGAGGTGGAGTAGATTGGTTTATTTGAGCCTCCTCTTGTTGTTGTTGTTGTTGTTCATGTATAGGTTCGTTTTACTCTGGTCGTGGTCCTCCTCAATGACGGGCGACAACAAGCAAGACCAATCGTGGTCCTCCAAAATTGGAACCCGCAAGCAGCCGCCTCAGCAACTCGGTCCTTTTCATTTCGATTTGATTTAGGGTTTATTTTTGTGGAGTTTTCTAGAAAAAAATGGTCATCTGTTCCTATCATTTATGTGGAATTTTTGATTGATGATGATCATACTCTGCTTTTCTTTGACTGGCTTGTCTGATGAAGTCAAAATAAAAAAAACCCCCAAACCGTGACTGTTGACAAATCGGGAAAAGAAATGAGGAAAATGAAATTGACATCAAAATTTTCTATTTTTCCCTTTACTTAACCAATTTCAACACTTCACACCATAGTTTGAAGTTGTCAAAAGTCTGAGTGAAAATGACCAATATACCCCTCATGTGACTCTCACGTGGCTACTTAACGTCAACATTGTAATGGCTGTTGGGGGTAGGGGGCAAAGTGGAACAAATTGGAACGTGGAGTATTTTTATGCACAAATTTCAAATTAGAGTGCAAAGTGGGATTTGATGGATACTTTGAGGGTTTTTTTATATTTTGGCCAATAATTAAATAAAAATACTAGTCGTGAAAACAAAGCTTAAGCAAAGTAAAAAGGGAAAATTGTGGGTCAGTAAACTTTTTTTTATATTCAACCGCTAAAATTCACTATACTTGTTTTAAATTGCTAAAGTCCCCTTTTGTGGATAAATGAATAAATTGTTCCTAAAATACCCTTCCCTGTCATCTGTCTTCGCTCTTCCTCCTTCTTGAGAACAAGGTTGGTCAGTTTTCCTTCTTATCTGTAAGAGAGTCCTAAGCCTTTTACCCTTGCCAATTCGGGTAAAAGAGAGTCTTTTGTCCTTGCCCTTTATTTATTAGTCAGATTCGGGACTGATTCTTCTTTTCTAACTGAGCTAGCCCATCACGGTAAGAGAAGGAAGCATACATCCCTAGAAGTAGAGATCAAGATAAGACAGATTAGATTCAAAGAGCAAGTTGAGATATTCAAGACTTCTTCACAGATGGCGGGGTGAAGAAAAGTATGTAAACGTCGAGGCAGAGCATTCTGACTCTTCTCGTTCTGGGAGTGGAAATGGCAACTTCAAAAGAGGATTCCACTCAAAGTTCTTGAGTTGCATCCTTCTTTTTCACAAACGGGCAAAGTTGAAAGATGATTGAGAAAGGCTTGTGACATATTGTGCATCACGATGCACAGTGTGCTATTTCTTATTTTTAAAAGGCATAAATGATATTTCGTAATAAAAATATTATTTTTTAATTTAAATAATTATAAAAAATTAAAGTAATTAAAAATTCACTAAAAAGTACCGACTCGAATTTCTCCCAGTAAGAAAGGTAGATAGCTCAATATGTTACACTAACCAACTAAACCTACCATTTTACAAAAGCACAGGGCCACTTTGGTCCTTTCGTATTGTTACACTAACCAACTACAAACAAAGTCATGTTACAGAAACACCATAGGGCTATTTTGGTCCATCTATCTGACAATAAAAAGTACAGAAACCTCATTAAATAAGGGAATTGTTATTCCAACCCCCATATTTGCTGAGTTTACCCCTTTTGTAATATTACAAAATTACCACAATATAAAAAGACTCTTTTACCCTTAAAATAAATACATTACTAAGTTCACCCCCATACTGAATTTTAGAATCCTAAAAATACTAAGTATACCCCCATCTCCTATTACTCTCACCCCCTTCCTCACCATCCTCATTGTTAACAAGTTAACAAAAATTCAAAAAAGCTCAACACTAAAAATGGATTCCAAACACTCAAACCCTAGCAATGAATCGATCCACATTGATGAAAAGGAGCACAAGGAAGTGGAAGAGATGAATTGTGTAAGTACTACAACTCTTTTTATACTCATTTTACCGTTTAATTTATGTTAAAAATGCAAAAAAAAATTAAAAAATCGAGCTGCTACCCCGTCGTGTGCGACAGGTTCCGGCCGCACAATTTATAGAGTGTGCGACCTGAACCTGCCGCACACTCTATAGAGTGTGCGACCTGAACCTGCCGCACACTCTATAGAGTGTGCAATAGGGTCCTGCCGCACAGTCTATAAAGTGTGCAACAGGGTCATGCCGCACACTCTATAGAGTGTGCAACAGGGTCATGCAGCACAGTGATGTTTATTTTTTTTTGTAATGTTTAACAGGATTCAAACACGTTAACTACGGAGCCCAGTGTTCTCGGTCCTAATAATGAAGAGATTGTTGCAGTTGAACATGTTGTGAACGAAGAAGCCCTCGATGTTGATTTCACGGATGTGTTCACAATTCAGGAATATTTTTTATCTTGGGATAAATTGATTGAATGGGTGCAAACTAGAGGACGGGAGCATGGCATTGTGATCAGCATCGGTAGGTCAGACAGTGGTGCCGGTAAGAAACGACCTCGGTTGTTATTGATTTGTGAACGTAGTGGTGTATATAAAGAAAAGGTCAAGATTGGGTCATCATCATTACGAATTGATAATGAAGAAAAGGTTGAAAATGTCGATGATGTGGTAGGTAAGGGGAAAAGGAAGATAGAAACCGGAACTAAGAAGTGTGGTTGCCCATTCCGTTTGAGAGGGAAGCAAGTCTCGATTGATGAATGGGCATTAGTGGTTGAATGTGGCAAACACAATCATCCAACCGCTGATCACATGGAGGGTCACTCATATGTAGGTCGATTACAGAAATCTGAGGAGACCTTTGTTATTGATTTTTCCAAGGGCAATACTAAGCCCAAGGACATCTTATTTGGGCTGAAACAAAGATTTGAGGGAAATAAGTCAACAATCAAGACAATCTACAATGCTCGGACAAAGAATAGAGTTAATGAGCGTGATGGTCGATCTGAAATGCAACAACTTATCTTCAAGTTGAAGGAGCATGGTTATACCTTCTACGATAAACGCTGCGAATTGACCAACATTGTGAAGAATCTTTTTTGGGCTCACCCAAAGAGCATTGACTTGATGAGATGTTTTCCGAAAGTCATCTTCATGGATTGCACGTATAAGACAAACAGGTACAAGTTACCATTGTTGGAGATTGTTGGTGTGACATCTACACGATCACATTTCGATTGCGCGCAATTTTGGAGTGCGAGCGGGAAGAGAACTATACGTGGGCCTTGTCAATATTGAAATCACTAATGCACCAATCTTCCTTGCCCACTGTTATTTTGACCGACAGGGAAAAGGCTTTAATGAATGCAATTGAGAAAACGTTCCCCACGTCGATCCATTTTCTTTGTCGATGGCATATAAATAGGAATGTCTTGGCGAATTGCAAGAAATTGCTAGGCCCGAAAAAGAAATGGGATGCGTTTAATCTCCATTGGAATGTATTAATGATTTCAGCAACTGAGACCGAATTTGAAGAGGGACTTAAAAGACTACAATCTCTATTCAAGGAATCCATGCCTGCGGTGAACTATGTAATGGAGCAATGGTTGTTGCCGTATAAGGAGAGATTTGTGGCTTGTTGGACTGATAATGTCATGCATTATGACAATAATACAACGAATAGGTATATTTAAATAAAATGCAGCTTTCATAACTTTCTCATATTTCAATATCTTACATACTGTATCTTATTTTTCAGGGTGGAGAGTCAGCACGCAATGTTGAAACGACAGCTCGGATCGAGCCAAGGAAACTTTGACACATGTTGGCGACAGATTCACACGCTCATTGAAACATCACACGTTGCAATAAAGGATTCATTCGAGAAGAGTAGGAATGTCGTCCAACATAAATTCAAGTCAAATGTATTTAGGTTGATCCGAGGTATGGTGTCGGTGGATGCATTGAACAAGATATACGATGAAATGGTTGCTATTCCTGAAACAGGTGTTGACGCACTGTTGTGTTCATGTACATTGCGAAAGACATGTGGTCTTCCTTGTGCGCATGAATTATCTGAATATATCCGATTGGAGGAGCCTATTCCCCTCGACAAGGTTGATGCTTTTTGGAGGAAATTAGATTTCGTACCGAGCAAGGGAGATGTTGTTGGTGTCGGGGAGGAAATAGTTGGCGCATGGAGTGTACTTCATCAAAATCTCGATGTTAAGTTTAAGGAAGCCACTGAGTCGGTGAAGGTAGCAATGTATAAAAGGCTTATGGAGGTAGACAATCCTGTAACCACTGGACTAATTATGCCCGCTCCCGAAAGTCAGACTCGACCGAAGCCTAAAGGTCGTCCTAAGACGGTAAAGGCTAAACAGTCAAAGTCAACCAAACGGGATCCGAGCAAGTTTGAGTACGTGGAATCGATTGAAGACAGTTGCTCGCCGTCGCCGGTTGATGATGTGGTAACATATGAAGTAAATCCATCAGACAAACTCCGATGTTCACTTCTATTCCAAAGACAAAGATTCAGGTAAATCAACTAGGTTGTAGGCCGAGATAATCTTTACATACTTTGGTCAACATCTTTTTTTACTTACCGGATAATCTTTACATACTTTGTTTTTCAATAGGTTGTTCGCCGAAATACCCGCTTTGGACAGGCTAGTGATTATATCAATCAACTACCGATATGGATTCGAGAGTTTGTCATCGAGACGAAGAATGTCATTGCAGATGGCCATTGCGGTTTTCGTGCCGTATCTGCACATATATATGACAAGGAGGACCATTGGGGTAGAGTTCGAGGTGAACTAGCTATGGAGTTGGACACATACCATGGGTTGTACGAAGATGTTTTCATGGAACGCGGATCGGCTGTTTTAGTTGAAAGTATGCTCAACTGCTACGCTGACTTTGCACCAAAGCAACATTGGTTTCAGACTCCGGAGATGGGTTACTTAGTAGCATCATTCTACAATGTGTGCTTTGTTGTATTTTCAGAATCATCTTCTTTGACGTATTTAACGTTGAGAACCGAAGCCCCCGACGAACCTAAGTTGATCTGCATTGCATTCGTGAACGGGGACCATTATATTCAGGTATAAAACTAACATTTTGTTTGGATATCGTCTGTCACTTATCGAATACAATTGTTAGATTACTGATAAAAATTTTGAATTTGTATAGGTCGTCTTACGCGACGATTTCCCATTACCACCAATCGCAAGCGGATGGACTGATTATAAACAAACCATGGCTAAAGGGTGGAATACAATATATAGTGAACGATGGGCTAAGTACAGTGAAAGAGCAGGAAATAGTCGTGTTAGCAACAAGCGTACACCTATTGTATTAGAATAGTCAAGTGTAACTTAAATGTTATGTATGGACAAGTGAATTTTTATGTATGAGCTTCATTTGCGTTATGAAATGTGTTGTTGTTTATGTATGTTTATGTTAGAATATAATTGTTAAATCATTGAACATGAAATTGAATTTGATATGAAAAACTTAGGAAAATGCCAAGTCTGGAGGATATATGTGCAACAAACTGTTTGTACATAACAAATACATACACTTTTTGCATTAATAAAGAAGATGTTCATTACATAAAATTGTTTGTACATCAACAACCTAGCTCATCTAATCACTGTCGTGGATGCCTACGACGACGACTTGAAGGACCTGCCCGATCTGAAGGACCCGCATCCCCGATATGAGGAGCCAATATAGCGTACGCTTGGTCAAGGGCTGACCCAAACTCTTCGTACGAGATACTTCGATCGCCTGATCGATATCTTAATGTCGGCTCTCGTATTGCATCAACCACAGCCCGAAACATGGTGGGATAATCCAAAGGACGGTGTACATCTGCGCCAGAAATAAATGTAGATTGGCTAGCTGGATTTTGCATCTTTGGATGTGAATATACTGTGTACCACTGTAAATAGTCAGCCGAGCATGCACTTGATAGGATGGCTTCTTGACCGAGGCTGGTATCAGATGAAACATGGTTACGCCATTGACGATAATATGAGACTTGCTGCATTAGCCTTGCAATGTTCTTGTTGTCTCGTAAACCAAGACCAATAGCAATCGGAGGGAAAGGAATCGTCTGGACGTAACCGAATTGCCTAAGCACTCGATCTGGATTGTATGGCTCCACAACACCCGGCGCGGATAAGCATCCATGGTAATAAGAGATCCGGTGAAATGGATAGGACTGGCGTACCAAAACAGAATACGGAGTCCAATTAACCTACATACAATAAACACAGAAAAAGATTATAACCATTAACACAGTTAATATAGCATTACTAGGTAGACTGATTAATATGAAAGTTATAATAGTGCAATTAAACTCACTTCATCGGCTGTTAGGACATCAAGTCTCTCTCGGTACACCTGCAATACATTATGTCCGGCGCCTCTGGATAATGGTTGCCACTTTCGAGCGAGTGGCTGAGTGACGTCGTACTCAATGTTATGTGGAGGTTGAAAACATGGAAATCTCTCATATATCCGAGCCTGCAACAAAATAATACAGTACATTATTATATAACCGGCCCCCTATTAACAACTAAAAATATATATCTCATTTTAAGTATTAAATCAAATAAATTTGTTACCTCCAATAGCGTTGTATATCCTGTCATCTGTCGACACGACTGACGAGATGCCATGCCCAATTGTCGATATAAATAGGCAAGGGTTGCAGCTCCCCATGCATACTTTGGTATCTTATCGACATTGTCCAAAAATTCCATATAGGAACCAGGAACTCGATTCCCACTCTTGTCACCAAAAATGGTGCAGCCGAATATGTACAATAAATATGCCTTAGCAGCACCAGTCTGCATAGCATCATTATCACTTGTAGCTTCATCTTGGAACCTACGACGAAGCCACTCTAACTTGAAAGAGCAGCCTCTCCTACCATGGGTGCCCTCACACCTCGGATTTTCCAAATGCAACATCCCAAAAGCTCCTCAAGTAGTATATCCCAACGTCCGTGTATAAACAACAGGCCTCCCCTTTATTGGAAGACCGGTAAGACAAAACACGTCATCCAAGGTGATTGTCATCTCACCAAATGGTAAATGGAAGGTGTTCGTCTCCGGATGCTATCGTTCAACAAAAGCAGCAACCAAGGCTTTCGATGACTCCTTATAAGAACACCTAGTCAGCGTATATAGTCCAGACCTCAGGACAACTTATTTGTGTGATTTTGCATCTTCAGAACTGGTCGTTTTATCCCATTCCAAACATACCTAGCTACATGTGTGTTGTACGTAACTAGTAGTGAACCATCAACTGGCCCACCTGAAAATGGGGCTTCCTCTTCAGGCAAAGTGTCACCACCATCACCACCAGCACCTCCATCACCGGCCCCTTCATTATCAACATCTTCTTCCTCTTCATCATAACCGACCCCCGAATAACCGGCCCCCGAAGTACCCAAGTATCGGCCCCAGAATAATCGGCCCCCGAATAATAACCAGCTCCCAAATTACCCGGCCCAGAATAACCTACCCCCTCATCACCAGCCCCCTCAGTCATAACTAGCCCCTGTATACGTTCTGCCTCATCAAGTGGGTTGGGATTCTGTGCCCTCCTAGCGGAAGCCGTAACCCTGCGCATATATGTCCTTCCTGCATTCATTCAAGCCAAAGTAATGTAAGAACAAGAAAATAATAATGAAAGGATAGCTACAATGTGAGAGAAAAGGCAAGACATGCAGTATAAGTTATAAGCTTACATTCATTCATCAAATAGTTGATGTGCAAGTTGATTGAAGAAGTAATTTAAAAAAAAAAGGTGTTGTGCGGCACCCTTGGCCGCACGTTCAACGTACTGTGCGGCATGACCTGGCCGCACGAGTCTTAGTCTGTGCGGTACCACCTAGCCGCACTAACACAGGCATGTGCGGCACCCCTCTACCGCACTCAGCAGGGTATGTGCGGTGTCACCTAGCCGCACTAACACAGGCATGTGCGGCAACCCCCTACCGCACTCACCAGGGTATGTGCGGTGGACCAGTGCCGCACAGTCCCTGGTAGGTGCGGTATGGGGCTGCCGCACATAACTTACGCAGATTCCCTAGAAAATTGCAAAACTTCATCAAAATGGTAAAAAAATGCAACAAAAATTCAACAAAAAATGCGTGTTCACAAAAATTAAAAAAAAATGCAACCAAAATGCAACCAAAAAGCCAAAATTTAAATGAAACACTTACCGAATGGTTCCATTTTTAAACTTTGAAATCTAGCTTGTAGTGGCTTGAATTTGTTGAAGTAGGTAGCTAAGAAGGAGATTGTGGAAGTAGGTAGCTAAGAAAGAAGAAAGAAAGTATTTGAGGGAAAGAAGAAAGAAAGAAATGGAGTTTGTTTGTCGGGAAAGAAGAGAGAATGAAATTGATCGATGTTGTTTTGGGAGGGAGATGTGATAGATGGTATTTTAGGTGGGTAAGAATTGGGGGGTATACTTAGCAAATTAGATTGGTAGAGGTTTATGGTTAAAGGGTAAAATGGGAAAATAAGGGGGGTATACTTAATAATATAGGAGGTATAATATTTGAAGAGGGGAAAGAATTAGTAAATGGGTAGAGTTAGTAAGTTTGGGGTGGGAATAGCACTGCTCTTAAATAATGGGTGTCTGCAAAAGTTAAAAAAGCGCGTAATCACACCCCCTTCCCCCCTCTCTTATAAGTATTTCTCCCAAACACCGTCACCATTCCCACCCCTTTCTCTTTCTCCACCATTTTCCACGCACAGCAAAGCACACAGTCAAAAAAAACACACACACACACACCAACAATGGCATCCGAAGCCGACACCACTAGATCCGGATCCGCCAATGGCACCGAAAACCCATCTATCCCTAAGCGAAAAGTAGCTCTTATAACCGGCATCACGGGCCAAGACGGCTCCTACCTCACTGAATTCCTCCTCGATAAGGGCTACGAGGTCCACGGCTTGATCCGTCGCTCCTCCAATTTCAACACCCAACGCATCAATCACATCTACATCGACCCCCACAATGCCCACAAGGCCCGTATGAAGCTCCATTACGCCGATCTTACCGACGCCTCCTCCCTCCGCCGCTGGCTCGACACCCTCCTCCCCGACGAGGTCTACAACTTAGCCGCTCAGTCCCACGTCGCCGTTTCATTTGAGATCCCCGATTACACCGCTGACGTCGTCGCCACCGGCGCCCTACGCCTACTCGAAGCCGTCCGGTCACACATCTCCGCCAGTGGTAGGTCCAACATCAAGTACTACCAAGCCGGATCGTCTGAAATGTTCGGATCAACCCCGCCTCCGCAGTCTGAAACGACGCCGTTCCACCCCAGATCACCCTACGCGGCGTCAAAATGCGCTGCGCACTGGTACACAGTCAATTACCGGGAGGCGTACGGGATCTACGCCTGCAACGGCATTCTGTTCAACCACGAATCCCCCCGCCGTGGCGAGAACTTCGTGACCCGGAAGATCACACGGGCAGTGGGCCGCATCAAGATCGGACTCCAGAGCAAACTATTTCTCGGCAATTTATCGGCTTCCAGAGATTGGGGCTTCGCCGGAGACTACGTGGAAGCAATGTGGATGATGCTGCAACAGGAGAAACCCGATGACTACGTGGTTGCGACGGAGGAATCCCACACGGTGGAGGAGTTCCTTGAAGTGTCATTCGGGTATGTAGGACTAAACTGGAAAGACCATGTGGTGATTGATAAGAGGTATTTCAGGCCGGCGGAGGTTGACAATTTGAAGGGGGATTCTAGCAAGGCAAGGAAAGTGCTGGGGTGGAAACCGAAAGTTGGGTTTGAGCAGCTGGTGAAGATGATGGTAGATGAGGATGTTGAATTGGCCAAGAGAGAGAAAGTGCTGGTTGATGCTGGTTACATGGATGCTCAACAACAGCCATAGATGTTGTTTGCTGCAAGCCATGCTCATGTCTTCAATTCAATTCAATTCAATTATGGTGATATTTAATTCTAGTTTTTGAAAAATTTATTTCCTTTTTCGACTATGATTTGGATTTGTAGGGGTTATACAGATCATC
The DNA here is from genome assembly GCA_016624345.1 of Platycodon grandiflorus. Lineage (NCBI taxonomy): Eukaryota > Viridiplantae > Streptophyta > Magnoliopsida > Asterales > Campanulaceae > Platycodon > Platycodon grandiflorus. The sequence goes on from CM028361.1 coordinate 38,291,123, forward strand.
AGATCCGTTCAGTTCAGTTCATTATTGCTCTATAGTATAGATGATCACTACTTATTAGTATTACATAGTGTAGTTGTTTTGTTTTTGTAGTAATTTTTTGTTTTTCTTTATTCACAGGATTTTAAGTGTTTCAATGTTGTTGGGTGGTTCTTAAATTTGTTCAACCCAAGTCATTCAGTTTGAGGATGTTTATACAAAATATTACTGTTACATTGCAACTCTTTTACAACTAACTTACTATCTTCAGCTCTAAATTACACCGCCTGTCTAAGAAAAGAAAAAGAGACGCTCATTTGGAAAATGCTGACAATATTATTCACTTATCTAATAATTAACAAATGATGATAGGATAGCTAAATTTGCTATCAACAAGCGAGCAGTAAATCAGCTAGTAAAAAGGATGTTCGATCTACTAAGTAAATTTGCTTTATTATTCACTGATCTAATGAGCGACAAATGATGATAGTAAATTTGCTCAATGTCGGCAGCTTGGGTTGTTCAGGCGTTATTACTAAGATTTGAGATCTTGTGGGGTTCTGGTTTTAGTTTTTTTTTTTTATCTGTCTTTCACTCAGATCTCTGTGTGTGTGTGTGTGTGCGTGCACGTGCCTGCTCTTTGCAATTTGTGATTGCCGATCTCTTAAAATGGAGATCAAATCTTCAAGCAAGACGAATTAAATCAATCAGCACTGGCTGGTAGAACTTAAAACGGAAAAGTAGTTGCATTCCAATCCGAAGGCAGTAGTGAAAAAACACTTGGTAGCTGGATTAACCGTGACCGAATTCATTCCAATCCGGCTACATTTGAGAATCAATACGTAGCTGGATTAACAGTGTGAGTGTATTTGTTAATGTGTGTTTGGTGTGAATTCTCTTTTACATCATACAACTGTAAGGTAAGGATCAAGTATTACTTTTGAGTTTTGAACAATGTACAGGGCAAATGATAGTCAAGAAATTGAATTCTCACAAACCTCTATGTGAACTGTACACAAAAAAAGGGGAAAAAGTAAATGTGAAATTATGTATGTCTAAATGGTTTTAGTGCTAATTTGCTTCTTTTGTAGCTGTTTTTGGAGAAGTAGGGCTAGTGGTCGTTTCTAAGTTAGCTGCAAACGGCTTGATAGATGATTTAAGTGATTCTGGTCCTCCAGCGGCGATTCTCTTGCATAAAGCATCACAGTTGCTAATCACCTCAGTCAACCTTCCTTTCAGCTCCCCAATTTCCACTTGCAGCCCATCAACTGCATGCATTTTTTTGAACAGAAACAAAGAGGAGAAAATATTTACTAAGCCCACCAAAAAGAAAACGAAACAAAAAGAGAACGTAGCAGAAATGTAAAAAATATATATATTCCCAATTTATGTATTGTTCAAGCAGCACTTTCATTTATTGCAGATTAAGCAAGTGAATAGTTAAGAATGTACCTTCTGATAGATGATTTGAAGTTGTCTTCATTGCCGAGACGGAGTAATTATAACGCTGAAGAAGTTTACCTGCCAAAGCATCTGCAACTTCGATCTTGTTTTCTATTTCATCCTGCAGCAACAACTACCAATTTACTACACATGCCACAAATGCAATCAAATTTTGAGGGGATTCGGGTCACAATGGCCTCAAAGGCAGTAAGATGGGATTGTGGCGAGGAAAGCACTTGATCAGTCATCACAACAAAGAGATAAATGGTGGCCAAAGGAAGTTGACGCGGATTGAAATGAAGTAATGGATCTATATTAGTACTTGTGGACCATTATTCCGTAAACTGTCTTTGAGTCCATTGTGACCCGAATGTCACACGTACGAACAACGGAGGCAATCTTTCTCTTAAGAGTACTGCCTCCATTAGGCCCCTCCTAGACCCCGCGACAGCAGGAGCCTCGTGCTGGACTACTGAAGCAGTTTCCTATACTCTCTCCGTTCCACTCACATTTTCTATATTTAAAAGTCGGCATGTGAATATATCAAATCAATATTTGAACATGTATTATTCTAGTTTAGGTAATAAAATTTTGATCACTAAACATTGCAGTAAAAATACTATGATTTGCAACTTCTATAATTTTTTTAAGACAAGTAAATTAGTATAAATCTTTTAGACTGGACTCTTTGCAAGGAATGGAGAAAGTATTTATTTATGTGTGCATAAATATGCTGTCTTTCCAGATCTGGATGAATAATCCCAATTTCTTAAATCCTCCTCGTAATCAGATCTGGATAATGGAGGGGGGGGAAGTATGTTCATATCAGGGTGCATAAGAAACTGGTACAGATCTGATCTATCCCATAAAACCATAAACAATCATTATAAGCTTCACAAACATGTTCTCAAATGAACATCTGTTATCAATGTCAAATAGAAGCAAACCTGTCTTTTACTAATATTCTGGGCCGCTTTCTCCTGCCAATCCCGATACATTGCAAATAGTTCCAGTAGTAGGTTAGGATCTACAATGGCTATTTCCACCAAGGGGAAACATCAATAAAAAAATGGGTTGACAACCAAATTAATGATCTAACATTTCGTATATATAAACCAAACAAAACATAATGACATTGGGAAAAGAATTCAACTATTTGCTTGTTCGTGACATAGTTTCAAAGTGACAATCGCATGACGTTCAGAAAAGGTTTTATGGACGAAGGAGCAAGTATCCCAATCTTCACTCTATTTTCCTAATACCCAAGCAAGGTCTAAAGACTGAACATTGGTTTGCATATGCTGCGATTATAAGAACATACAGCATAAATGTACTCCAACACGTTATGATTCTTCCCTGATCTTTCTCCTCTTTTATGGAGTAAGAACAAAGAACACCAAGGAAATAGGTATTCAACCCAGTGAAACACAATCATGGAAAAGCCCAATCTATCAATAAACAAATCTAGTAGTCATAGCATCTATACAATGCATAGAATTCTCCATACACAAACTTGCAACCCCTGATTCCAGTTATGTAGAGAACTCTTACCCTTCAGTCTAACAGAAACATCACTTCCTCAGGACCTCTCAAGACTTCGCAAAGAAAACCACTTGATACAGGAATGAACTATTCCTCATGCATGCCTTATGCCTGCACCTAGAGATTCTTACCCAATTGATCATTTGCCAATTATGCAAAACTCAAGCAACTAAGCAAGAGAGGCGAACCTCTACCACATTGCAATGGACAAACGATGATGGAACTTCCCACAGTACATTGCATTGGATGAGAAAATAGTCAACTAATTCATTAATATAGGTCTGAAGTTCTTGATTTCACCTAGAGGGAGGATTGTTGTTGCGTGCATGAATAGCTGCCCTCAGTACAAATCCATGACAATTTGCAGACTGAACTTTTCCAAATCTAAAATATTTTAGGCAAAATCCACAAATCCAGTACGATTTGCAAAGATAGCCTGCCAACTGGCACTTTCAGGTAAAGTGAGACATCCATCCCACCAAACTAATCAGCACTGCCAAAAAGCTGTTGCCTCATTTGTGTAGGGAACTGACATTATTAGTTTCAAACTATAACTTAAAAGAAATATGTGGCAATATTGCTATCACAATAGAATATTTAATAGACATAACTCAAGGAATGCATTTTTCCTAATTAAGCTCTTAATTGGGTTAACAAACAGGCCCTAAGTCAAGTTCCATTTCCTGGTAATTTTTGAAAGTTTGATTGCTATTATGCATTAACAAACACACCTAATCAAATGAGGACTCAACATATTCGATCACCCACCCACCCGCCCCACCCCGCCTTTTCTCTTCCTGCAATCAGTTTTACTGCATTGGGATTAATCCAATACCAACTTTCTAGAAATTGATGGGATATTATTGTTGGAACTGAAAACGACAGGAATACTCACACAAGTCATTCTCTCAATTAGAGCTACACTCAACACTGTTTTTACTCAAAATTTTCAATTAGCTCCACATAGAATTGAACCCAATATAATATATACAACCAATTCATTTTGACATCATCAGAGTCTGCAATATCTGAGCCACAAGATATGCCTAAAGAAGTAACACCACTCTTTCGCTACTTGTTTGCACTCTTCATGAGTCACGTTCTGAATCAAGAATCAAGCGCATAACTCTGTGTATGGCTCGCACTCAGTACTGGAAGGTACATGGTGTGTCATCTGCATGGTTCAAAGGTACGATTTTGGTTGTCCAATCTTCGTTTCGGACACAATTCCAGTTTTGGGTGATACGCAACACAATGCTGACTAGAGGGCGAGAGAAATATTTTAAAAATTACATAAACCTTTAAAATATCATACTTAACATGATAGAATATTTAGTTTTCACAAAATTATCAACTATTGTAGGTAGCACTGTTCAAGTCATAAAACATAGAGTTAACAGACATTTTTGGTACAGCATTACACAATAAGCTACAATAAATTATAAGTTGAGTTGAACAATACATATCTATCATATTAAAGAAGAGTTCGGGAACGAGAAGACAAGCCAAGTAAAGATCAATTGGCCCATTCTTTTTTCCAATCACTAACACAAGTAATGAACGCAAAAAACTATAAGTTAGATAAAGAAAGAACAAAATGAAACAACCAGGAGAGGGAAAATATCAAAAAGCAAAAGTAGGAGTTAGGGGGAAAAAGAAAAGAAAAGTATCCAATAATAGACTCATTAAGGGAGAATGAACTGAAAGAAAACGTCTCAGTACCTCTGCCTTCAGTTGGCGCGCAAGAGGAGAGACAAATGGAGGAAGCTCACTGTTGCTGGAGAAGAAACTTATTTAAGAACTGAGGGTCACTTGTTAAAGCGTCCTAGACATAGGTCAAGATTAGAGAAGGAATCATTTCCAGCAAGGTAATCTGATTACCTTTGTTCAATTCACCTGCATTCTGCGGCTATCTATTCAACCCAGTGATTTGGCCGAGTTCCAAGAAAGTCATCGAGTTCGCATTGAGTTTGGGCGAGTCAAGGCTGAATCCCAATTCCCCCTACTTTTGCAGATACCCTTACATCCGAACCGAGTCACTGAAATTTCGACCACTCAGCCAAATCTCTGAACTTGGTCATCTGAAGCCAAATGCAAAGCATTATGGATCAAAGCTACAACTCCTAAAAGATCAAGTTGACTTTAATGACCAATTTAATAGCAGTTAAATTTTCTTACAAGTGAGTGCCACCCCAATCAAAACAGGGGTGAACCACCTTCAACAGTTTCCAGCACTACTTATTACTCGAAGAAGGCAATGAAAGGCCTGTCAGCAACATCTAACAACTGAAACGACTTCCACCAATACCTCTAGCTTGTCCGTATAACAATTGCTGCTCTATCTTTCAGTCTTAGACATCCTCTCATCGGTAGCACATAAAATATACAATTTCTCATCTTCCTGGTATCCAGTACACACACTTTTATCTAGGTTATTATCCCAATCAAATGAGCAAAACCTTCTCTTGAGGCAATAGTGCTGCACCGAATTCCACTCTCATAATAGAATACTCCACAAATTTAGAGTAAACGACACCTGTAAATAATCACTTCCCCCTTCTTAGGGGTGGGCATCGGGTCAGGTAGTTGTTTTTTCGGGTTTTCAGGTCGGGTACCCGAAAGGCCGGGTAGTATTTCTGGCTAACCAAACCGATCCGATACATTTAGAAACCCGGCACTTCAGGTAACTGAGAATTTCGGGTAATTTGTTTTCACAAATGATTCGACATCGGAGGCTTTTTGCTCCCTCAAAGTAGCTGATTTCTTCTGATTTTTGGGCTTAGTGGTAATAGAAGAACACCATTTTGCTGATTGGCGAAAGCTTGCAGCAAACATTTTCAGAAAACAAAATACAAAAACGTAGTTTCTGAAAGAAAAAGAGAAAAGGAAGAATTTTATGAAGTGGGCTAATACTGATTTCGCGAAAAAGTGATATGGGTTTCAACGGAAGGAGGTGGGAGGGGGCCATTTACATGAATTAAGGATCTGGTTATACAATATCCTACTTCGGGTATTTTAGTTAATTCTGATTTTTTCAAAATAACTTTAATCTGGTGGCTAAATTTCGGGTATCGGGTAGCAGCCAAGGTAACCGAAAACGACCCGAAAAATATAAGTCAGGTTCGGGTAATTACCGAAATCCGAAAATTTTAAAAATAACCGAACCAAAAGGGTTTTGCCTGGCCGGGTCGGGTCGGGACCCAAAAACCCGAAACCGGTTGCCCACCCCTACCCCTTCTGATCCCATTTTTTAGATCACAAACTACAGAGATGCCTCTAATTGCTGATGTACTCCACTTACCTTCCTTCCACTTGTACAGATGTATTTCCATGTTCCCTATGTCTCCCCAAATGTAACCTTTTATGTGTTTAACAGTGAGTAAGGTCTACACTTGAGGCTTAACATCATATTCATTGTTAGATACATTCTACATTGCAACTACACCTATACAATTACTAACTTCTCTCACAGCCCCAAGTTGGAACTCCAAAGTTTGATTTCAACATGTAACTGTCTACCCAAAGAGAATGGAAATAAAAAAGAAGTAAGAGGATGAGAGTCACCCTACTAAATTTCTTCCACCTTACTGAATGAATCTCAATTTTGCTAATTTGATGCGAATTAAGAAGTCAAATTCTGTTACAACAGGAACAGAAATTGAACCATTATTTGTGTTGGTTAATGTTACATTGTACATTAGCAAACCATGATAAGTTTGAACCTTCAATTTTTGTCGGGCGTTCTTTTGGGACATTATAGAAAACAATGTGAGGCTAACTTGAAGTGGAAGGATTAAAAACTAAGTGAAGATACTTCAACTAATTAAATTTCACTGGCTAAAATGACTTAGTTATCTGCAAGAAATATAAAGAAAATAAAATAAAACATTGCAAAAGGGTGCTACTTGAATATCTCAGCCAAAAGTCTCCTTGCAGTACTTATCTCAGACTTAACCCAGCTGGGGTGAACCAATCGCCAACACAACTAATAATACCTAAGGAACCATCTCCCATACTATCTCAAAGTCCCTCCTTCCGCAAACAAATAACAGAAATTCTACATCTCATGATCCTAACTAGTAAGCTACACATTCCCTGGCAGGCTGGCACTCATACTCACCTCCTAATCCTCAAATTTGAGCATATGCATGCCATGAGCATACACCCATAACAGCGCTTAAGATTTCCTGTGCCACTTTATCGACTACTGGTTTCTAGTTAAAAGCGAGGATATTAGCAAAAATTGTAGAAATGCTGGCAACTAAATGGAAATTTTATCACATGAACCAACCTTCCTGTCAATGGAACTGAGCAAGCAAAATATCCCATTCTTTAAAATTCATAGAGAAGAAAATTAAAATCTAACCCATCATTATCCACACTACACCCAAAAGCAAATTTAGCATACCATTCCATCAGGTTGTAGCCTTGTCTCCATTCTTTATACCTACTGCCTATGAACTATGTCTTTAGCAATGGCCTTCGTAACATCCTCTCCTGATATCTTCTTCATTAAAATTCTCATAGATATATACAACAATATGCAATGCCTAACCAATCTTCTTTCGCCCTGCCAATGTAACCAGACCTCCTATCAGAATCTACACTGTATGGTCGAACTCAGATACACTTCTTTCAACCAAGAACAACCAGTTAGCAATGGCCTTCGTAACATGCTCTCCTGATATCTTCTTCATTAAACTTCTCAAAGATATATACAACAATATGCAATACCTAACCAATCTTCTTTCGCCCTGCCAATGTAACCAGACCTCCAATCAGAATCTACACAGTATGGTCGAACTCAGCTACACTTCTTTCAACCAAGATCAACCAGTTTGTCATGTCAACTTATCAATTGAGCAAAAACTCATTTCCTATCTCTTAAACTCCTTCCAGAAGTAAATACTACCCGACCCTTTCTTTTGCATCCAACAAGTTCGGCAACTCTATAAATCATAGAAGTGATAACACGTTCATAACTACTATAAATCAGAGGAAAAACACATAATGATTAGAGGTATAGTGTAGGAGGTTGATTTTCATATCAGCAGTTGGTGCATGAAATTAATGCACAAATTTATTAAGACCTTGATAAAGTACTTGAGGAGTCCTGTTAGCCTCAAATGGGGATGCCGGGTTACTGGAGGAGTGAGGCTATCATTCTCTGCCTGAAAAATCAATGAACCTCCTCTACAACGCATTCCAAGATACCAGCAAAAGATCATTTAAGATTCATGACTAAATGCACTCCCTTCTTTCCCAAACAAGTGTTCACTTGACTTAAAGTTGTTTGAACATCCTGGTATGGCCGACCAGTATTTATAGTTTCTACGCCCTTCCCTCCACTTTAGTGGATGTAAATTTTTGAATTTGAATGATGGGGTGTATAGGTAAATGTAGTGTTTTAACTTTTCAATGTGGAGAACAATTTTGAAACCAAACAGAAAGAGGTTGCATGTTATGAACATTCCAAAAATGAAATGGGAACATTTACCTGGGAACGGATGAGAACTAAATCATACTTCCAATGTAAGTAAGATACACTCTAATTTGAATAAGCAGCTGTAGAATGTGAGTGTCCCTAAGGGTGTGTGCTGGGTGAAGTGTGCTTGGCGTAACACATTGCTATCAAAGAACCTCGAGGAGTAGAGATCGGGGTGGAAGTCAAGACTAGTTAAGTAAGTGAGAAAGAGGGCAAAAGCTGATGAGAAAAGATGTATTCAAAATTCTCTCTACTAAACACTATTCCAAGTCAGCACAAAATTCCATCCATTCAAAATGAGGCAAGGACCTTTAGTTATAGTCAGTAGTGGACGACATAAGGAATATCTCAAGATTCCTTGCTAGGTGTCATCATCCAAGTAACCCTGCAAGGATAATAGGACAAGTGTTTTGTGAGTTGGGACAACAATCAGCTCTCTCTCTCTCTCTCTCTCTCTCCCCCTCAATAATTAGATTACACATGTCGAGTGTACACACATCGAAAATGCACAACGGTGCACATGGATGATACATGTGACTTGCTCTCAACTCTAACCATCAAACTACTAACCCCATAGGTTCCCTTGCGACCTAGACTCTTGGGCTGATGCCTTTGAATCAAGATTAATGCCTCTCAGAAGGCTTCATTGGCCCGGGCCAAAGGACCCTTGCCCCAAATTCAATTGAATACACTTCGGTCGGGGCTCATGGCAATGCTCTTGTCTGGGCCATCCTCATAGAAGGAAGTGCGTAATAGATTGTAGTCCCCGACTCTTGGCATTGAGACATTTCCTTCGAACCCTTTAGGAAGATCAAGGCTCTAGGTCAGGTACAAGTTTTTCTTGAAGCCCTTTATGTTGGGAGGTCAGGGCATTGGGGCCAGCCTGACCTATTGGGGCCATGTAGGAAGTTCTCCATGCTAAGCATCTTGACCTTCGAGCCGACTTGCTTACGAACGTGTTTGATGGTGCCAAGGTGCGACCATTGAGTTAACGCGCTTGGTCTCGCCCCCCTTTTGGCAATTTCCATGAGCGCTAATAGACTAGGTTTTACTCCAATGAGAAGGCGGCCCGATAGCATGATCCTATAGCATAAGAAATACTTCCAATCTTCCAAAACTCAATAAACTTTGAAAGTTTAAAGCCTGACAACAAGCTAGAACCAAAATGAAGAATTAAGCCAACACCAGTAAATTCTCGAGTATACTCGAAAGAAAGGAACAACTGTCCTAATGTAGACTACCAAAGGTTTCTTACGCATCTTCATGATGACTCATATATACGGCTTCATAGATCACAAGGAAACAACAGCAGTAGGATGGATCACCTCTTTAGGAGTCTCCACCTAGAAGCTAATGTAGACTAGAGCGCCATATTTCAAATCAGAAAGTCCGGACTCGAAACAGGGTACTTCAAGACACCAATATGACCCAAAATAAACTATTGATGAATGATGAAATTTAAAACATTGTATGAGCTTCACACTGGCGGCATAAATCTCAAATACCATAACTAAAGTTGAGCAGCAGACACACCCCACATAAGTACGCGACTCTCCCCTCCCTCCCCCACACACACAGACACACGCCACATAAGTTCTTTTATTTTTTGAGCTTACCACCAGCAGGATCACAAGAATATGCCCACCAAAACTGACAAGAACTACAGGTTTGTCCGAATCATAAATGTCAAAATTATGGAAAATCTATCAAAATGGGAGAATATTACCAGGTTTTGAAGAAGTTGAGGCTTTCCTGATTAAAATATCAGTCAAGCTAGTCTCCGCCGGTGATGACGTCAAGATGGGATTTGTCTGCTCAAATAATTACAAAGGTATCAATGAGAGATAACCAGTAAACAAGTAGCTTAATAAAAAAAAGGAACAAGAACTCGAACAAACGACAAGTACTCACGATTTTGAGGGTTTTGAGCTTCTCTAGGATGGGATCAACGCCTTCTGATCGCTCGGATACGGTAGTAATCCCATCGTCCAGCCGCTTTAGGCACAAAAATTACATGAAACGATATATTAGGGCCCAAAATCAACTACAAAGAGTTAGCGAAATTTGAAGTGAAATTGAGAAGGTACCTGAGAGCCGGAGCCGGAGAGAGTTGATTCCGATAAACCCATGGATCAGTCAGGTGTCAGTTTTGAGTTTTTTGATCAGTACTATTTCATAGCAGAAATGTAACAATGGAGCGACAGTTTCTACTGCTCTCAACGGAACTGTCAGATGTCACAGTAGAAGCTGATCGGGGTAGTTTATATCAAAAGAACGAATTTCAACCCACCAAATCGCTCGGTACACGCACCTAAAAATAATTACAAAATACTATTATATCAAATGACAAAATAACCCTTTAATGTTAAATACACGCTCTGAAATATTTTATACACCTACTAAAAATAATTACAATAATATCATCATATAACATCTACTCAAATTTTAAAATACACCAACCCTATGACTCATCTTCCCTTTCTTTATTTTCTTACTTCCTCTCCTCTACAAATTTTTTTAAAAAAAATTCTCCTAAGCCCTAACATTTTCAACATCCACGTTATGAAAAAAAAAATATATATATATATATATATCTGAAGCCTAAAGAAGTAAAGGGGACAAATAATGTAACTATCATTTCTACTTTCTTCGATTAAAGTTTCATTTTATATATATATATATATATATATATATATTGAGTTTTTTAGAGTACTGCTCGTGTGTTCTGTTCGGCCTTAGTGTAGGAACACATCTCCAGATGTTCGGCCAGCACTGGACGAACATAAGCAGATGTGTTATTCACATCATGGCCGAACAGAACAATTTATGTTCCTCACAAAGTGTCGAACGTGACACTCTGTGTCACACCTCAATTCAAGCCACTACACGTAGCCTAAATTCGGGCATGACCCGACTTAAAATAATCAAAATAACCACCTGATAAACAATATAACAGCGAAAATAAAAGTATGGCGATAAGTCATCCAACCTCATAAACTGAAAATATACAACTGAGTGTTCACAACTCAACCAATCGATATACAGACCATCATAGAAGGCATCCAGGCTATATATACAATATAACTGAAACAGTGTTTGAGACCTAGACAACATAACAACCACTGTTTAACATATACACAATAAAGTCTACCCCAAAACAATAATCACCTTCTAATCTCGCGATGAGCTGCACAGCCTCATGCACGTGAACCCTTCGCCTCGCTCCGATCTAAGGAAAAACAATAATGAAAGGGTGAGTCACATATGACCCAGTAAGATTCCACTAAACTTATGCATGTATGTAACAGTAATAGGATGCTAACACAAGCAGCATGTAATCAGCATAAGTTATAACCAAGTAGGTCACATGAAATCAGTATAATCAATAATCAACTAAGTCCCATTACCAGCGTAAGAAGGATCACGACTGCCAACTGTCACATACCAGTTGGAAATAATGACCAACCTACAAAGTAATGAGCTGACAACAGTTCATATCACACATTAAACACGCAAAGATCACATATATCAGGATATAAGAGTCGAGGTACACCTCCAACTCACCGGCTCCCCTTATACACCATTCAGCTTTAAAGTTCATATCAAATCATTGTAACCATATGATTCATATATCAGATATTCCGCGAAACAAGTCAATATGCCCCAAGTCCCTACAACCTTGGCATCCATGTGACAACACCACTCTTATCCAACAATCTACGTGGTGTAAACCCTACTTTGGCCAGAAATAGGGAGACAGGCCGGATCAAAGTCCCCACAACCCGACTATCACTGCACTCCGCCCCATGACAATCGGTAGTCAACCAAAACCCCCTGAAAGTTAGTATTCGAATGTGCACATCCGGTTAGACAAATTCACGTTCACACGTTATTCCATATTCGTTCACAATTTTGGCATTTCGGTTATCCTCCAATGATCACTTCAAGTTCTATATTCACAAATCAACATAATGAACACTTTAACCATCTCAAACCATTCAATATCAAGTCACAAACCCTAAATCTCAGCCATGTCACATACTTTGTTCAAGTTGATTTCTTGCCGGTTTCACCAATTCGAAGATACAATCAAATTACAACAATTCCAAGGATCATATGAACATCAATACACTTTATTAACACATGCCCATATTCATTTTACTCTAATAAACATCAAAGCAGCTGAAAATCATAAACTTTCCATAATAACAACTTAACAATTGATAATAGCCGAAATAAACCGATTAAACACAAACGTGAACAAGTTAATGGTCCCTTACCAATTTAGAGTGTTAAACCCTTGATTCACCCCTGTATTTTAGTGCTAGAACCAGCCACAAACTTACTTAAACAAACCCCCTTGAGTTGCCTTGGTGGAAGAACAAGAACTCTTGCAAGAAACCTTAAGTTAAAAAGTGGAATTTTGGAGGATTTGAGAGAGAGATTTGAGAGTTTTATGAGTTTAGAAGGTTAGGATATAGTCTTCCAAGGCTTACCCACATTTTAGACCAAATAAGGAAGGCCAAGCATGAGGTGGAAATCAACAAAAAAGCCAAAAACACAAAATTGGACATTCTGTCCGTACCAAGTGCGCTAAGGTGCGTGCACTGTTCACAGCTTCGTGTAATTTTTTCGTTTCGATCCGTTTTCTTGATTCGATCGCTCATACACCCCTAGGTATGATTGTACAACACTTATAACATAACAAAGGATGTCCCCAAAGGTTCAATATCATTCTAGGATCAATTTAAAGTCACGAGAAACTGAAAACAATGTCGACAACTTCTTCGTTTTGTAACTTCAAATTAACACAACGTATTTCACTTTTTCAAAGCACGATTTAACAACATGAAACCTCTATAACATCAAGTATATCTAGATTCAAAGTATCATAGTTCATCTCTTTCATTTTGGTTCAGTTTACACTACGAAACAATGCAAGAAAGTAAAGTACTGAAACATGAAATCATGAGTTTACGACTGATCAAATCAATACCATGAACCACGATGATCACATTAACAATGCATGCACATAATTATATGATTAACATGCTAATGATATGCTCGGTTATTACACCCTCTCCCCTTAAGAGAATTTGACCCCGAATTCCTTACCTCAGTTATCAAATAAGTGGGGGTACTTGATTCTCATTTCATTCTCACTTTCCCAGGTTTTTTCCTCAACTGTATGACTTTGCCATAAAACCTTTACCATTGGTATTATCTTTGTTCTAAGCACTTGTTCCTTACGATCTAGGATTTGCACAGGTTGTTCCACGTACGATAGATCAGGTTGAAGGTTTACAGGTTCAACGTCTAATACATGTGAAGGATCAGGAATGTACTTCCTCAGCATCGATACATGAAATACATTGTGGATTCTCTCAAGTGCTGATGACAATGCCACACGATATACTAATTTTCCTACTCTTTCCAGGATTTTAAAAGGCCCCATATATCTTGGTACAAGTTTCCCCTTCTTTCCAAATCTTTTCACACCTCGGACTGGAGAAATTTTCAAGAACATCTGATCACCTACTTCAAACTCAAGATCTCTTCTTCGAACATCAGCATAGCTCTTATGTCGACTCTGTGCAGTAAGAAGCCTATCCCGAATAACTTTTATATGATCAACTGACTCTTGAACAATTTCTGGACCCCAAATTTTCGCTTCTCCCACTTCATCCCAACAGATTGGCGATCGGCATTTTCTACCACATTTCGATACTTGACTGGTAATTATTATTGTATGCAAACTCTACCAACGGTAGATAAGTGTCCCAACTACCCTTGAAGTCAAGTGAATAAGCTCGCAGCATATCTTCCAGTATCTGAATAGTCCTTTATGATTGACCATCTGTTTGAGGATGAAATGCAGTGCTCAAACTCAATTTAGTCCCCAGTGCCTCCTGAAGTGTCTACCAGAATCTTGATGTAAAGCGAGGATCCCGATCAGAAACAATACTAACAGGTACTCCATGCAACCTCACGATCTCCTGGATATATAACACGGTAAGCTGGTGTAAGGAAGCTGTCATCTTCACAGGCAAGAAATGAGCAGACTTGGTAAATCGATCTACGATAACCCAAACTATATCATGTCCTCGGTAATCCAGTCATAAAGTCCATTGCAATATTCTCCTATTTCCATTCTGGAATTTTTAATGGTTAGAGTAATCCTGCCGGTCTCTGATGCTCGGCTTTTACCTACTGACACTTCAGGCATCTAGATACATAACTTGTAATTTCCCTCTTCATATTGTTCCACCAGAAATCTTGTTTCAAATCTCGATACATTTTGGTACTCCCTAGGTGAATAGTATACTTTGACTTATGGCCTTCATCCATCACTTGTTGCTTGATTTTCGAGTCATCGGGAATACACACTGAACCCCTAAACTTAAGTAACTGATGTGCATAAAATGCAACTTAGGCAAGAATACCCGGTCGTATCAAGTAATAAAGTGTGCAAGCACAAGTATCGATCCCACAGAGATAGTGCTAGAAATAAATCTGAAGTACTAAAATTGGGCACACCTAACTTTATCTAAGCGAACGAAAATGAAATTTGAAATAAAAAGAAAATAAAGAAAAAGAAAGCAAGAAAGTAAATTAAATTAACGCGGAAACAATGATACGGCGGTAACATCAAATCAAGGTTAAAATGATAGGATTGTGATATTTCTAGTCTAGCCAATGTCTAATTTAACCCTCTCTCTACTTTTCTTTAACTCAAGTCATGGTAGTCGGGCGCACATTAATAATATTCACTACGGGCTCTCGCATCTTATAGCAAGGAAAGAGTAGTCGCATTATCGAACAAGCACCCCATGACTATCTAAGAATGCTCGTTACCTCTCGGTCTGGCATCACAAAGACAATTATTGTGATTTTCAAAATTATAGGACGGGCTCTCGCATCTTACCCTATAATTCTAGTGATCATTTAATGGTTCGCGACTCCATTAAAAGCATTAAGATCACACAATAATAACCAAGATAATGAGTAATACTTTGTAGAGAAATATTCTCTCTATTTTTCTACAAGTCATGCCGGTAACCGGAGGCTATCGATGTGTGTCACAAAACACCAACTACTTAAATTGCTAGGTCCGAAATGTAAGGTAGCTCTCGCGGATTCAAACATTTCTCAAATCAATTAATTAATGACAAATCAATTAAAAGCATTAAGCCCACAAAATAGTAACCTAACATGATTGTATATTAAATAGAGAGAGAGATTAAATTAAAACATCACATTTAACATAGAAAATAATCACAATCCATAAATATAATTAGCTCATTACCAATTCCACATTTACAAGACAAAGATTCCAAGAAAATACAACATTAATCTTGAGATAAAAGTAGGAGAAATTAAACCGATTAATGTCGAAATTCATGGTTGCAAAGCCTCGCAAATGCTTCCTTGGCCCTTGATTTGATGCTTCAACCCTTTAGAATGAAGACATTTAATTTAGGTTCAAAGGTGGAGAAAGGGGAGAGTTAGGGCTTGTATTCTTGCCCAAAAAATGGGGCTTGTTTTCTCCCAATTCGGCTGCCAAGGAGATTTATGATTGAAGCTTACAAAGTACTCTAGCCAAGGGGGTAAGATGGGGAAATAATCAAAGATTTAGGGGCTAAAATGGGCAAGGGAGACTGCTGATCCGTGCATGGAGACGGGCTGGAGCTAGGGCAGGAAACTGGATCAACCGCGGGTCAAATGAAGGAAATAGGTGAGGTTGTGAGATAAAGTGGGCTGAAAAGGGGTGGAAATGGGCCGGATCCGGATGGAGAACAGCTGGTCGCTGGGCTGGAGCTTGGAGTGGACACGTGGCGCGCTCAGAAGGCGACAACGCATTAATGAACATTTTCAGCGCTTTGCAGCGCTACCCCCTGACTTATGTTATTTGCTCCGGTGCCCTCCATGTTCCTAGAAGGCTGCCGAAGACCCAATATTCCCAGGCTTTGCATTTTGGTCCCAAGGTCAGCCTCCGTTAGATTCCGTTAGCCTCTTTTCTCTTTCATTTAAGTCCTTTCCTTTGCAAAAGACTAACGGAGGGCTAACGGACCTCAACCAAATGGCTTTAATTAATTCAAAACTTCACGAGTTGCCTTGAATACTCTCAAAATGCTATGAAATAATTCTTTAAAGCTCCAATAATGCCCAGAAAATCTGAAATACAAAATAATACCATAAATGCACTTTCTTGGGCAAAATACATATGAAACTTCATAGAAAATGGAGATAAAATATAGGAAAATATATGAAAAATTATGCACTTATCAGTAACCCATCACTATGCACATGGAAGTCTTCTTCTTCTTCGCCCTATTTTAATTTCTTCACGATCTTTTGTAACTCAAAATCTGTTTCCTATGCCTCCTTAATTCTCTCAAGTAATACTGGTTGAACACGAACATTCGCAAAGATGATGCCATGGTTTGATTGACAAGGATTCCATTGACATGCATCTCCCGGCATCTTTCATTCCCTAATCATCAAACAAGAGACATACATTTTTTGACTCAAAGCATCAGTGACTACATTAGCCTTTCCTGGCTGATACAGATATTGCAGTCATGATTGGCAGGCAATGTCGCACACCTACTAAATTAACCGGGACTCAGCCACAATTATGCAGCTAGAGCAAGTCCAGGATCGATCCACGAAGAACGGTTATTGATTATGATCTAGTCACGATACAAAGTAAATGGGGGGGGGGGGTTTGTTGTTGGTTGAATTAATGTTCCTAAGACGGAAAGTAAAATCTAAGTTGTAAACAATTATGTAAAAAGCACTTTGGATATGTAAAATTATCCCCGTCTATCAATCAATATCACAGGAATGATTCTTTCTTTCTTTCCCCACAATTACTTGATCACGAGATATAAAATCTCTATCTCTTCTTTGTTAGTAATTACTATCGGCGACACGCTCAAATAATAATCCTAATCAATAATTAAACCTAGTCGACACGATCAAGATTCAATGTATTAATTGATGAAAGCTTTAAGAGATTAAGATCAAGAAATTAATCTATTACTATTTCAAATAGAATTAAAGCCAATTTTACTTTAATCACAATTCAGGATGACACATACAAGAATTGCGAAGGTACTACAATGAAAACCCTAGTCCGACACGATAAAAGGGAGATCTAGCAATAATCAATTAAAAGGATTAAGAGATTGATCAATTTCTCAAAACCCTAAAAATAGATTTGAATTAAAAACAAATAAAATTGTAATCAAGGAAAAATAATAAAAAAGTTTCAAACCTCAATTGATATCCAAAACGGTTCAAGCTTTATAATCCAAAGCAATAGGGAATTGGCCCTCCATGGAATTGAAACTTTAATTTGTTCTTAGGAAAACTAGTGAAAAAGATGATAAACCTAAAATAATGACAAAAGGTAGTATTTATACTCCCTCCCTAAAAACCTAGTTCAAAAAGGAATTTTAAAATAATTAAAAACAACAAAATCTGGTAAAAATCCCGTCGCTGACGTCATAAGCCGCCTGGAGCACGACTCGTCCTCCCAGGCACGAGTCGTGCCTTCTCCTCCAATTCGCGGTCAGGAGTCGTGATATAGAGGACGACTCGTCCCTGAAGTCCTGAATCAGTCGTCCCTCTGATGGGGAATAGTTAGGCAAATTGGGGACGACTCGTCCCGAAGCCTAAAATCTCAGAATTCTTCATTTTTCTCTTGACTCTTTGGCTCGCTTCGGGTCTTCATTGGTTGACTTTGTCTTGACTTTGTTGACTTCCATTGATGTAGAAATGATGATCTTGAGCTTCTTTGAGAACCAAAAACGATTACACAATAAACTCTCTAAATTTCTCTCGAATTACATTGTTTCTCTCATAATCCTCACAATACATAATTCACTCAAAATACATCAAACATATACTAAATACATGGAAATAAAGAATAATAAGGACGGAAAACATAGGAAATAGATAGTATAAATCCGTCCTATCAAATACCCCCACGCTTAGACCATTACTTGTCCCTAAGTAATATCCTAAACTCCAATCTAACATTGGTCTAAAACAGATGCATGGAGGGTAAATGATTCCTAGTCTCCTCTAATCCGCCAACACAAGTCAATGACAAATATAAAAAAAAAACATCGGAGTAATAGAAACTCCGTCTCCTTATAACACCAAAATATAAACAATGAAAATAATGACCTTAATTTGATACCAACTCCTATACTAAAACGGTATCCAAACTAAGGTCCACACAAATAAAAGCCAAGGGGAACTAAATATGTCCTATGCTTCCCCCACGCTTGGCTCACACTACATACACCCTCGAATAAAAGTCTTGCTTGGGCAGAGGTCCCGCACCAAGACTACCTCGTATAAAACACCTACTCCCCTTATAACTCCTAAAAGTGACGAGGGTTTCTAACCTATCTCCTCTAAATCAAACCTCTAACTTGAAGATTAAACCTACCCTTCACTCCAAACCTCCCTTATGTCAACCAACGCCGGTGATTACAAATGATATTAAATACTCAATCCTCACCTTTTGCCTAAGTGCCCTTTCGGGTTTTCACTTAGCCACTCAGATTTTCTTTTTCCTTTTTTTAATAAGAAACTACTATGTACAGATAGAAAAATCCCCTCCCCACGCTTAAACCGCACAATGTCCTCAATGTGTGTGAAATAAAGAGCAAGGGCGATAAAAACGTAAAAGGAAAGGATAGGGAGATACCATCACTGATGTGAACTAGAGGCCCCACCAAACTGGGCTGCAGGCGATCTGCCTCTCCCTCCGGGCAGCTCTCCTGGCACGCTGCTCCTCAATAAATGCCTCCGGTACTGGCTCCCAAAATTGCGGATCAGTCCGCTGCATCCACAGTTCTTACTGAGTCATCCGCTGATCCAAGAAAGCTATGCTATCCTCCATGGCCTCCATGCGATCTCTGTCCTCCGCTCTCTCCCGATCCTCGTAAGCGTGACGGGTCTGCTCACGCACAATTTTCTGCCTCTCCAGCTCTTCTAAGAATGCCTTCATCTGGGCCCACTGATCCAAAGAACCCTGCTGGTTCTGATTTAGCTCTCCACCTTGATCACCCTGATCCTACTCTTCACCTTCCTCCTCATCGACCGGCTCCAAAACATCCTCTATACCTGGCATACCGCATACGCCATTGTATGGCCTGTGCACCATTAAGAAAAGTGACCCCACCGTGCAAGAGACAGTTCTCTTGGGATTACCATATTCAAACAACAAAGATCTATTGTCTCTTGCCATCGGGTCCCTTATAAATTTATCATACTGCACTAGCCAGTCCCTAGCGTAAATACCAATGACCCCCGTCAACTTCATTGCCTCGGGTTTTAGCTCCTCCAAACAAGCTTCCGCTAACAAAGTGATCATCCCCCCTACCGATATGTTTCCCTTTTTGGTCAAAGCGAACACCTCACATCTACTAAAGAATATCTCAATCCAATCCGGGATCACCTGAACACTCCTCAAACCCGTTCTCAATAGATTCATCATTGCCACATTCAGCTGAGCTGGCTCTCCATTTGCCAACCATGTCATCGATAGCCCTCTGTAGAATAATTTCCAAGCAGGGTGAGATAGAGAGGAAGCCCTAAGGTACTGTTTCTTACATGGTAATCCCGTGAGCTCCGAAAAGAAGAAACACCCAGCCCCATCAACTTCCATCTAATTTCCCCTAGGCTGATCAACTCCAAAAACTTCCCTCAACTCAACA
The DNA here is from genome assembly GCA_016624345.1 of Platycodon grandiflorus. Classification (NCBI taxonomy): domain Eukaryota; kingdom Viridiplantae; phylum Streptophyta; class Magnoliopsida; order Asterales; family Campanulaceae; genus Platycodon; species Platycodon grandiflorus. Next base: position 38,311,307 of record CM028361.1, read on the forward strand.
AAGGTCACTCTATAGGTTTCATCATCCAAATTAAATCGAATGGAATTTTCTTGTGCCCCCTTAAATACCTCCAAAGTTGATAAGAACTCTAGGGTATATCTCAAATAAGTATCGGCCCTCTTCCCAAGGAAGTTTGCTAACCCAGCCTGTGCCATCAAATCCGTTACCAACGTGTCTAAACCCAAATCCCGTAAAACCGGCATATGAAGGAAAGTTGTACTTTGAAATTTTCTGCCCTCCAAATTCCTCCACTTTTTCTTTTGGGCGGCGGTCAATTGGGTTAAACCCATATAAGGCAACGATTCATTAGGGGGAGTGGGATCATTTGGGACTACGGGGTTTGGATTTTTTCTAACCCTCTTGTTGCTACTTCCACCCCCTCTAACGTCTCTCTCTTTAGGAGGCATACTTATCACCACATAAACCACTACCAATCCTCCACACAACAATCACAAAGTAAATGCAACAATATACACACCACCACAATCGAATTCTCCTTCTAATTCCCAACCGAACCACCACACTACAATTTCAACACAACCCAACTATTGAATGCACAAGAGAGAAAGTGATGAATTTTTTACCTTACTATAACTCCCAATGCAGTCACAATCCTCCTTGTACCATCCAAAGGGAGCCTCCCATGAATTTTGACCAAAGACTTCCACTTTGACTTTCTAGGGTTTTGCAATTTGTCAACAAATTGGCCAAATTGAAAGTTAAAAATTGAATATGGAGATCGAATTTGTGCTGGGAAGGTAGATTAGGGGTTGAATTTCGAAAAAATAAAGAGAGTTGGATGGAATTTTGGTGGGTTAGGGTGCTCGGGTATAGACAAGGCTAGGGAGTTTCAATGGTGAAAGGATGAAGATGGAAGGAAAAAGGTGGATTAAGGTGGTTTGTGAGGGTGGCTATGGAAGTTTTAGGAGAGGGAGTGGGTTTGCAAAGGGAGGAGAAGAAAGAGAAAATGACAGGGAAGGTTAGGGAGAGACGACGAGGGGGGGAAGGTTTTAAAAAATTTTTTTTCTGGACTTCTTACGCCCCAAAGGACGAGTCGTCCCCCTGCGCCATGCTTCTGAAACACTCGTCCCCCTTTTAGGGAATAGCTAGTTGTCTTGGGGACGAGTCGTCCCGTGGCTTTTTTTTTTTTAGAACAGGCCTAGGATTTTTTTTTCCTTTCTCCTTTGCTTCTCCCTGCACAACACCACAACACACATACCTTTAGTAGCACCGATTCATAATAAAATACAACAATTTAAAGCTAAATGAAAGAAAAACTAAGAATGAATGATTAAATCCCGGGTTGCCTCCCGGTTAGCCGCCCTTCTTTACCGTCTTTAGCTAGACCAAATGCCGGGAAAGCCCCCGGCAAAGCATCATATTTTAAGTCTTTGACAAGACTTAGAAAGAAGGTCTAAACAAAATTAGGATTTTGGAGATAATTCACCTCCACATCCTCATTTATTACCCCGCCATCGTGATACAATTTTAGGCGTTGACCATTGACCTTAAAAACTTTGTCTCCGGAGAGACTACCAATCTCAACCGCACCATGCGGATATACCTCCCTTACCACAAAAGGTCCGGTCCATCGAGACCTTAGCTTTCCGGGAAACAACCGGAGACGGGAATCAAATAGGAGGACTTTTTGTCCAACCTTAAAGTCCTTCCTAATGATCATTTTATCATGCCAAGCCTTTGCCCGCTCCTTATAGAGTTGGTTGTTCTCGTAAGCTTCTCTCCTTATCTCATCCAACTCATTTAATTGCAATTTTCTCTCCTCAGCGGACCCATCTATGTTTATATTAAACTTCTTAATGGCCCAAAATGCTCTATGTTCCAACTCCACCGGTAAATGACATGGCTTCCCAAACACTAACCGGTATGGGGACATACCGATAGGTGTCCTGTAAGCCGTCCGGTAGGCCCACAAAGCATCATCAAGCCTAAGACTCCAATCCTTCCTAGATGGATTCACGTTTTCTCAAGAATGGATTTGATCTCCCGTTAGACACCTCCGCTTGGCCATTAGTTTGGGGATGATAGGCGGTCGAAATCTTATGAGTAATATGATATTTCTTAACCAAAGCTTCGACCGTCCTATTACAAAAATGTGTCCCCCTATCACTAATGATGGCCCTAGGCATACCAAACCTACACACGATGTTAGTCCTAAGAAAATTGATCACTACCCGTGAATCATCGGTGCGCGTGGGGACTGCTTCAACCCACTTGGAAACATAGTCGACCACTAACAAGATGTACAAAAAGCCGAATGAATTGGGAAAAGGACCCATAAAGTCAATTCCCCATACGTCAAAAATCTCACAATTTAAGATGAAATTTTGTGGCATCTCATCACGTCGACCAATGTTACCAACCCTTTGACACCTATCACAAGATTTGCAATAATTATAGGCATCACAGAATAAAGTAGGCCAATAAAAACCACTCTCAAGCACTTTCCTCACCGTGTTTCTAGCACCGAAATGACCACCGCATGCATGCTCATGACAAAATCTAAGGATGGAAGGAATCTCACTATCGGCTACACACTTACGGATCACTTGGTCCGCACAATGCCTCCACAAATAAGGCTCATCCCACACATGATATTTTGCATCACTCCGGATTCTGTCCTTTTGAGACTTAGTAAGTCCGGAGAACTTTGAGACACAAGAAAATTTACCAAATCCGCATACCATGGTGCGGATGATTGCAGCATCCAAAGAGACTAATCGGGAAACTCACCCCAAATAGAAAAGTGATTAGAGGGCTCATCCTCTTTAAGCACAAGGCGACTCAAATGGTCGGCCACAAGATTCTCGGCCCCTTTCTTATCCTTCACCTCAATGTCAAATTCACTCAATAAAAGGATCCACCTAATAAGTCTAAGTTTCGCCTCTTTCTTGGTCATTAAATACTTAAGAGCAGCATGGTCGGTGTAAACAATGACTTTGGTGCCTAAAAGATAAGACCTAAACTTCTCAAGAGCAAACACAACCGCCAACATCTCCTTCTCGGTTGTGGTATAATTCCTTTGGGCATCATTAAGGGTCATAAAAGCATAGTAAATGACATGGGATGCCCTATCCACCTTTTGACCCAAAACAGCCCCTACCGCATAATCACTAGCATCACACATGATCACGAAGGGGCGAGACCAATCGGGTGCTTGAATTATGGGGGTGGTGGTCAACCTAGACTTCAACTCATCAAAGGACTCCTTACACCTCTCATTAAAATTAAAATCCACCTCTTTTTGTAACAAAGTGCATAGGGGATAGGCGATTTTGGAAAAGTCTTTTATGAAGCGCCGGTAAAACCCCGCATGATCGAGGAATGACCGGACCTCACGAACATTGGTGGGATAGGGGAGGGAAGAAATAACATTAATTTTAGCCCTATCTACCTCTATACTTTTCTTGGATACAACATAACCCAATACAATGCCTTGCTCTACCATAAAATGACACTTTTCATAATTCAAGACCAAATTAGTTTCAATGCAACGGTCTAAAACAAGAGCTAAGTGAGCAAGGCATTGGCAAATGAGTCTCCATGAACAGTAAAATCGTCCATGAAGACTTTCATAAAATCCTCAACAAAGTCGGAGAAAATGCTCATCATGCATCTTTGAAAGGTCGCGGGTGCATTACATTGACCAAAAGGCATCCTCCGATAAGCAAAGGTGCCGAAGGGGCATGTATAAGTAGTTTTCCCTTGGTCTTCCGGGGCAATAGGTATTTGAAAATACCCGGAGTAACCATCGAGAAAACAGTAATACGCCCTTCCGGCTACCCTTTCTAGCATTTGATCAATGAAGGGGAGGGGGAAATGGTCCTTACGTGTTACCTCATTTAGACGCCGAAGATCAATGCACACGCGCCAACCCGTTTGCTCCCGGATGGGCACCAACTCACCTTTGTGATTTATTGAGACGGTGATCCCGCCTCGTTTTGGTACGTACTGAGTGGGGCTAACCCACTTGCCATCAGATATGGGGTAGATAATCACCATCTGCAACAACTTCAACACCTCCTTCTTCACCACCTCCATCATCGGCGGATTCATTCTCCTTTGGGGTTGCTTTACCGGCTTAGCATCATCCTCCAGAACTATCTTATGTGTACACAAGGATGGACTTATGCCCTTAAGATCGGCAATAGTCCACCCAATAGCCTCCTTCCTAGCCCGAATCACCCCTACCAATTTCTCCTCCTGAGCTTCATTCAACTTGCTCGAGATCACTACCGGTAATGTCTCATTTTCTCCCAAATACATATACTTTAAGCCCTCCGGTAGGGTCTTCAATTCGAGCTCGGGTGCCTTCTCAATAGACGGCACTGGCTTCCCTGGTGGGATTTCCAAATGTACCTTACCATAAACCGGAGCACCACCCGAAAGACTCATCACCGCTTCTTTTATACTTTCGAAAATTCCAAAGTCCATCTCAGCAAACCCCAAAGCATTCTCTAAAACTGACTTCATATCATCATTCGTACCACTCACCTTGAACATATCCTCCACCACCGGCTCAATCACATCCATGAAACATAGGGAATGGACATCCTTTGGGTATTTCATGGAGTCAAAGATGTTGAACTCCATGACTTGCCCATCGAATTCCATAGATAAAGAACCATTGGCCACATCCAACTTGGTTCTTGCTGTAGACATGAAAGGCCTTCCAAGTAGAATGGGAGCCTTGTGATCCGAATCCATTTCCAACACATAAAAATCAGCTGAAAATATTATTTTACCAACTCGTACAAGAACATCCTCCACTAACCCCTTCGGATAAGCATTAGACCGGTCAGCCAGCTGTATTACTACCTGAGTGTCTTGCAATGACCCCAATTTTAGGTTCTCATACAATGTCTAAGGCATAACATTGATTGAAGCCCCCAAATCGAGCATTGCCTTATGTTCAGAAGAGTCCCCTAGAGAAATGGGAATCACAAACATCCCCGGATCACTGCACTTCTTGGGCATCTTCCTCTGATATACTGCAGATACATGCTCACTAACCTTAACCTTTTTCTGAATCCTTAGCTTCTGATTTCTCTTGGTAGTACACAACTCCTTCAGAAACTTAGCATATCTCAGAATGGTCTGAAGAAGGTCCAAGAATGGGATGTTCACCTCTAGCCTCTTGAAAGTATCAAAAATAGCCTTGTCAGGCTCAGGCTTCCTCGACTCTCTCAAGGCATGAGGGAACGGCACCTCCGGCTCAAATACTGGTGGTACTGACTCAGATGTAGTACCCTTTTCTTCCAAAACTTTTTCTGTCGTTTTCGTCTTCTCAACCTCCAATTCTGGTTCCTTATTAATCACTGTATCCATCAACTCCTTACCACTTCTCAGTGTCATAGCACTCACATTTTTCTGGTTAGGATTCGGTTCCGTTCTTGATGGCAACTTCCCCGAATTGATAGCCTCCAACCTCCCCACAGCATCTGCAATCTGACCCATCTGTCTCTCAAGACCACTGATACTAGTATCCGTCCTCTGCTGATACTGCTGAAGGCCGCTAGATAAGGTAGTCATACTCTGAGCCAGTGAACGGAACATATCATCTGTAGACTGTCCCTCTTTGTGGCGCCCTGCTTGAAGGCTGTGTGGTTGCAGTGCCCTAAACGGCATAGACTGCTGACTCGGCTGAAAACCCCGTTGATTACCGAACTGATTACCGAACTGCGGCTGCTGTGCCCCATTCGGATTAGACCAACTAAACCCTGGGTGGTTCTTCCAATTTGGATTATAGGTATTCTGTCTCTGGCCTTCGAACCCGATTGCATTCACATATTTAAACTCACCCACTCGTAATGTTGGACACGAATCTGTAGGATGAGTCACCTCATAACATATGCCACACTGCTTCGACGGCTGTCCCAACATTATAGTCTTCATCATACTCTTGATGTCCTCTACATCATTTTTAAGTTGATCAGTCGACCCACTGCTGGACCTAGCTGCATTAACCTGTCTGACACTTGACCTCTTACCATGTGTCCGGGTACTCTTTGCTAGCTCATCCAACAATTTTTGAGCCTCCGCAGTAGCTTTGTTCAGTATACTACCCCCATACGAAGAATCAACCATCCTCTTATCCTGATCAGTAAGTCCTCCATAGAAGTACATTATCAACTGATCCGCATCATACCCGTGATAAGGACAACTCTGGGTGAGTGTGTAAAATCTATTATAGTAATCATAGAATGACTCATCCCCCTTCTGTTCCATATTACTGATGTCCCATTTCATAGCATTGATCTGGTTCACCGGAAAAAATTCATCCAAGAATGCCTCCTTCAACATCTGCCAGGTGGTAATACTGTTCGGGGCCAGGTGATAATACCATACATTGGCCCTGTCCTTCAAAGTGAAAGAAAAAGCGAAGGCTGCTCAATTGGTAGAGTGAAGGCTTCATCTGTTGCAAACTTGCACGAATTGGGATACGATTCGGGTTTTCAGGAAGCCCAGAAGCTAGGCAATTGATTTAGTAGCCCAGGTTTCAATTGAACGTGACTCCGTAGGCAACGGCGCCAAAATTTGGCGGCAATGTCGCACACCTACTAAATTAACCGGGACTCGGCCACAATTATGCAGCTAGAGCAAGTCCAGGATCGATCCACGAAGAACGGTTATTGATTACGATCTAGTCACGATACAAAGTAAATGGGGGGGGGGGTTTGTTGTTGGTTGAATTAATGTTCCTAAGACAGAAAGTAAAATCTAAGTTGTAAACAATTATGTAAAAAGCACTTTTGATATGTAAAATTATCCCCGTCTATCAATCAATATCACAGGAATGATTCTTTCTTTCTTTCCCCACAATTACTTGATCACGAGATAAAATCTCTATCTCTTCTTTGTTAGTAATTACTATCTGCGACACGCTCAAATAATAATCCTAATCAATAATTAAACCTAGTCGACACGATCAAGATTCAATGTATTAATTGATGAAAGCTTTAAGAGATTAAGATCAAGAAATTAATCTATTACTATTTCAAATAGAATTAAAGCCAATTTTACTTTAATCACAATTCAGGATGACACATACAAGAATTGCGAAAGTTCTACAATGAAAACCCTAGTCCGACACGATAAAAGGGAGATCTAGCAATAATCAATTAAAAGGATTAAGAGATTGATCAATTTCTCAAAACCCTAAAAATAGATTTGAATTAAAAACAAATAAAATTGTAATCAAGGGAAAATAATAAGAAAGTTTCAAACCTCAATTGATATCCAAAATGGTTCAAGCTTTACAATCCAAAGCAATAGGGAATTAGCCCTCCATGGAATTGAAACTTCAATTTGTTCTTAGGAAAACTAGTGAAAAGATGATAAACCTAAAATAATGACAAGAGGTAGTATTTATACTCCCTCCCTAAAAACCTAGTTCAAAAAGGAATTTTAAAATAATTAAAAACAGCAAAATCTGGTAAAAATCCCGTCGCTGACGTCATAAGCCGCCTGGTGCACGACTCGTCCTCCCAGGCACGAGTCGTGCCTTCTCCTCTAATTCGCGGTCACGAGTCGTGATGTAGAGGACGACTCGTCCCTAAAGTCCTGAATTAGTCGTCCCTCTGATGGGGAATAGTTAGGCAAATTGGGGACGACTCGCCCGAAGCCTAAAATCTCAGAATTCTTCATTTTTCTCTTGACTCTTTGGCTCGCTTCGGGTCTTCATTGGTTGACTTTGTCTTGACTTTGTTGACTTCCATTGATGTAGAAATGATGAACTTGAGCTTCTTTGAGAACCAAAAACAATTACACAATAAACTCTCTAAATTTCTCTCGAATTACATTGTTTCTCTCATAATCCTCACAATACATAATTCACTCAAAATACATCAAACCTATACTAAATACATGGAAATAAAGAATAATAAGGACGGAAAATATAGGAAATAGATAGTATAAATCCGTCCTATCAAATACCCCCACGCTTAGACCATTACTCGTCCCTGAGTAATATCCTAAACTCCAATCTAACACTGATCTAAAACAGATGCATGGAGGGTAAATGATTCCTAGTCTCCTCTAATCCGCCAACACAAGTCAATGACAAATAAAAAAAACATCGGAGTAATAGAAACTCCGTCTCCTTATAACACCAAAATATAAACAATGAAAATAATGACCTTAATTTGATACCAACTACCATACTAAAACGGTATCCAAACTAAGGTCCACACAAATAAAAGCCAAGGGGAACTGGATATGTCCTATGCTTCCCCCACGCTTGGCTCACACTACATACACCCTCGAATAAAAGTCTTGCTTGGGCAGAGGTCCCGCACCAAGACTAACTCGTATAAAACACCTACTCCCCTTATAACTCCTAAAAGTGACGAGGGTTTCTAACCTATCTCCTCTAAATCAAACCTTTAACTCGAAGATTAAACCTACCCTTCACTCCAAACCTTATGTCAACCAACGCCGGTGATTACAAATGATATTAAATACTCAATCCTCACCTTTTGCCTAAGTGCCCTTTCGGGTTTTCACTTAGCCACTCAGATTTTCTTTTTTCTTTTTTTAATAAGAAACTACTATGTACAGATAGAAAAATCCCCTCCCCACGCTTAAACCGCACAATGTCCTTAATGTGTGTGAAATAAAGAGCAAGGGCGATAAAAACGTAAAAGGAAAGGATAGGGAGATACCATCACTGATGTGAACTAGAGGCCCCACCAAACTGGGCCTGCCGAGCAGTCTGCCTCTCCCTCTGGGCAGCTCTCCTAGCACGCTGCTCCTCAATAAATGCCTCCGGTACTGGCTCCCAAATTGCGGATCAGTCCGCTGCATCCACAGCTCTTGCTGAGTCATCCGCTGATCCAAGAAAGCTATGCTATCCTCCATGGCCTCCATGCGATCTCTGTCCTCCGCTCTCTCCCGATCCTCGTAAGCGTGACGGGTCTGCTCACGCACAATTTTCTGCCTCTCCAGCTCTTCTAAGAATGCCTTCATCTGGGCCCACTGATCCAAAGAACCCTGCTGGTTCTGATTTAGCTCTCCACCTTGATCACCCTGATCCTACTCTTCACCTTCCTTCTCATCGACCGGCTCCAAAACATCCTCTATACCTGGCATACGCCAATGTATGGCCTGTGCACCATTCGGAAAAGTGGCCCCCACCGTGCAAGAGACAGTTCTCTTGGGATTACCTTATTCAAACAACAAAGATCTATTGTCTCTTGCCATCGGGTCCCTCACAAATTTATCATACTGCACTAGCCAGTCCCTAGCGTAAATACCAATGCCCCCCGTCAACTTCATTGCCTCGGGTTTTAGCTCCTCCAAACAAGCTTCCGTTAACAAAGTGATCATCCCCCCTACCGATATGTTTCCCTTTTTGGTCAAAGCGAACGCCTCACATCTACTAAAGAATATCTCAATCCAATCCGGGATCACCTGAACACTCCTCAAACCCGTTCTCAATAGATTCATCATTGCCACATTCAGCTGAGCTGGCTCTCCATTTCCCAACCATGTCATCGATAGCCCTCTGTAGAATAATTTCCAAGCAGGGTGAGATAGAGAGGAAGCCCTAAGGTCTTGTTTCTTACATGGTAATCCCGTGAGCTCGAAAGAAGAAACACCCGCCCATCAACTTCCATCTAATTTCCCTAGGTGATCAACTCCAAAAACTTCCCTCAACTCAACAAAGGTCACTCTATAGGTTTCATCATCCAAATTAAATCGAATGGAATTTTCTTGTGCCCCCTTAAATACCTCCAAAGTTGATAAGAACTCTAGGGTATATCTCAAATAAGTATCGGCCCTCTTCCCAAGGAAGTTTGCTAACCCAGCCTGTGCCATCAAATCCGTTACCAACGTGTCTAAACCCAAATCCCGTAAAACCAGCATATGAAGGAAAGTTGTACTTTGAAATTTTCTGCCCTCCAAATTCCTCCACTTTTTCTTTTGGGCGGCGGTCAATTGGGTTAAACCCATATAAGGCAACGATTCATTAGGGGGAGTGGGATCATTTGGGACTACGGGGTTTAGATTTTTTCTAACCCTCTTGTTGCTACTTCCACCCCCTCTAACGTCTCTCTCTTTAGGAGGCATACTTGTCACCACATAAACCACTACCAATCCTCCACACAACAATCACAAAGTAAATGCAACAATATACACACCACCACAATCGAATTCTCCTTCTAATTCCCAACCGAACCACCACACTACAATTTCAACACAACCCAACTATTGAATGCACAAGAGAGAAAGTGATGAATTTTTTACCTTACTATAACTCCCAATGCAGTCACAATCCTCCTTGTACCATCCAAAGGGAGCCTCCCATGAATTTTGACCAAAGACTTCCACTTTGACTTTCTAGGGTTTTGCAATTTGTCAACAAATCGGCCAAATTGAAAGTTGAAAATTGAATACGGAGATCGAATTTGTGCTGGAAAGGTAGATTAGGGGTTGAATTTCGAAAAAATAAAGAGAGTTGGATGGAATTTTGGTGGGTTAGGGTGCTCGGGTATAGACAAGGCTAGGGAGTTTCAAAGGTGAAAGAATGAAGATGGAAGGAAGAAGGTGGATTAAGGTGGTTTGTGAGGGTGGCTATGGAAGTTTTAGGAGAGGGAGTGGGTTTGCAAAGGGAGAAGAAGAAAGAGAAAATGACAGGGAAGGTTAGGGAGAGACGACGAGGGGGGGAAGGTTTTAAAAAATTTTTTTTCTAGACTTCTCACGCCCCAAAGGACGAGTCGTCCCCCTGCGCCATGCTTCTGAAACACTCGTCCCCCTTTTAGGGAATAGCTAGTTGTCTTGGGGACGAGTCGTCCCGTGGTCTTTTTTTTTTTTTAGAACAGGCCTAGGATTTTTTTTTCCTTTCTCCTTTGCTTCTCCCTGCACAACACCACAGTACACATACCTTTAGTAGCGCCGATTCATAATAAAATACAACAATTTAAAGCTAAATGAAAGAAAAACCAAAAATAAAAACTAAGAATGAATGATTAAATCCCGGTTTGCCTCCCGGTTAGCCGCCCTTCTTTACCGTCTTTAGCTAGACCAAATGCCGGGAAAGCCCCCGGCAAAGCATCATATTTTAAGTCTTTGACAAGATTCAGAAAGAAGATCTAAACAAAATTAGGATTTTGGAGATAATTCACCTCCACATCCTCATTTATTACCCCGCCATCGTGATACAATTTTAGGCGTTGACCATTGACTTTAAAAACTTTGTCTCCGGAGAGACTACCAATCTCAACCGCACCATGTGGATATACCTCCCTTACCACAAAAGGTCCGGTCCACCGAGACCTTAGCTTTCCGGGAAACAACCGGAGACGGGAATCAAATAGGAGGACTTTTTGTCCAACCTTAAAGTCCTTCCTAATGATCATTTTATCATGCCAAGCCTTTGCCCGCTCCTTATAGAGTTGGTTGTTCTCGTAAGCTTCTCTCCTTATCTCATCCAACTCATTTAATTGCAATTTTCTCTCCTCAGCGGACCCATCTATGTTCATATTAAACTTCTTAATGGCCCAAAATGCTCTATGTTCCAACTCCACCGGTAAATGACATGGCTTCCCAAACACTAACCGGTATGGGGACATACCGATAGGTGTCCTGTAAGCCGTCCGGTAGGCCCACAAAGCATCATCAAGCCTAAGACTCCAATCCTTCCTAGATGGATTCACAGTTTTCTCAAGAATGGATTTGATCTCCCGGTTAGACACCTCCGCTTGGCCATTAGTTTGGGGATGATAGGCGGTCGAAATCTTATGAGTAATATGATATTTCTTAACCAAAGCTTCGACCGTCCTATTACAAAAATGTGTCCCCCTATCACTAATGATGGCCTTAGGCATACCAAACCTACACACGATGTTAGTCCTAAGAAAATTGACCACTACCCGTGAATCATCGGTGCGCGTGGGGACTGCTTCAACCCACTTGGAAACATAGTCGACCGCTAACAAGATGTACAAAAAGCCGAATGAATTGGGAAAAGGACCCATAAAGTCAATTCCCCATACGTCAAAAATCTCACAATTTAAGATGAAATTTTGTGGCATCTCATCACGTCGACCAATGTTACCAACCCTTTGACACCTATCACAAGATTTGCAATAATTATAGGCATCACAGAATAAAGTAGGCCAATAAAAACCACTCTCAAGCACTTTTCTCACCGTGTTTCTAGCACCGAAATGACCACCGCATGCATGCTCATGACAAAATCTAAGGATGGAAGGAATCTCACTATCGGCTACACACTTACGGATCACTTGGTCCGCACAATGCCTCCACAAATAAGGCTAATCCCACACATGATATTTTGCATCACTCCGGATTCTGTCCTTTTGAGACTTTGTAAGTCCCGGAGGGAACTTTTGAGACACAAGAAAATTTACCAAATCCACATACCATGGTGCGGATGATTGCAGCATCCAAAGAGACTAATCGGGAAACTCACCCCAAATAGAAAAGTGATTAGAGGGCTCATCCTCTTTAAGCACAAGGCGACTCAAATGGTCGGCCACAAGATTCTCGGCCCCTTTCTTATCCTTCACCTCAATGTCAAATTCACTCAATAAAAGGATCCACCTAATAAGTCTAAGTTTCGCCTCTTTCTTGGTCATTAAATACTTAAGAGCAGCATGGTCGGTGTAAACAATGACTTTGGTGCCTAAAAGATAAGACCTAAACTTCTCAAGAGCAAACACAACCGCCAACATCTCCTTCTCGGTTGTGGTATAATTCCTTTGGGCATCATTAAGGGTCATAAAAGCATAGTAAATGACATGGGATGCCCTATCCACCTTTTGACCCAAAACAGCCCCTACCGCATAATCACTAGCATCACACATGATCACGAAGGGGCGAGACCAATCGGGTGCTTGAATTATGGGGGTGGTGGTCAACCTAGACTTCAACTCATCAAAGGACTCCTTACACCTCTCATTAAAATTAAAATCCACCTCTTTTTGTAACAAAGTGCATAGGGGAGAGGCGATTTTGGAAAAGTCTTTGATGAAGCGCCGGTAAAACCCCGCATGACCGAGGAATGACCGGACCTCACGAACATTGGTGGGATAGGGGAGGGAAGAAATAACATCAATTTTAGCCTTATCTACCTCTATACTTTTCTTGGATACAACATAACCCAATACAATGCCTTGCTCAACCATAAAATGACACTTTTCATAATTGAAGACCAAATTAGTTTCAATGCAACGGTCTAAAACCAGAGCTAAGGGAGCAAGGCATTGGCAAATGAGTCTCCATGAACAGTAAAATCGTCCATGAAGACTTTCATAAAATCCTCAACAAAGTCGGAGAAAATGCTCATCATGCATCTTTGAAAAGTCGCGGGTGCATTACATTGACCAAAAGGCATCCTCCGATAAGCAAAGGTGCCGAAGGGGCATGTATAAGTAGTTTTCTCTTGGTCTTCCGGGGCAATAGGTATTTGAAAATACCCGGAGTAACCATCGAGAAAACAGTAATACGCCCTTCCGGCTACCCTTTCTAGCATTTGATCAATGAAGGGGAGGGGGAAATGGTCCTTACGTGTTACCTCATTTAGACGCCGAAGATCAATGCACACGCGCCAACCCGTTTGCTCCTGGATGGGCACCAACTCACCTTTGTGATTTATTGAGACGGTGATCCCGCCTCGTTTTGGTACGTACTGAGTGGGGCTAACCCACTTGCTATCGGATATGGGGTAGATAATCCCCATCTGCAACAACTTCAACACCTCCTTCTTCACCACCTCCATCATCGGCGGATTCATTCTCCTTTGGGGTTGCTTTACCGGCTTAGCATCATCCTCCAGAACTATCTTATGTGTACACAAGGATGGACTTATGCCCTTAAGATCGGTAATAGTCCACCCAATAGCCTCCTTCCTAGCCCGAATCACCCCTACCAATTTCTCCTCCTGAGCTTCATTCAACTTGCTCGAGATCACTACCGGTAATGTCTCATTTTCTCCCAAATACATATACTTTAAGCCCTCCGGTAGGGTCTTCAATTCGAGCTCGGGTGCCTTCTCAATAGACGGCACTGGCTTCCCTGGTGGAATTTCCAAATGTACCTTACCATAAACCGGAGCACCACCCGAAAGACTCATCACCGCTTCTTTTATACTTTCGAAAATTCCAAAGTCCATCTCAAGAAACCCCAAAGCATTCTCTAAAACTGACTTCATATCATCATTCGTACCACTCACCTTGAACATATCCTCCACCACCGGCTCAATCACATCCATGAAACATAGGGAATGGACATCCTTTGGGTATTTCATGGAGTCAAAGATGTTGAACTCCATGACTTGCCCATCGAATTCCATAGATAAAGAACCATTGGCCACATCCAACTTGGTTCTTGCTGTAGACATGAAAGGCCTTCCAAGTAGAATGGGAGCCTTGTGATCCGAATCCATTTCCAACACATAAAAATCAGCTGAAAATATTATTTTACCAACTCGTACAAGAACATCCTCCACTAACCCCTTCGGATAAGCATTAGACCGGTCAGCCAGCTGTATTACTACCTGAGTGTCTTGCAATGGCCCCAATTTTAGGTTCTCATACAATGTATAAGGCATAACATTGATTGAAGCCCCCAAATCGAGCATTGCCTTATGTTCAGAAGAGTCCCCTAGAGAAATGGAATCACAAACATCCCCGGATCACTGCACTTCTTGGGCATCTTCCTCTGATATACTGCAGATACATGCTCACTAACCTTAACCTTTTTCTGAATCCTTAGCTTCTGATTTCTCTTGGTAGTACACAACTCCTTCAGAAACTTAACATATCTCGGAATGGTCTGAAGAAGGTCCAAGAATGGGATGTTCACCTCTAGCCTCTTGAAAGTATCAAAAATAGCCTTGTCAAGCTCAGGCTTCCTCGACTCTCTCAAGGCATGAGGGAACGGCACCTCCGGCTCAAATACTGGTGGTACTGACTCAGATGTAGTACCCTTTTCTTCCAAAACTTTTTTTGTCGATTTCGTCTTCTCAACCTCCAATTCTGGTTCCTTATTAATCACTGTATCCATCAACTCCTTACCACTCCTCAGTGTCATAGCACTCACATTTTTCTGGTTAGGATTCGGTTCCGTTCTTGATGGCAACTTCCCTGAATTTATAGCCTCCAACCTCCCCACAGCATCTGCAATCTGATCTGTCTCTCAAGACCACTGATACTAGTATCCGTCCTCTGCTGATACTGCTGAAGGCCGCTAGATAAGGTAGTCATACTCTGAGCCAGTGAACGGAACATATCATCTATAGGCTGTCCCTACTGTGACTGCTGTTGCGGCTGCTGCGTCTGAAACTGCTGTGGCTGCATAGGTGCCCTAAACTGCATAGACTGCTGACTCGGCTGAAAACCCCGCTGATTACCGAACGGATTACCGAACTGCGGCTGCTGTGCCCCATTCGGATTAGACCAACTAAACCCTGGGTGGTTCTTCCAATTTGGATTATAGGTATTCTGTCTCTGGCCTTCGAACCCGATTGCATTCACATCTTTAAACTCACCCACTCGTAATGTTGGACACGAATCTGTAGGATGAGTCACCTCATAACATATGCCACACTGCTTCGACGGCTGTCCCAACATTATAGTCTTCATCATACTCTTGATGTCCTCTACATCATTTTTAAGTTGATCAGTCGACCCACTGCTGGACCTAGCTGCATTAACCTGTCTGACACTTGACCTCTTACCATGTGTCCGGGTACTCTTTGCTAGCTCATCCAACAATTTTTGAGCCTCCGCAGTAGTTTTGTTCAGTATACTACCCCCACACGAAGAATCAACCATCCTCTTATCCTGATCAGTAAGTCCTCCATAGAAGTACATTATCAACTGATCCGCATCATACCCGTGATAAGGACAACTCCGGGTGAGTGTGTAAAATCTATTATAGTAATCATAGAATGACTCATCCCCCTTCTGTTCCATATTACTATTGTCCCATTTCATAGCATTGATCTGGTTCACCGGAAAAAATTCATCCAAGAATGCCTCCTTCAACATCTGCCAGGTGGTAATACTGTTCGGGGCCAGGTGATAATACCATACATTGGCCCTGTCCTTCAAAGTGAAAGAGAAAGCTCGAAGCAGAAGCTGCTCAATTGGTAGAGCTGAAGGCTTCATACTGTTGCAAACTTGCACGAATTGGGATACGTGCTGATTCGGGTTTTCACCGGGAAGCCCACTGAAGCTAGGCAATTGATTTAGTAGCCCAGGTTTCAATTCGAACGTGACTCCCGTAGGCAACGGCGCCAAAATTTGGCAGGCAATGTCGCACACCTACTAAATTAACCGGGACTCGGCCACAATTATGCAGCTAGAGCAAGTCCAGGATCGATCCACGAAGAACGGTTATTGATTACGATCTAGTCACGATACAAAGTAAATGGGGGGTTTGTTGTTGGTTGAATTAATGTTCCTAAGACAGAAAGTAAAATCTAAGTTGTAAACAATTATGTAAAAAGCACTTTTGAAATGTAAAATTATCCCCGTCTATCAGTCAATATCACAGGAATGATTCTTTCTTTCTTTCCCCATAATTACTTGATCACGAGATAAAATCTCTATCTCTTCTTTGTTAGTAATTACTATCTGCGACACGCTCAAATAATAATCCTAATCAATAATTAAACCTAGTCGACACGATCAAGATTCAATGTATTAATTAATGAAAGCTTTAAGAGATTAAGATCAAGAAATTAATCTATTACTATTTCAAATAGAATTAAAGCCAATTTTACTTTAATCACAATTCAGGATGACACATACAAGAATTGCGAAGGTTCTACAATGAAAACCCTAGTCCAACACGATAAAAGGGAGATCTAGCAATAATCAATTAAAAGGATTAAGAGATTGATCAATTTCTCAAAACCCTAAAAATAGATTTGAATTAAAAACAAATAAAATTGTAATCAAGGGAAAATAATAAGAAAGTTTCAAACCTCAATTGATATCCAAAACGGTTCAAGCTTTACAATCCAAAGCAATAGGGAATTAGCCCTCCATGGAATTGAAACTTCAATTTGTTCTTAGGAAAACTAGTGAAAAAGATGATAAACCTAAAATAATGACAAGAGGTAGTATTTATACTCCCTTCCTAAAAACCTAGTTCAAAAAGGAATTTTAAAATAATTAAAAACAGCAAAATCTGGTAAAAATCCCGTCGCCGACGTCATAAGCCGCCTGGAGCACGACTCGTCCTCCCAGGTACGAGTCGTGCCTTCTCCTCCAATTCGCGGTCACGAGTCGTGATGTAGAGGACGACTCGTCCCTGAAGTCCTAAATGAGTCGTCCCTCTGATGGGGAATAGTTAGGCAAATTGGGGACGACTCGTCCCGAAGCCTAAAATCTCAGAATTCTTCATTTTTCTCTTGACTCTTTGGCTCGTTTCGGGTCTTCATTGGTTGACTTTGTCTTGACTTTGTTGACTTCCATTGATGTAGAAATGATGATCTTGAGCTTCTTTGAGAACCAAAAAAGATTACACAATAAACTCTCTAAATTTCTCTCGAATTACATTGTTTTTTCTCTCATAATCCTCACAATACATAATTCACTCAAAATACATCAAACCTATACTAAATACATGGAAATAAAGAATAATAAGGACGGAAAACATAGGAAATAGATAGTATAAATCCGTCCTATCAATGATCTTTAAGCCTTTCCATCCATCTACGTTGACGATTGTTCAACTCTTTCTGAGAGAAAAGATACTTCAGACTCTGATGATTAGTATATACTTCAAATTTGGCTCCGTACGGATAATGTTTCCATTTGTGCAATGCCATAATAATAGCTGCTAACTCCAAATCATGTGTAGGATAATTTTGCTCACATGGTGTTAACTTCCTCGAAGCATAAGCAATAACTTTCCCATTTTGCATTAATACACAACCCAGTCCCTCTTTAGAAGCATCACTATATACGACGAAATGTTCACTCCCATCAGGTAAAGCAAGAACTGGTGCTGATGTCAATCTTCGCTTAAGTTCCTGGAAACTGTTCTCACACCTTTCATCCCACACAAAAGGAATCTTCTTCCGAGTTAAATTAGTCAATGGAGTTGCAATCTTTGAAAATCCTGGTATAAATCTCCGGTAGTACCCAGCTAAGCCCAGAAAACTACGGATCTCTGTAACTGTACTGGGTCTCTTCCACTCAACAACTGCCTCCACTTTCATAGGATCAACAGCAATACCTGCTTGTGAAACAACGTGCCCCAGAAAAGTAACCTCCTTCAACCAGAATGCATATTTACTGAACGTTGCATACAATTTCTTCTCTCGTAGTAAGTCCAGTACCAACCGTAAGTGATGTTCATGTTCTTTCTCAGAATTAGAATAAACAAGTATATCATCAATAAACACCACCACAAAGCTATCCAGATAAGGTTGGAAAATTCTATTCTTCAAGTCCATGAAAACTGCAGGTGCATTAGTTAACCCGAATGACATAACGATGAATTCATAATGCCCATATCTCGTTTTGAAGGTAGTCTTTGGAATATCTCCTGCTCAAATTCTCAATTGATGATACCCACTTCTCAAATCAAACTTTGAAAATACAATAGCCCCATACAACTGATCAAACAAATCATCAATATGCGGTAACGGATATTTGTTCTTCACAGTTACTTGTTTCAGTTGTCGATAATCAATGCATAACCTCAGTGTCCCATCTTTCTTCTCCACGAATAGAACTGGTGCACCCCAAGGTGAAACACTTAGTTTAATGAACCCTCTATCAAGAAATTCTTGTAACTGAATCTTCAACTCCTTTAATTCAGCAGGTGCCATTCTGTAAGTTGCTTTCAAAATTGGAGCAGTACCAGGCAACAATTTAATACAGAACTCTATTTCTCGTTCAGGTGGCAACGAGAAATCATCAGGAAATACATCAGGATATTCACATACTACTGGTACCTCTTCAAGCTTAAGTGTAGCCTTCTGTTTATCATACACATGTACCAGATACCCAGTACAACCACTAGCCATCAATTTACCAGCCTGTAATGCAGAAATAATATGCAATCTACTACCCCCTTTTTCCCCCAAAAATTGTAATTCAGGCTGATTCGGGATTTTAAAAGTAACTAGCTTATGATAACAGTCTACATGAGCATGATATGCACACAGCCAATCCATACCCAATATAATATCGAAATCCCGAATAGGTAGCACAATTAAATCAGTAGGAAAATTATAATTACCCATAAATACATCACAAGCTTTATAAATCACGCTAGCAACAACACATTCTCCCATCGGGGTTGACACCTCCAGCATATAAGGCAATACATGCGGTTGCACATGCAAATTCACAACAAAATGAGATGCCACATAGGAATGAGATGATCCTAGGTCTATCAATATACGGGCTCTAGACTGGAAAACAGTAAGAGTACCTCCTACAACCAATGTAGACTCAAGAACATCCTTCTGGTTTAAGGCAAACACACGCCCCTGGACCTTCGATTTCCCATCACCCCCTCTCTTGACCCCTGAGGTCTGTTGATTCTGATTCTATGGCTGCTGATTTGGTGACTGAGTATTATTCCATTTCGGGCAATGGCTACGGAAGTGCCCATATTCACTACAAATAGTACATTTGCCCTACTTCGCCCAACATCTGTCTACCATATGATTACCCTTACCACAAAATATACACCCACTGGTAACAGTTTGCTGTCCTGATGCCATAGAACCACCAGTATTATTCTTTGATTGTTGTCCTGTCTGTCGATTACCCTACTGGTTCCCTTGTTGCCCTTGCTGTTGTGTTTGTTGTGACCATCGAGGTGGTCTCTGGGGATGACCATCTCGGTTACCCTGTCCTCCTTTATTACTAAAATCTCCTTAACCTCTCCTACCTTGCGAATTAAATCCTCCTCTACTGCTGTTACTCTGGCCTCTACCACTTTGTTGATTAGTCTGATGCCCGAACACTGCGGCTCTTTTCACTTTCTGTTCCTCGAAATCATTCTCAACCAATAAAGCTCGATCCACTGCCACTGTATAAGAAGTAAGCTCAAGTGGAAACAATTTGTTGCGATGTTCTGCCCGAAGCCCCCTCATAAACTTTCTTACTTTTCTATCCTCAGTAGAAAGCAAATGAGTGTTATACCTGGCCAACTGAGTAAATTTTACTTCATACTGTGCCACAGTCAAATTCCCTTGCTTAAGTGTCATGAACTCCATTTCTCTCTGCTCTTGAACTACAGCTGGAATGAAGTTTCTCTTAAATTTTGGTACAAAGTTAACCCATGTCTGAGGAGTCCCATCAGTCTCTCATTTATCTTTAATTAACATCCACCAGTTATCTGCTATGCCCTTTATTTTAAAGGTTGCAAAGATCACTTTTTCTTCTTCAGAACACCCAAGTGTCTTAAAGACTTTTTCCATTTCCTCGAGCCACCTTTCAACTTTCAATGCATCAGGTTCACCATCATAGCTCTTGGGATTCAGTTTCAGAAATCTCTCAAGTGTAGTACCCTGTATAATCCCAACAGGAACTGGATGAGGATTCTGGTTACCTGCATTCTGATTCACCATCTGTTGATTAATTGTACCCTGCTGTGCTAACAATGCAGTCAACCTCTCAAGTACTACAGTCTGGTTATTAGTATTCTCTTGAGCTATCACATCAGTCAATCTCTCGATAGCTTGATATACACCACCAAGCCCTTCAATTTGTGCTCCACTTGCTGGATGAACAGGGGGAACATTAGCGTGACTTTCAGCTCCTTCCTGGAGCCCTGCCGCACTCGTGCCGGCTCTATGTGAACCACGACCCTTTCCTCTCGATCCCACCATCGCTCACCTACACACAACCACTCAGTATTAGACATATATACAAAACCTCTAGGCCAAGGATCCTCTCCCGGCTTCTAGCTTAAATGAAAGCTCTGATACCAACTCTGTCACACACCAATTCAAGCCACTACACGTAGCCTAAATTCGGGCATAACCCCGCTTAAAATAATCAAAATAACCACCTGATAAACAATATAACAACAGAAATAAAAATATGGCGATAAGCCATCCAACTTCATAAACTAAAAATATACAACTGAGTGTTCATAACTCAACCAACTGATATACAGACCATCATAGAAGGCATCCAGCCTTTATATACAATACAACAGAAATAGTGTTTGAGACCTAGACAACATAACAACCACTGTTTAACATATACACAATAAAGTCTACCCCAAAACAATAATCACCTTCTAATCTCGCGACGAGCTACACAGCTTCATGCACGTGAACCCTTCGCCTCGCTCCGATTTAAAGAAAAACAATAATGAAAGGGTGAGTCACATATGACCCAGTAAGATTCCACTAAACTTATGCATGTATATAACAGTAATAGGATGCTAACACAAGCAGCATGTAATCAGCATAAGTTATAACCAAGTAGGTCACATGAAATCAGTATAATCAATAATCAACTAAGTCCCATTACCAGCGTAAGAAGGATCACGACTGCCAACTGTCCCATACCAGTTGGAAATAATGACCAACCTACAAAGTAATGAGCTGACAGCAGTCCATATCACACATTAAACACGTAAAGATCACATATATCATGATATAAGAGTCGAGGTACACCTCCGACTCACCGGCTCCCCTTATACACCATTCAGCTTTAAAGTTCATATCAAATCATTGTAACCATATGATTCATATATCAGATATTCTGCGAAACAAGTCAATATGCCCCAAGTCCCTACAACCTTGGCATCCATGTGACAACACCACTCTTATCCAACAATCTACGTGGTGTAAACCCTACTTTGGCCAGAAATAGGGAGACAGGCCGGATCAAGGTCGCCACAACCCGACTATCACTGCACTCCGCCCCATGACAATCATTAGTCAACCAAAACCCCCTAAAAGTTAGTATTCGAATGTGCACATCCGGTTAGACAAATTCACGTTCACACGTTATTCCATATTCGTTCACAATTTCGGCATTTCAGTTATCCTCCAATCACTTCGAGTTCTATATTCACAGATCAACATAATAAACACTTTAACCATCTCAAACCATTCAATATCAAGTCACAAACCCTAAATCTCAGCCATGTCACATACTTTGTTCAAGTTGATTTCTAGCCGATTTCACCAATTCGAAGATACAATCAAATTACAAAAATTCCAAGGATCATATGAACATCAATACACTTTATTAACACATACCCATATTCATTTTACTCTAATAAACATCAAAGCATGGCTAAAAATCATAAACTTTCCATAATAACAACTTAGCAATTGATAATAGTCGAAATAAACCGATTAAACACAAATATGAACAAGTTAATGGTCCCTTACCAATTTAGAGTGTTAAACCCTTGATTCACCCCTGTATTTTAGTGCTAGAACCAGCCACAAACTTACTTAAACAAACCCCCTTGAGTTGCCTTGGTGGAAGAACAAGAACTCTTGCTAGAAACCCTAAAAACCCTAGGTTAAAAAGTGGAATTTTGGGAAAATTTTGGAGGATTTGAGAGTTTTCTGAGTTTAGAAGGCTAGGATATACTCTTTCAAGGCTTACCCACGTTTTAAACCAGATAATGAAGGCCAAGAATGAGGTGGAAATCAACAAAAAAGCCAAAAACACAAAACTGGACATTCTGTCCGTACCAGGCGCGCTAGGGCGCGGCCTGGCGCGCTAAGGCGCTTGCACTGTTCATAGCTTCGTGTAATTTTTTCGTTTCGCTCCGTTTTCTCGATTCAATCGCTCGTACACCCCTAGGTATGATTGTATAACATTTATAACACATCAAAGGATGTCTCCAAAGGTTCGATATCATTCTAGGATTGATTTAAAGTCACGAGAAAGTTCACGAAACCGAAAATAATGTCGACAACTTCTTCGTTTTGTAACTTCAAATTAACACAATGTATTTCACTTTTTCAAAGCACGATTTAATAACACGAAACCTTTATAACATCAAGTATATCTAGATTCAAAGTATCATAGTTCATCTCTTTCATTTTGATTCAGTTTACGCTACGAAACAATGCAAGAAAGTAAAGTACCGAAACATGAAATCATGAGTTTACGACTGATCAAATCAAAACCATGAACCACGATGATCACATTAACAATGCATGCACATAATTATATGATTAACATGCTAATGATATGCTTGGTTATTACACTCTGTGTTCCTCACAGTGTGACCGAACAACACACTCCGTGTTCCTCACAGTGTTGCCGAACAGACCACTCTGTGTAGAACACAGAGTTGCCGAACAATTTAGCCTATGTTCACACACAGCGGCCGAACATTTCAGCATTTGTTCTTAACTCCTTGGCTGAGGTTTACTATTTTGACATGTATTTTTCTCATTTTCAGGAACCAAACACGTTGCCTACGGAGTATAGTATTGTTGGTCCTGCCAGTAATGTGATCATTCCAGTTTAAGATATTGTTATGGATTACACCGATGTGTTCACGATGCATAAATATTTTTCATTACAGGAGGCTTTGTTTGATTGGGTACGTGCTAGGGGAAATGAGCATGACCTTGCGGTAGTAATTAATAGGTTGGACAATGGTGGGGGTAAGAAAAAACCTCGGTTGTGTTTTGTCTTATGAACATAGTGGGCATTACCGTCAATTCAAGGGTGTTGGGACATCATCTCAAGGAAATGATATAGAGGAAACAGTCTAGTTGTTCGTAGTAGTGACGTTATAACTTTAGACAAGTCAAGCTTGTGATATGTATTTCATATACAGTTCTGATGAAATGTATTTCATTTAGACTTGTGATTTGTATTTCATTTACTGTTGTGATATGTATTTTTTTTCCGCGATAATGTAGGTCTTCTCCTCTCATACATGTGCCATGTAATTGACAAAGATAAAGATAACCAATCATTTTTCATGAGAAAGAATTAATGTAACTGTTTTAGTATGCTCTGAAAAATTAACTTGTAAACAATTTATAACTGCAAATATATAACTGTTTTAGTGAAAGAATTTATAACTGTTTTAGTTTTGAAAGAATATCACTATTGAATTAAATTAGGTCAGTTTTGAAAGCTATGGTTTATGTTTTGCTTCTGTTATTGTCCTATTTCAACTAGGGAGTGTTCGGCCCAGGCTGGAGGAAAAACTAGGAGAGTGTTCGGCCTAGGTTGAAGGAACAACTAGAGGAGTGTTCAGCTTAGGTTGAAAGAACAACTAGGGGAGTGTTGGACCCAGGCTGAAGGAACAACTAGAGGAGTGTTCGGCCTAGGCTAGAAGAACAACTAGGGGAGTGTTCGGGCGAGGCTGAAGGAACAACAAGGAGAATGTTCGGCCAAGGCTGGAGGAACATGCCTAGGTGTGTTCGGTCACTCTCAATCGAACACACATAGGCGTGTTCCTCTAGCCTAGGCCGAACAATGCCCCATAAGTTCCTCAAACTAGAACCGAACACACACCATTGTGTTCCTTCGTCCATGGTCGAACGTGGTCTTGTTTTTTTTCAATAAGTTCCAAAAAATTATTAGTCCAAAGAGCATGAAATCAAACAATGTCAATCCTACACATTATCTAGCACAATAACACATCAAATTGATACATACCTAAACCTAAACATTTTAAAATATGGTGACATAGAGTAGGTGGGAAGAAAGTTTGTGAGTTACCTATGCTTGACGACATAGCTGAACCGAGCTGAGAGAGAATAGGATGGATAAGACGCGGTTCTTCCTTCTTCTTAGTGTTCGGTCTGTTGTGTTCTTCCTTGTTCGGTCTGTCGTTGGGTAGTATGTTCGATTTCTTTGTGCGTAGTCAAGGAAGTGGGTTGGGAAGGGAAGTTAAAAGTAATTAATTGGGAGAAAGATACTTAATGGGAGGGAAAGAGAATGCAATTAATTTGTGGGTGTATATAAAAGGGTATAATTGGGATAATGGGGGGTATATATTGAGGAATTGGTTGACTTTGAAATAAATGTGGTGTGTATAAAGCAAGTGTATAGAGCAATTTGGTGGGTGTGAATAGCCCCACCCAATGTAAAAATGGAGAGTGACAGTTTCTAATGCTCTCAACGGAATTGTTAGATGTCACAGTGAAAGCTGATCGGGGTAGTTGAGGGGTTAAGCATGAATTTCACTCAGGTCCTGTTATTTGAAATCTTATTCAATTAATCCCCAATTATTTCTAAATATTACGTGGGTCAAACTTTAGAGAACCTAATACCCTACATCATATCAATAAGCATATTATTTTTGGGGAGAAAACTGAACGAAATTCTACACTTAGTCATATCCTTCACGTTGGCTATGATGCCACCAACCATTTAGGAAAAGGTGAATAGTGATTGTAGTTTAACTAAATTTTCTAATATTTCTCTATGAATAGAATGATTTATTTATTTATTAAGGTTGGAGGGGACATAAACCTTAACACAACCCTTATTATAATTATTTAATTGGTGTCTTGTGAGGCTTGAACAACAATGGTACCTCTAGCGAGGCTTGAACACCTGATCTCGGCCTCTCTGTTGAGAGTAATAATTACGTATCAGGGTGTCTTTGGTGAGACTTGAACACCCGACCTCTCCATTAGGAAAAGTGAGCAGTACCAGTTGAGTTAAAGCTCGTTAGTGAATAGAATGATATTATTACCAACTATTCATGGAATTGTTTAGCAGCAATAAACCATCGTTAAGTTACTAAGAAAGATGTTTGAATTTTAAAGAGTGCCAGTTGCTAGAATGTGATGTAACTTGCCTGTACTCAAAACCTTTTTCATATCAACTTATATGTTTTATGCCAAGTTAAGAAAGTCTCAAGTTGCATTTAACTTAGAAAATGGGATAAACTGGGTAGGAAAAACCATGTTTATGTATGGTGTGTTCTACCATACCCATCCCCTATTTCAAGTCCTTCACGTTGTGAAGAAATTTCATTGCTCAAGTTATAATTATCTTATTTTCAAACTCTTCATCTTAGTTTGGGTCAAAAAAATAATAAAAAAAAAGAAGGCCAAATGTCCTCGTGGTAATGCTTCGGTCATGGCCATATATATAAAAATGTCCAACCTAATTTGCTTGATTAAATCAAGATTAAGTGCATAAGTTGTATACTTAAAAGGTTGGATCATTAATCTAGTGAACTAGGGTACCACTAGTAGAACATCCTTCTATTAAACATATGTTGACCTGGTATTTGTCAAGGAAAAAATATACTTGTAGGTCCGCTTTAGGCAACTGATAAGGCTAGAGGGGGGTGAATAGCCTTATAAAATCTTTTAAGAAGTTTAAAAAACCTTTGTAAAAACTTTGGCAGCTAGTGGAAAATAGGTTTTTGAAAAATCAGCCAACTGATCAAAGAAGATAATCAGTTGTTGTAAAGAATCAGCTTATGAACCAACTTTGAAGTATAAACGGATGTTTATCTCTTGACTAATTAAGGCTTTAAGTAATTTTGGAATGCTTAAAGCTTTGATCAGTTGGTCAAAAATAACACAAGTAATGAAAGCAAGATGAACACGAGATGTATAGTTTCACAGTATGAAAATTACTATGTCCACTACCAATAAATGATCCAAGTAAATTGCTCTTTAATGCTGAAGTTCAAGGATTCTTGAAGTGTTATGAATGTTTGAGAGCTTCGAGTAGATGTAGTTGTTTGTTTGTTGAGCTTTTGTGGCTTTATATAGGCAGCGATAAGCTTATGGCCGTTGGAAGCTTTTGACTTTGCATTAAATGATCTGTAGACGTTAGAGTCAAAATAAGTGAACAACTTTCCTCGAACTTTGAGTTATCTCAGAAGAGGTAGGTATTGTCTGTTTTTTCATTCTGAAATATAAAATAAAGTTCAGAATGGAAAGTGTGTTAGAAAACATTAAACATAAAACATGTTTGAATTTAAAACACGCAATGTACTAACACAAATTCAAAATAGCTACGGAAGCTTATCAAGGAAGCTTTCGTTTGAAAATCGTTATACTTATACAAAAGATAAGTCAAGGACATTATCAGTCTACTGACTTATGTCATTTATTAGTAACTGACTTGAAAAAATTTAAATCATTATCAGTCACTTATATATATAAGACGGAATCAGTCGACTGATTTATTAAAGTAAATCAGTCATCAGCTAACTTAAGTTATTAAGTTGGCTAATCTTTTGGGATTCCAAATAAGTTAGAATGATTTTAAGTAAATCATTGAAGGGCCAACAATACTCAAACTAGGTTGATAACTGATTTGAATTAGGTCAACCTAGAAGTTATGATTGAGATAAATAAACTTGGGCTAAGAAAATGTTAGAGAAAAGAGGGATCAAGCCTCCTCGAGGCCAAGCTTGTTATAGACTTATCTTAAAAAGAAGGTATAAGGAGTTGCGGTGCGGGTTAACATGAAAGTCATTTGAAATATAAAGATAGAGTGAAGTTTGGGCTAAAGAACTAAAGCGTTTTAAGTAGATATAGTTTGAAAGTAAAATAAAATAGTAAACAAACATGAACAAGATGAATTTTGCTAAAAATACTTGAACATAAAAGCATTTAGAACTTAAATCTACTTCTATATATTAACTTGATGAAATTGCTAAATACAAAAAGACTGGAAAAAAGGAGCGTGCACTCACAACATCTAAACTGTATATGGTTGTGATCCAAAAATTACAATTTTGAAACAACCTACTTATTAGTAACTACCAAAGTAAACATATGTTAAAAGTTAAAAAGAAGGTTATTCTACCAATGTATTAAAATGAATAGTGATGTAATAATAGAGCTATGATGGGATTTCGAAGGTGCTGATGTTGTACAGGCTTGGCTTTACAAGTGAGGGTGATGCTATTTTTTTGAAGTAGTCTACTAGGGATAACTACCAACCATAATCCATGTCAACTGCGTTAGACCCATCCCCATTAACGTTGTGTTAATCTTTCACACACATATCCAAATTGCTTATTGATCATGCATAAATAACTACTATTGCGTGGTAACTGTTGCTTGTAACCGCTATTGAGGTCAATGATTGTCTAAAAATCGGACATTTTGTAAGACTTTGGGATAATAGAATCGGCCTTCGAATTCGTGTTCATCTCTTTATCCCGAGGGTGTGTTTGTGAGGCGTGGGTCGATGCTTTATTTTATAAGACTGATACATTCACATAGGTCTCATAGGTTTTCTCTAGATCCCCTAATCGAAGGACATTAACCTTGTACATATTCAAGAAGTTTTCATCCATTAGCTAGTGCTTTCATGTATTATGTATGGTGTCGTATTGGCCAAAATATGAAAACCCTCCCAAAGTATCCACCCAATCTCACTTTGCCCCCCAATGTTAAAAATGTCCCAAGTTCGTACCTAACATTGTCATTTGTCCCATTTTTCCCCCTCCCGTCAATTGCCATTTGAAAAATCACGTTAAGTTCCACGTGGTCATATACGTGCAGGGCAATATTGTCATTTCCAGGGCTAAAGCTTTATACATAAAGTTTTTCAAAATTCAAGGGCTAAACACCTTGGCAGAACAAACATTAAACACTGTACCAAAGCCCAAAACCCGTCGCCTGATTCCAACTGAAGTAACCACCCAAACCCAAATTTCCCGGTCAACCGCCACCCCAGATGGAAAAAGAACCCCTTCTCCCTTACATAAGTCCCAGACGTCCTAACCCATCTCCACCACCACCGTCGCCACTCTGCCCTCTCCCCAAAGACACTGAAATCACTCTCCCCCCCGCCCTCCCATTAACCCCGTCAGCACTCAAAGACCGCCTCATCTTCGGCCCCTCTACCCAAGACGGCAAGTCTTCCTTTGCCTCTAGCCTCGTTGATGCCTTAACCCTATCTCTCAATTCCCCAAGAGACCCTTCGACCTTTCCCTCTCTCCTTAATTCGATTCCCATGCCTCTCAATCATGGTTACTTGATCCCAATTACTGTTACACCAAAACCAACCTCGACCGTTCCAAAACTACCCCGATAATGGTTGTTAATAACGATTTGCACTGTCCCCATGATCCGAAACCGCCTCAATTCGGGTCTTCTTCGATTCTTCCGCCAGGCAGTTGTTTTATTGATTCTTTATTTGTCACTTGGTGTTGTTATTTACTAGTTTAATAGGCCTAGTTTTAATAGGCATAGTTTTACCGAAAGCTTTCGCCATGACACTTGGTTGAAAGCTCATATCTGGAGTCTTCTGAAATTTTGAAAAACTTTATGCAGAAAACTTTAGCCCTGGAAATGACCATATTGCCCTGCACGTGTAACTTAACGTGGTTTTCCAAACGGCAAATGGAGGGAGGGGGCAAAATGGGACAAATGACAACGTTAGGTACGAACTTGGGACATTTTTAACATTGGGGGGCAAAGTCAAATTGGGTAGATACTTTGGAGGGTTTTTCATATTTTGGCATGTGGTATTCTTAGGAATAACTCAACAAGTTAGAGAAGTAAATGATTGTTTTGCTTGTTCTAAGGGCCAAAACACATCGGTGTGCCACCTAATCCAACCTTTGATTCTTTTGATTTTCATGTATTTGACATTTTGACTTCCCACTTGATACCATTAGCTAATAGTTTTATCTAATTATAATAGGTATGATAAAAAGTATATAACATTCTTTAATTACACTAATATAAGTATTTTAGCTATTGGCAAGAAAATGAAAAGTTATGATGTTGCCAGATTTAAACTCACAACCTTTTAAATATGAGCACACACCTTAAACCACCTCAACCATTTATATTATATCTATTTATTCAGAATACTATATATATTATACTAGTTAAGTACGGTCACGTGACCCATATACTATATTATTCACTTATTTTTATTAGTATTTTTGTGTAATATCAAAATATGCGATATCAAAATATGTATTACAATTCTTTTCAGTTATATGTGTCATTTAAAAATTGGACAAGATATTGGTTCATGACTAAATATATGAATTTCTCTTTTTTTAGAAAATAATATTTTTCAACAGCGTAGTGTTAATTATCATATGAATAACATGTTTATGACTGATTACTTTTTGAGGTTTTCCGCTGAGACTTATTCTTATACAAAGACATATAGGTTATATAAATATTTTTCTAAAACATACTGACTACAAACAAATTCCTGTACAATTTTATTCTTCAATAAAGACATATCAATTATATAAATATTTTTCTAAATATACATACTACAAATAAATCTCTGTGCGAGGAACGGGTGATATACTAGTTCCCTTTAAACTCGAGGTGAAGCACTTCCACAACGTAATAAGCTGAAGTTAAATGCGTTTAAGATGGGAATTGAAAATGTAGCAAACTTTGTGTTAAAGACTACAAGACACTTTAAAGTATTTTTCTATTTTTAAACTAATAATTAGAAAAATAATATGGGTATGTTTGACATGAATTTTTAGGCATGGAATTTTGAGTTTTAAATTTTCGTATTATAATATGATTGAAGAGAAAGTAATAAATAATTTATCCGTTTTATCCAAAGAATAAACGTTTGAAAAATCTAATAATTAAAATATATATAAGTAGTATTAAAGTCGATTATAATTACAAAAATATTTAAATATTTCAAAATATTTATATATGTGAAGGTAAAGTTAAAAAATTATGAAAATTATATACATAATTTTTAAAAATAATATCTTTAAATAAAATATTTTAAAATAAAATAATAATTTCTTTGCATGAAAGGCATGTCTGCGGGAGTACATAAATTTTTTTTTTTTACGAAAATAAAAAAATAGAATGTCCAAAAAAAAAAAAAAATTCAAAGTCCTCGCATGGAGATTGGACCTCCAATAGATAGGTTAAAGTCGAAGAATCATAATTTGCACAAAAAAAGTGACGATACACGTGCCATACGGCATCTTTCCTCAGTTCTAATCCTAACGCAACCCACCCAAGTTTTTCTCTCTGCTTCACGACATCAAACCACGTACACTTCCCCGGCCAATATAAATTCACCACACCGCATCGCAGGCTCTGTTCACCTTCTCTCCCCCGACTCCTAGGGCAAAATTTAGGGTTTCTTCTTCAGTTTCCACCATCTTAATCCCTATCGTAACACTTCAATCAATTTACGCTTCGATTATATCCTTTAACCTTTAACTCAATCATGAGAACTCGAAACGCCGACAGCCCAAAACCTACAACCACCGTTAAGAAGACGCCACCGGTCAGGAAATCGGCCGCCAAAACCCCTCCGACGCCTACCGAGCAAACGCCTTCGGAATCGTCAGCTACGCCTAAGTCAACCGAGACGAAGCGTGTACCTGTCACAAAGGCAAAGCAGGTGAAACCCAACGAGACTCCGACGAACTCCACTCCTACTCCTGTATCGAAGCCCGAAGCAGCAGGTATTTATTATTTATTGATTAAGCTGCAGTTTTAGTTTATTGATTTTGTTTACTTATTGAATGTAACAATCGCATATTCTCAAGTGAGCGTTGTGGTTTATCAATGATACAAATTCATGTTGTATTGATGATGCATTATAATTGTTTTTTGATTTTTAAGCTAAATTCACAGTTGACTAATTCATGCCAGATATTAATTAACCTCTAAATTATAGTTGATCATGTAGTTTTAAATTTGTCTATAATCTATTTTGCTAATGTTTGGTTTGATTTTATGTGGTTCGATTTGTTCTAGGATTAATTTAGCGTTCCAGCTTACAAATGTGAACGAGGATGTGGTTTCAGTTTGTGAGTTGGCAAGTAGCAAAAGTGATTGAATTTTGTTGATTTTATTTTGCTGCTTTGGTATTGGTTTTCTGTGATTTCGTATGTATATGTGCACACAAATTATACTTATTTAGTTGTAGAGATTTAAGTCTTAACAGTTAAGGCATGTGGTTCTCCCACAAGTAGATGCGAAATGTACTTCCTTATTGTGCTTCTAGATTGTTTGTTATAATAACAAGGATATTCTTGGAATAAGAATTCCAATAGAGTTTCCTGCCTAATCATCCTCTCTAGGTAAATGGTTACTAGAATCAACACAATCACATAACACTACAGTTGTCGCGTCCCACTCCCAGAATAGCCACACACTATCTTGTCTAACACCAAGACCCCCAGCGAGTCGGGATTCACCTACACAAGGCCGTACACATGGGTATTTATATTGGCTCGAAGGAAAGCTACTGATCCTAAAACTATTAGGATTATGCATGCAATTATGACTTACAAGGTTGTGCCAAGAAAGTACGGGATTGATTTTAGTGTATTTGATTTTGGGTCATTACTTTCATGACTAACTGTTCCCTTTCCAATGAATTTTAGCCCAATAGATAATCCATTAAATTTGAGGCACTTTTCAACATGTTTGTATTTGTATGTGGTTTTAATTATATCCATGTTCCTATATTGTTCCGTGGTTGTCATTTTTGTTTTGGTATTTATTTGAAGCTGCAAAGGCATCAGTTGTTGCAGTTGAGGTAACTCCTGGAACTAAAGTACCTTCTGGAACTAAAACTACTAGGAAAGTAGTGAAGAGAATAATTAGAAGAAAAACTCCAGCCTCGGCCAAAGCAGGTGCTAGCAAACCAGCAGAAGCTGGAGAGGGTAAGGTTGAAGAATCTATTGTGAAGGAAAGCACAGAGGTGACAGAGGATGTAGAATCTGCAAAGGCAGGAGAACCTTGTCTTGCAGTTGTTGAGGATTCTGCCAAAAAGGAAGTACCATCTGTTGCAGTTGTTGAAACTTCTGCAAAGAAGAAAGAACCAAGTCTTGTTGTCTTTGAAGAATCTGCGGAGAAGGAAGAACCTTCTGTTAGTAATGCTGAAGTATCTGCAAAGGAGGATAAAGATGTTGCAGATGCTGGAGAAGTTAAAAAAGACAAGAAAGTGCCCAGTGATGCACTGCCTTCTGAAAATGTCGGGGTCCCCGAGAAGGAGGATGATGCTGCTGTTACAGATGTTGGGGACCCTGTGGACATTCAGGAATCCAGCATTGAAAAAGAGAAAGAGGATGCAGAGCCAGTGAAGGAGGATATGGAAATAACTGCCGACAAAGTGGAACCTGAGAATGTGCCAGTTGTCATGGAGAAAGACATCAATGAGGTGTTGAAAGAAGAAGAAGTTCAAAATGAGGATATATGCCATGGTGATGAGAAAATGGAAGAGGACATTGGCGACGAGGCTCACGTAGAACTTGGTGAAGAAGAGCTTGCAGAAGACGATGTGTCAGATCACGATGAGGCAGAGGAGGTGTTGGAGGAGGAACGTGCGGAAATAACTGCTGTTGCCGAGGAACGTAAGACTAGGAAAGAGTTTGAGATATTTGTTGGTGGATTGGATCGGAGTGCCACAGAGGAAGATGTGAAGAAGGCTTTTGAGAATGTTGGAGAGGTAGTTGAAGTTCGACTACACAAGGAACTTTCACCTAACAAGAATAAGGGGTACGCATTTGTGAGGTTTGCCAAGAAGGAACATGCCAGCCGTGCTCTGTCAGAAATGAAAAACCCTGTTGTATGATACTTTCCCTTGTCATTGCTGTTTTTGTGTATGTGAATGGTACTGGTACAATTCTAATTATCAATTGTTCACAGATATGTGGGAAACGATGCGGGACTGCACCAAGTGAGGACAACGATACTTTGTTCTTGGGCAATATATGCAATACATGGACAAAGGATGCCGTAAGTAATTATTATTATTATTATTTTTAATTTTCAGTTTTGCTTATTGGAGTTTTTGGTAATTGTTTATTATCATGTGGTGGCAGATAAGACAAAAATTGAAGGATTATGGCATCGATCGTGTTGGAAAGATCACTCTTGTTGCGGATCCGCAGCATGACGGGTTGAGTCGTGGTTTTGCATTCCTTCAGTTTTCTTGTCATCCTGATGCAATGCTTGCCTTTAAGAGGCTTCAAAAGCCTGATGTAGTTTTTGGCCACCCTGAGAGGACTGCTAAAGTAGCTTTTGCTGAACCTTTGCGTGAGCCAGACCCGGAGGTTATGGTACAAGTGAAGTCGGTATTTCTGGATGGGCTCCCTCCTCAATGGGATGAGGATACTGTTAGGGAGCAATTCAAGGGCTATGGGGAGATTGAACGCATCGTGCTAGCGCGGAATATGTCCACTGCAAAAAGGAAGGATTTTGGATTTCTTGATTTCACTACCCGTGAAGCTGCTCTTGCCTGCATTGAAGGGATAAACAGTAGAGAATTTGGCGATGGGAAAATAAAGGTACCCTTCATTATTGAAGTTCTTGTGACTGAGATTTTCTTACATTTTGGTGCAAATTGCATTGCCAAGTATTTTTCTTTTAAGCAGTCTATTATAGATTGATTTAGCTTATTGTATTTCCTTTAGTTTATTGCAAAGTTTGGAAAATTTTGTAAAAACATGTTTTAATCATATCTTATAATCTCTGTTTGACTGGCATTAACTGAGCAAATCATCTGTGTTAGTAGACAAAAGTGAGAGCAAGGATTTCGAATCCTTTGCCTAAAACTCAGGCGGTGAAGGGTGGAATGTATGGAGGATTTCGAATTGGTCATGCCAGTGGTGCAAGCTTTTCAAAATCTGGTAATTTTATTTAATTTTTATTGTGAAACATCTATCACATGCCAATGAACAAGAACCATAATTGTCATGTGGTCTAATTGCATATAGGAAGGGGCTTTGGGCGAGGTGGACAAGCTTCTAGCCGTCCGACCTTTCAACGTGGTAGGGCTTTCTATCAACATGGACATGGGCAAACTGGTAGAGCAGGATTTCCTCATGATCATGAGATCGCTGACCCATATCCTTTTCGAGGAAGACATAACTTTTCGCGAGGTTTTCTAGTGAACCTATTGAATTTCATTGTCTTCTTATCCATGTTCTTCATTATGTTTATTATCGCTTTTCTTAAATATTTTTCTGCTCTTAGTTCTCAATCATAAAGTACAGTAATGCATCATCTGTGCAGTTCTTGTTATTGGTTACTGATATGATATGTTACAAGCAGGAGGAAGATGGGATTCTTTCAGGGGTGCTCAACAGTCATCTGGTGCGGGCACTGTGCCCCCAAGATTTGATCTTGATAGATCCAGGCATGGTGTTGCTGACCGAGATCGTGGAAGGCATATGCCAATTAGGGGGCAACCTTTTCCACCAGAAGAAGAGTTTGGCAGACCTTTTGGTGGGAGGCACTTTGATGACCCTTATTTCTATGATGATAATGCACGTGGGATGAAACGACCATATTTTGCAGTAAGATGCCAATACTTTATTTACTTTCTCTTTAAATTCGTTGTGCTTCCAAGGGAAAAGAATGGACTTGTGTGACGTGACATGTCATGATTTGTTATCTTTCATTCAGACTTTTCCTATCCTTTTGCTTTTAGGAACAGGATCCTGATTACATTGAGCCTAGCCGTGGTCGCCCTCGATTAGATTATTCTGATCCAGCAATTTCACATCCTGGAACTCGTTATCGAGGTTGTATTTCTATTTAACTAGATTTGTGTTTGACCTGCTTGTTATCTAATAAATTATTTGTCAAGCCACTCACATCTTGTTTTTGCTGGATACTTTAGGAGCAGGAAGTGGAACCTATTCACGTGATTATTATGGTTATGATGTAAGTAGTTTTCTTCTTTTACATTATTTATATCTTATATGATAACTTGGCTATGATATAAATTTTTTTTCCCTACAGTATGATGGAGGGGCATCATCTTTCTATGCTGGTGACCGGCCTTATGGTGGTCGATATTACTACTAGTCTAGAGATTTCTTGGTAATTCAAGTGATATGAATTTGTAAATTATTTTATTTAGTTAAATTTTTCTGAAGCACTTTCACTTAATTGTATTCAGGTGGAGACAAGGAGGTAGGGTGTGCTCGCTGTATGACGGACTGTGGTCTACGAGTCTTGCTGCTCGAGAGGAAGCTGAAATGGTTTCTTTCTTTGGTTTCTTGTTTCTTTGGTTAGATTTTGATAGTCTTTTTCATTTCTGCCTTGGGGCTTCCTCCTGGACCTTCCTTTGCTCCTTGTCTTTTGGTCAAACCTTTACCCATAATGAGTTATTGGGAAGAACTTAGGTTATGCCTTTCAGTAGGACCTTAATCTTAAACTGATATTGTCAGTGGAAGGAGTTTGTCTAGATGCGAGCTCCTCGTCTAGGTAGGGAACAATGGAAGGACATAAAGTGTGGGTACTGAGAAAAGATGCAGATCTTACTTTATCTTTTTAATGAATGTTTCCGTCTGTAAGAATATATGTTGATCCTTTTTCTTGAGGTTGAAAGGAATCAAATTAGGTTTCTATTTAGTTCTTGACAGTGAAAAGTCAGAGATCAAAGGTCTTTCTGGTAGCAATGTAGATACAATCAAAATAACCTGCACATTTAAGGCCCTCTGGAGGTTTTATTGATGATTTCTCAGAGAATATTCTGGGCTTATGATTTTCAATTATGGCTTGGGGCTTGATTTCTTGAGGGCGAAATCCTGAAGTTGGAGATCTATCTAAATGAATCATGGATTGTGCATGTGATCTTCAGGAAGTAGTTATGAGAGGCAATTGATGTTTACGCTGGCCTCTATTTCACAGAGGAAAATCATCCATGGATTGGGAGTAATGTTAACTACATTTGGTGTTTGAACTTATAAATAAGGACTCTTCCATGTATTAGTGTATGTGTAAGTTGCTTGTCTATCTCAGATATTTTGATGCGACCCCACAACCGTTATTTGTGGCTACTTCAGGACACCTGATGGTCACGATGCTCTTGTCTTGATTTTAACGAATAAAATCTAGCTCAAGCTGTTTACATTATGGCCTTTTTACTCTCAATTCCTATTTGGCTATTTGATACTTTGATGACATGGCCCGTTAATATCTAGGTTTTGTTTGCATTTCAATTTTGATGCATATGTAGTGAGGAATGGATCAGCCAGCTATGTACTTCAGATAGCTGACATCCCTTTTTCTCTTAAAGGGCAATTGGGGAGATATAATACAGTAATATAAGGCTTTGGTTCTATGTTGTTAGGGACTCCAGTGAACTATAAGTTATTTGTATTGTGGGGCGATGCCGAATGGATGGTTGTTAGGTAAAGATGTGTACATTGTTACTGGTTTTTGCTAAATAAATAGCAGCTCAGTGGTCAATCAGTGATTTTGTAATTTTGAAATGATGTTATGTCTGCCGAGTAAATGCCAAGTTGCTTACTGTATAATGCTGCATTCTGGTTCTTGACAGTCGACAGCATTTGATGATGGAAGATGTCTTTATTTGTATTATGTTTTGGTTCATGAAGGCTCTATTCTGGCTTCTTAGGTGGTGGTATTAACAACGGAATAGATGAGTGCCTAGGGATCTGATCTTCCTTGACCCTCAAAAAGCTATATTACTGCTGGGGTTGTTGCGCACCAAAATGGTTTAACTATACCATGGATGCATTGCAATAGTTGATGTGTGTACGACTGTCGTCTATGTTTATGTATTGCTACATCCCTGCATGAGCCTTTAAAAGTTATAGGATATAATTTTTTTGTACTATTTGAAATAATGACAAATTTTAAGAAGTGGATTCGTAGAAGAGGGGGCATATTCTTGAGGTTAGGCTGTTTGCATTTTTTGTTAATTGTTTCTGTCGTCTACTTTGTCTCAGGTATAGAGTTCATGTTATCCATAGGGTTCCTGGGTCATGATTTTGTTCTGGTAGTACTTGTATATTTTTGGGATGGAGGATGCTGTTGATTATGTCGTTGAGATGTGAATTCAGAGACCAAGATTGGCCTAGTATACAAATACCCATCCCTTTTGTATTGCGGTAAAAGGTTTTCCCTTGCTGTGTAGCTATTTGTTTTCTATAGATATTGAACATAGAAGGTGAAGATTTGCTGATGATTCTTTGAAACTTTAGGATTATAGTTATAGATGTATCATACTCTATTTTTGTAAATCGAGCTATGAAGTGCAGTTCTGGTCTGGGGAAAATAGCTGTTTTTTAACAGTCATTGTCTTTTCAGGGTGTTGTAGTATTTGTTAGTTAGCATTTAGCTTAATTATATCCGGGGTTCTGTAAACTTAGGGGTAGTAACATTCCGTTATTAGGCTTGGAAGCTGGATGTTGGAAGTGTATCCTCAATTGTATAAGCAGATGAATATTGGGGAGGGGGGGCGGCGTAGGAAGCATGATGGTTGCTTGCTTTTTTACCCTTGCTTACTTTTCATAACTCTCTCTCTTTTCATAACTCTCTCTCACTTTGTGTTTTCCAAATTTCCCCCCTTTGCCTAGAATTTTCATTACTTCTAACCAAAAAACTACAGAAAGTTTGTCCAAATCAGCATGATAATCCAAGTCTATTCAACCTTTTCAATAGCAGTTTGTGATCCCCCAAATTATTTCAAATTCTGACCTGCAGAATTCCAAGTGTGTGCCTTGTGTTTTTTTTCTTCCCATTTTCTTTCGGTGGTTACAGGTATATATGTTTTGATTCTTGACGTTGAAGTTCTTGGGCTCAACTCTAAGGCTCAGTTCTAATTTTGGTTTTAGTTTTCTTCAAGTCTAGAATGATTATTGTCTTGTATCACCGTAAGATTAGGTTGATAGTGTTACAATCTTTCCTTGTCATGAATCTGTCAAATTATGTGCACTAATCTATTGAAGAATTTAGGATTTGCTCATATGTAATTTTTTAGGCTTAGCTTTCTATGTATTGAGTTTTATTTTACTTGATCACTTTTCATTCTTACAAGTCTCGCTTACGGGTTTCATGGCAAAATTCAGCTTGGCATTTGCGGCCATCAAATATGTTGGTTTCTTCACTATTTAGATAGTCATTTTGAATGATTTATTGGCATTGTTAAATGGCTATGACTTGTGATTTAAACAGTTTTGTTACTCGTGATTACACCCACGGGACCAAATTTGTGGTTTTGTTTGGTAACAAGTGGGTATCCTTTGGTATATACTGAAAGGAAGATCTATTCTATTTGTGTGCATCTCTTGAGTAATTGTTGTTTGATTTGTTATGAAGACCGATAGTTATTCAAACACAAAAGAGTGGGAAAAGTGGCATTTCTGTTTTCTTTTAAACTTTTTTAGCAATATGTTAGATGGGGGAAGTGCTCCCCAATCCCAACTAGCTTGAAATTTAAGTCTAGTGCCGGTAGGTGAGATAATGTCTTTATCCATTTATTTGGTGTAATTTAAACTGGCTTTGATGTTTGTTTAACCATTTTCGGAGTATAATCAGCTTTTTATTTTTCTGAGTTTAAAGTGGATTGTATGTCTAGGAGAGAAGTGTAGAAAAGGATGTACTACTTACCTGTCAAATTTGTTGGTTACATTTCCGTCTTTTACGAGAATTGAGAATTGCAAGGTTGGAGGAGTCAAATGTACCAGTACTTGTACAGATTCGGTTAGATTAAGCACCTGCATGCTAGTTCTACCAATGCAGGAGAGGGACAATGCTTGAGAGTTTCTCAAGTAAAGAAGATATGAGCATTTCGTGCCAAGTTCCTTGTAGTGTCGTTATTATCTGATTTGGTTGAATATAAAAAGGATATTAATAAACTATGCATTAGATTTCATCCATCGCCAAAAAAAAAAAGGTCCTCTTTTAGAGAAAAATTGCCTCAAAATGAGTATGTAATGAAGTTTTTCACTCCACATTTGCAAATTATCATGCCTCAATGTACACTTGTTATTTTGTTGATTCTTTTTGGGACGGAGGCTTAATTTTTTTGGAACGGTAAGATTGTTAACCTTAAGTCTTCCATCTTCTCCAACTTGCAACCATTCGATAGATTCTTAGTTTCATCAAAGCATTTTGTTCAGTAGTGTTGTTTTTTTGAGAACTAGTAATGCACCCGTGTGATGCACGGAGTATATATTAATACAAAAAAAATTAATTGCAAATTCAAGATGGGTGCATGAATCGGAGCGT
The DNA here is from genome assembly GCA_016624345.1 of Platycodon grandiflorus. Lineage (NCBI taxonomy): Eukaryota > Viridiplantae > Streptophyta > Magnoliopsida > Asterales > Campanulaceae > Platycodon > Platycodon grandiflorus. Next base: position 38,351,211 of record CM028361.1, read on the forward strand.
GTGCATTGAATATATATTTTAATACAAAAAAATTTAATTGCAAAATCAAGATGGGTGCAAGAATTGGCACCCGAACGGTAAACATTTATCTAAAATGCATTAACAAGTTCTCTAAGGCTTCGATCGGAGCGGAATTGATTATTAGTAATGAGATTTTACAGAATTAGATGGGAAGATGATTCATAAGAAGTGTTTGGTAGCATGTAGTACAAATTTATATTATATTGTTTGATAAAAAATAAAATAACCTTGACTTAGATATCAGTAATTTCAACATCATCACCTTGACTTTGTTGCTTTGCTTCTTTATGAGACATGTCACTAAGCTTATCACCCTTGTGCATCGCGATGCACAAAACAGTACTAATGCATAATATTATATTTGCGATACATCAAAGTGTGCATCGTGATGCATAAAATTGTACTAAAAAGTACTATTTTTATGCATAGCAATGCATAACATTACACTTGCATCGCGATGCACAAAACAATACTATTGTACAACATTACACTTGCGATGCATCAAAGTGTGCATAACGATGCACAAAATTGTATTAAAAAGTACTATTTTGTGCATCAAAATGTACAACATTACACTTGCGAGACATCAAAAGTGTGTATCGCGATGCACAAAATTGTACTAAAAAAGTACTGTTTTCATGCATTGCGATGGACAATTTTTATTTTCGATGCACAATATGTTGTGAATATTAGAAAATTAAAGATTTGAATGAACTCTCTAAGGCAATTCTAAAAAGGTTGTCACTACTAAAAATTCGTTTCGTTATGCTAAACATTCAGCGATTGATGAACAATATTGATAAAATAAAGACACAAAAATTAAAATAATTTTGAAAATTATACTGGTCATATTTTTTTATGATGAACTGGGCATGGAAGAAACTGAGAGGGAGAAAGAGAGATAAAGACTGTAGCAAAATAAACAATAATTGGAATGAAAGGGGAATTAACATGAGAAAATTAATGGAAGACAATGCTTAAAACGTTGTTACGAGGGCAGTTTTGGAACAATTTGTCAATTTATTTTTTAAAATGAACTTAAGCGGTTTGAAACAAAAATAAGGGCCTAAAGCGGTTGAAAATCCCATTAAGGGCACTGGCCGCAATTATTCCTAAAAATTAGATATTAACGTTATTACTGCTCTACAAAATAACAAGTTCTTTATTCTTTTTCAATTTTGGTGAAAATTTAATTTATATCCAACATCAATAAAGTAAGAAACATTTATTAAATTAAAACAAAAAAATTAATGTTATAATGAAACTAGTTCAAATAAAAATAGTTTAAACATTTGATACAATTCGAGAAAAGTACGTGTTTTACTTATTTAAAATAATTACTATTTTATTCTCCTATATAGTTTGAAGCAGAGCAATCACACATTCTTCTTTTTTTATCATCACCAATTTTGAAAATTAACACTACAATCATATATTTTAAATTATTATTAACAAATTAAATCAAATGAGAAGAGTTAGAAAAATCTTATGAAGAGCGAACGAACAACGATGAGAAGTAAAAAGGAACAACCGTAAAATAGTTGAAACCAAATGAAATTATAAATATAAAGCAAATTAATGCTTGACCTAATAGAAGGATATTATTGTCCTTTTAGATGGATTCCAACCATTAGGAATCCAAATACCACCTCCGATTGTGATTCCTTAATTTTTAGTAATCAATTATAAGATTTTAGTAATTAATTCACATTCCAAATATAATTCTTGCACCACCAAACGTTATTAATTTATTGGGTTAATTACACCATTAGTCCCTTGATTATTAACTTTTCCACGGTTAGTCCCTTAAATTTTTTTTTTCAAATTTCAGTCCCTAGAGTACCAAAATTAGATACACTTAGTTCTTTTGGTGGATTCCGTTAGGATTTATCCGATAAGTCACTCATGTGTCTAATACGTGACTCTAGTTAAGGGCTTATATGAAATTTCATGTACCACTGTATAACTTGTAGTGTCATTAATCAACGCTAAATTATTTTTATTAATTTAATAACTCTCACTCTCTCTGTTTGCAAAATTTAAAAATAAAATTAAAAAAAATTAAAAAAAAAGGAAAAAAAAAAGCCCTAATTCAGTCCCTCTTTCAACACAGCAACAACAAAGCAGTGAGCCCCCATCATCTCTGGCAAACCCCCTCCCTCTATCAAGGCCCAAACAGCAGCAGCAGTAGGTCCCTCGTCGCCGTCTTCTATCTCCGGCAAACCCCCTCCCTCTGGCATTAGCCTTTTGTTCTTGGAGTGTAAACGATGAATAGTCGAAGACTCTTTGACGAAAAAGACTTTCTTCATTCCCCTTCCCGCGCATTGAATCGACCCCCGATAGCTCCGGCTCTAGCATCCCTAATTCCCAACCTTTGCCATGACAAACTCGCCTTCTCCACCTACAAATAGACCCTCAAATCCCTCTTCCCTACCTCACATTGCAATCCATAGCAACCTCTTCTCTCTAATTGTTCTTCAGAGTTACCCCCAATCCTCCCAAGGTAATTTGAATTTGAATTTCTCGTTTTGATTTAGTTTTGATCATGATTTAATTTTTGTGAATTTCATTTTGTTGAGATTTGAATTGGTCTAATTTGAATTTACGATTACAGATGCAAATCTTCGTTAAGACCCTCACCGAAAAGACAATCACTCTCGAAGTCGATTGGGGTCGTTGGCAAGTTCACCGGAGAAGACGAACGAATACTGTTTGTTCTACTTGATCTTGAGTTACTAGGGATTTACCATAATACCCTTAAAAAATGGCATGGTTAACGAAAATTTTCTAACGACATCCATCAAAAGGACTGCCGGTGTGATAATTTTAAATTTGTGGGACTGAAATTTAAATTTTTTTTAAGGGACTAATCGTAAAAAAGTTAATAGTAAAGGGACTAATAGTATAATTAACCCTAATCTATTCCATGGAATCAATTTCTAATTCCGTGTACCAATTGAGGCCTACGAGTCTTCACTTGCCAATACCAACCTAATTGCAAATTCTATATTGACTCCCACTTCCGTCTAAAACAAGAAACGTTTGAGGCTGGAAAGAATCTGTTCAAAAGTGGTATGCCGATAAAGTGTGTTTAATTTCAAATAATTTAAGTGTGATTATATCATTAACTGAGCACGAACTAAAACGGCAGCAAGTGTTCAAAATCAGGTAATGGAAACAATAGCAAGATCAAGAACAAATAGTAACGTGAAATTAATGATGCTCAATTCCTAAAACTCATATCATTTCATTCTTAATTATGGAATGACTCCCGATTTGAAACGGTCAAATCTGGTAGTTTGCTTCATTCTCGAGTCACTATTGTAAAAAACACCTAACTTAGTAAATCTCGATCTTTCTCAATTTTCGTTAGTTAGAGTGGAACACTGAAGGAGAAAACACAGGAGAGAGATCTGACTAGAATGAGGAGAGGAAAATGCGATATATATATATATATATATTATTTAAAAAGGTTGGAGGGGACATAAACCTTACCCGAACCCTTATTATTATTATTTAATGCCTTGAGACGTACCAAAGTGTCTCTGGTGTATGCCTTGAACAGTCAACCTCTCAGTTAAGAGAAGTGAACAGTAACAACGGTGTCTCTAGTAAGACTTGAACACCTGACCTTTTTAAGTACAAGGTTGTCGTTTCTGGTGAGACTTGAACACTCGACCTCTCCGTTAAGAAAAGTGAGCAGTACGAGTTGAACTAGAGCTCGTTGGTGGAAAATGTGATTATATGAGGAAACGAAAGGACGAGTTATTTTTGGAATATAATGGGGTTTTGTTTGGATATTTAATTCTAGAGCTCTAAATTTGAATTTCGTGGAACTCAAATTGTTTGTTCAATTTCAATTCTGAAGCTTGGTATTGAATAGCCAAACATAGCCAACCTGACTAATCAAAAGTTTGGGCGATGTGTTTGTTCTTGGGAGCATGATATGGTTTACAAGTTTTAAGGTGACTCATTAAAATCTATTAGTAATATAGCATGATATGGTTTTAGGGACAATGTCACAGTGAGCAATGTGAAGGTGAATTTAGGCAAGAGACTAATAAGGGTCAAAATGTTTAGCATGTTGACACCCAACCTCCTTGAACTAAAGGACAGTTATTCATCAGTTTTAGAAGTCCCATTCTCATCTCCATCTTGAAACCGAACACTGTGGGCTTCCGCATGCTTATTTGCTTGGGGTGTCACAGTAATAGTGGTTCGCCTAGCCGTAACTCGTAACTGGCGATGCCTGCTATGAGAAAGAATGTGCTTCAGTGACCAAGCCAAGAGGTGCATTTTGAGCTAAGGTCAAGACGGGAGTTCTGTGGGAGTGAGTCCATATAGCGCCTGCAAAGTTGCAGGAGATGCTATGTTGTTGTTTATTATTATATAGGCAACATCCGTGGAAAGAAGATGTGGAGGCATCAATCAATCCTTACAAGTAGAACCTGAACCTGCTGGAGGAGTAGAATTTGAATCTTATGAGCCAGAGAGACTGAGACTGTGGCGGAAAGATCCTTAGCCAAGTCAAAAAAGCTTCGACCCACCCGTAGCATTAGCATTAGCATTATATCTACACCAACACCACCTCTTGTCCCATTAATGTCTCCACACCACACCCCTCAGCCGCTCTACAGAACTGGCCTCTATTATAGTATTTGCTTATTTTCTTTGTGATAATGGTCCGTAATATAATGCAAGGGAACTAACCAATTACGCAATCTATATTACAATAGGATAGGAGTCACTTCTTAGTTCTTACGTTTGCAATTGACTAGAGATAACTACATTTCTCCATCTACTAAAATCATTCGGCCAAGATTAAATATTACCTTTACATGTGCAAGCGTCAGTTATTCTCACCTGTGACTTCTTCGTCCTATGACCTGCTCTCTCACCGAAACTCCTTCTGTCCCTTCCCCGAATTGGAAAAGGAATTGTGGTAGTACAAAACCCTTAGCTCTCTCACGCACAATCTCTCTCTCTCTCTCTCTCTCTCTCTCTCTCTCTCACATGTAAGTTTAGTTTTTCTTTTCATTCTGCAAATTTGATTGTCCCGTTCATGTAAATTTATCTTAATCATAGAATCTCTTAACCCAATTGGATTTTTGGTTTTCTCTCCCAGTTTGGTGTCTATTGAAGTTCTAAATATGCAATCAAACTTACTCAAAACAAAAGAGTCTCTTTAGTAGATCGCAATTAAATACTGTCACTAAGCCAAAGATCATATGTATATTATGTCTACTTTTATAGTTGTAGACACCTACCTGACTTCATTCTCCGACTTCCAATCCTAAGTGACATGATAGTCATAGACAGCTAAGTAGCCAGCCGCCACCGCCGCCACCACCACCACCACCACCGCAATGATCCATCTATTGGGGAAACCCACGGCCACGAGCTCTCGTGTGTTAGCTAGCAGCAACATTAGTAGTGACCCCTGGATTTAAAATTTTAAACAAGCTTGAATTGAGCTAAAACTTGAGTCAAACTAAGCAGTAAGCAACCAAGCAACCTATTGCTCATTTCCATCATAAATCAAGCTGAACTTGAGCCAAGCTCGAGGCTACTACGAGCCAAAGAGTTAAAACTAGTGTTAAATCTTGCAGTACAAAATTCTTAATTCTCATACGTTGAACATATTCTCTGTACTGATCCAACTTGTTCAAGTCAGGCCAAGATAACTTATTTATTTCATCAAGCTTGAAAATGTGTTCAGGCAATGCTCGTTCTTCTTCTTCGAGCTCAAGCATAATCAAGCTACAAACGATCCGAACTCAAGCAAGTGAACTCAAACCAAACTTGAGCCCAAGTTTGCCTCCATACACATCAACGTCACAGGAAAGGAATTTGGTATGCCATCCTATTGCATGGCTAGTGATGAACGTATTACAGACACAGAACAACATCCAAATAGGCCAAGAGGAGAGTCGGGCAATTTCACCTTCTGAAATTTTATGGCCATGCAAGTGTCTGGCACACCCCCATATCTAAGGGTTACTTGAAGTACCAACTTAAGTTAAGATGTGACTCAATCTATAGATCATATATGAAGGAAAACGAAAAATAAAGGGCCCACTGATACAACGCAACTTACCAGAACAAGCAGAAACAGGTTAAAGCACACTTGCAACTCTTCGATGTAATAAAGTTCATGTACTACAGACTCTTTAATGAACTCAATAGCGACATTCAAAATGAAAAGGTAAAACATATTGATTAAGATCAGAAACAGCCCCAAGAACTTAAGTTGTGATACATTAGTACAGGCATTTCCTCTTATAAGATCCAATCCATCATACATTTTCTTGTTTTTCCCCTAACACTTTACAGATACAACAAAGTCCAAACAGCCTCCTAGATATGCTTAATCCACTTAATTAATTCTCTTCAAGCTCCAGTTCCCCACGTACCAGAAACAAATTTATGAAAAAAAATGAAAGAGATACGGATGCAGAATTCGGAAAAAGCAAAACCATGAAGTAAAGCAGAACATGACCTAGTTCCTATCCCTCGGAAATGTATACTTCGACCCTACCACCAATAACAATGCGTTTTCTTTCTTGTTTCTGTAAGTCAGATGTTTGCAAGCTATTTTAGGGTACTGTAGCGATTCGTACCATGTTTAGCCCAGTGTTCCTTCAAGTCAAGCGGGTTGGACAGGTCGTAACCTTCAGCAGCAAGTCGACTTAGCAACTTTGTAAATGCGCCTCCACTCATCTTTCTCCCACCAACTCTTGAATATCGCTTATTAGACACCTGGGGTAAAGGATACATTGACATGGTGGTTGTGCAGCAAGCTGACTGCCACCCACCGTTCCCCCACTTATAGCATGGCTGTGGTACACCAGTGCACGAGCATACAGGCACTGGCATAGCAGATTCATCAAAATTTACTTGGTTTAACCCCAAATTGTCCTTCCACGCCAATGCATCAGAATCCTCATCAGCACCCAAATCCTGCTCAATCTTCACACTTTCTGCCACCTTTCTACCTCCCCTTGGTGACTTGGCATGTTTTGACGAAACCGATTGAGCCTTCTTTGATTGTCTGACTTTCCTGGGCTTGGTGGTCTCAGTAGGAACGTCAGTGGTTTCGTAGGTTTCGTTTATAGGAGTCTCTCTCTGATCGTAATTATCTTCGGGCAGTTCAAACATGTGATGCATTTGAAGATCACTGAAACTTCGCTTGACTCCACGTCCAACTACATTTCCGGGTAACTCTGGGCTTGCCATGTTATTGTCGTTCACCGAAATACCCCGGAAACGAAGAGTGGCAATGGCCTCGTCTCGTTCATGTATGGCGGAGTTACGTTCTGATAATGCTGCGTCACGCTGGAGCATTGCCATGTCACGCTCCGCGAAGGCCCTTTTTCTTTCCTCCAGAGCCATGTTCCTTTCTCGTATGGCAGCATCCCTCTCAGCCATGATGGCCATGAATGTCTTTATTGTCAAGTGATTGTGATCCTTTGAAAAAGCACAAATGAAGTAATGTGTCATTCAGAAGTCATAAAGGGATAAATTTGAACAAAATTCGGAAAGTGAATGCATTTTCCACAAAAAATAAGAGCTTTCTAACTACTCCCTCCATCTCACTCATATGGTCCACATTCGAAAGTCAGAACACTTTTAAGGATTAAAACTACTTTCCGCAATACCCGTAATTTTAACTTTTAAGAATTAAAATAGTTCTTCTAATTTTACGTTTTTAATGAAATGCAAATAAATTTGGAACCTCGTAAACTTAATAAATTTAATTTTGAAATAAGTGGAGTGTACCCAAAATAAGAAAGTAAGACTCTTTGCGTGGAACAAAAGGAATATTAAACATTTACACAAGTTCTAGAGCAATAGCCTGACATATGATCAGAAGTTTAGAGTCGAGATGAATGGAGTTTCATACAGACAGCTTCTGGAAAAAGTCTAGTAACTTTTGCGTTTGCAAATTGCAAGTATACATCGGTTAACAATTGGCTTTTGAAATAGTATCATCAAAATATTGTGAAGTAAAATATCAATTCATTATTGCAAAGTAAAATATCAATTCAATATTGTAAAGTAAAATATTAATTCAATGTAGAAAGTGTATGATCATACCATCCCTCTAGCAAAAGGCCAAGCTAAAATTTCATCCTTGATATGGCCGTTACTGCAGCAAGAGAAATCTTTAGAAAAGGAGGATTCTAAATCTTCAAATAATCAAAGTATAAAGCTCAGTAGAACATTAAGGAGAAGGCGAATAAACTCTCAGGTGGTCGATGAAATTCAACATCTTGAACAGCAATGTACATGCAATACTAGTATACACCATACAGTATGCATGGGAAATTAGGGTACATTAAAGGCCAAACCATGGCACTGAATCAAAACTACAAAGAAGATAGTGTGGTATCCTTTAAAGGATGTAGGATAAGACTCTAACAAGCTTACAACTTGCGACAAGACCAAAAATATCAAACCGCTAGTAATTTCATTAGGGACCATGAAGACATCTACCTTCATTTCTGTTACAACTGTAACGGCTCATTTGTGGATCTATGCAAAGATCAACTTCTAGAACCAGATTTCTGCCAAAGAACAGAAGAAGATTATTGTTGCTTTTTCCCCCGGGGGTGGGGTGGGTGGGGGGTGGTTTACCACAGCAGAGACACAATGGACCCAACTTTGGAACCAAACCACAATGGTGTCAGTAGCCTCCAGGCAAAACGGAAAAGAAACAAAGCTATACTGGCTAATTCTCCTCACCAGAAGCCACAAATTCCTTATGGAATACACTTGTGGGCAGCCTCCACAGCTAACTGCTTTTAGTTATGGATAGCTATCATTAAGATTTTTTTATCTCTTTACTGCTCTATGTACGAACCTATGCAAGTGGACAAAGACAACCTCTGACGAAGACGCATGAAAACAGTATGGCATGACACCATCTCGCGATATGGAGAAGGCATTAGCCAAAAGAGACGAATATCAGCATTTTACCTTCTTCTAGATACATGCATACTGAGAGATCTCCTACCCATAAAATTCAGTAATAAAAGATAGCAAGCAGATGAAAGAGGCTGGAAAATGAGAAGACAGAGAAAAACAATAAAGATAGTGATGAACATGAAGAGTAAATAGAGCAGGAAAGGTAGTGGTGAACATGAAGAGTAAATAGAGCAGGAAAGGTTCAATCAGGTACAAGTGCTCATTTGGTACGAGGCAATCGTGATTCCTTTCCATGCCATTTGAACTATCATGGAAAGAAATTTATGCTACAATAGCATGGAATAGAATGACCATTGTTACGTACCAAAAGGGCACTTGCATTAAACCAGATGTGCCATCATGAATCTGGTTAACATGAAGAAAACATTGACCTAGCTGTACTATATCTAAAAATATCAGAAATTAATCAGGAAACGTACTCTGGTGTATCTCAGAACTTTTTGAAAAGTATCAATTCATTTTAAGTTATAATTATGTCTATATATATCGTGCCTTTTATATGTTCACATTTTACTGAGGTTTGTGAGAGCAGGGTGGAGTAGGAGTCATTAAAGGGCAATTATGGCTGCTGCATTGTTCCATGCTATATCCTAGAAGCTACCATATCAAGAAGATGTTCTTCTTGGTCAAGCTGACAACATAATTTTTTCACAGCTGAGGCCATCATCAGATGTAACAAACATAGGGACGCAATCATCGAAACTAATTCTGGAGTTGCAATCTCAGCAATCAATATCCTTAATGCTCTAGATCATCCAATGAATATCAAAGAATGGCAGAGCAAACAGGAGTTATTTTTGTGCACATGAAGAGAATGGCATCAATGTGCCAACCTCCTGGCGAAAATGGGTGCTAGAACAGGGAGAGATTGGTGACCTTCAGAGACAACCCCCCTCCTCTCCCCCCACCTCACACAAACACGCACAGAAAACATATACAGCCAATACAAATTAAATTACAATACAGGCTTTTGTTCTCTTTCCTTTTCTTTATTGTATTTCAAACACCATGAAACAGCTAGAACTGTGTAGGCCCTCTTACACTCGTATTCTGAAACCAAATGCAGCTATCGGTACTGCCATTGGCCTCAGTGGTAAACGCGTGAAGAGAAATGTAGGAGGCAAAACTGGCAAACCAAAACAAGGGATGCAAAAGGCCTAAACTTGGCATGTTCATACAACATGGTTGTTCTCAAATACCCATTCATATGCTTCATAGACAGAACAATCTCCTTTAGACTTTTATTCTCGATAAGTGATTTGTGACCAATCTTCCTACTAAACATATTCCATGTATGATCCATAAACGTAAAGTTATAACTAAATGAGGTCTAAAAACTACCATCTCCATCCTTCCCTGCTCGTACAAGGCACACATGTTGAGGACTGCCAATGATCCGCATAGAATAACTCGTTGGAAAGGAAAAAATAGTAAAAGAAGGTTAAAGGAAATGTAAGCACACAGAGAAAAGATATTGTATCACAACTGTGTTACGACATAAAAGGGTTCTTAATTTCAAATGTCAGCTACACTTACCATGTTTGCTCCTCTTGGCTCCTCTTTCAGGATTAGCTAAGAAGTTGTCAGCTTATTAAATACACTGATAGAACATTCTTGCGAGCCCTAACAACCAAACAAAGAAGTTTCTGCACAGCCTCCATCCCTTTACAAATGAAGTTCCAGCTAACTCAAGTTAGTACTTGGAAGAATTACTGCCTTAGCCACCTCAACAAAGAAAGCCCTTTCTTTGCTCACACCATCTTCACAATCCACTTTCAAGAGAGTGGGTTTTCCTTTTTTTATCTTTACCACCACAACCATTATTCCGATCCTCCTTAAAGACCAAAGTTGTAAAATCTTCTCAGGTGAAGACTCCATTGGTCCCACTCCTAATCTTTAATTCCTATTCTAAAGAGATATTTCAAGGTATCCCCTCATCTAGAAAGAAAAACTATAAACTCCATAGGAGCCCATCCAAACTGCTGATGAAGACTTCGAAAATTTCCAACTGGGCTCTATCTCTCCACAGTAATATCCAATTTACATCTACTGAGATAGTAACCTTCCCATTTGCAAAATGCTCTTAAAACGGAAATACCACTTCCTCTTATTCCTTGAGGCAATCCATAACATAACATAGCTTCTTCCCTTACCAAATGCCTTTGTTCATCCCTGAAAAATTCCTCAATTGAAACCTAAAAGGTAAACATGGAAAAGGAATAATAGACTAGATTCACTAAAAGTTCCCGCAGTTTGGCAGAAAGCAAGTGCTGATTCTTCAGCCACGCAAACCTCCATCTAACTGATCTTCCACCAGTAGCCCTAAGATGTCATTAAGGACACCAATCCTTCCAGCACTCCCATCAGAATCAACTCTCTCTCAGCAATAATCCTCAATGGACCTAACTAACCCTAGTCTCAGCACTATCAGGATCAATTCCACCAAAACTTGCCAAATTAAGTGGCTTTTGGTCCGTAATCAAACCAAAATCAAATTAAGAGCTTTCATTGGTCCACCAACTAACACGGCCAGGATGACCAAGGTGTGGCTTGCACATATTCCAGTCTAAGAGGTTATCCAAAACAGCAGCTAAATCCGGGATATGAATCACACCAACAGAAAGCCTAATTTCCACCCAGTCAATGTGACATGCCAAATAAAACTGACCAAGCTAAGCACCAAACCATAAGCAGATAAATCACCAAACATGCAAGCTCACTAAATGCTACATAATCATTTTAAAAGGGGAAAAATATGAACCTTAGATATACATAAAAACACACACATGCATGAATGAATCTATCATATCAGACCAAAATACAGAAGCACAAAAAAGAGGGAAACACACACACAATACCAAAAGATAACAAAGTCGTCGCCTGAGAAAAATTGGGACTTTCTCATTCAAATGTTAAGAGGTTTCCAAAAAATGCGGCAAAGAAACACAAAAAAGCATAGATCAAAATAAAAAACGTAAGCTAGATCAAAATCTAGGGTTAGAAAAAAACGATCAAATCAACAAATGCAGCATTCATTCAAAAAATCACAAGCCATGAAATGGTCAAACTGGCGGTCAAAGATTGGGAAATCACGAAATGGAATCGGATTTGGCTGGTTTACCTAGAGAGAAGAACCTGAGAGAGAGAGAGAGACGGAGAAACCAAAACGGAAACGGAGAGAGGAAGACTGTTCGGCTGAGTTGGTGGTTGGGGGAAAGATGCCTCTTTGTTCACCTACATTGCGGGGCCCGGGACGGATGGGAGGGGAGGGGATAGGGAAACGTCAGCGTTTCGCGGGATTTTAGGGTTGATGATTTTGAAATTTGGGGATCGGAGGGGGTGACCGGGGCACTGCCTGCGAAAATCTCCGCCGGTCAGCTTCCGATCCTGCTGGTTTTGTCAGACGCGTTTGAACCGCGTCATTGGGCGCAGTACGAAGCATTTTTTATAGAGACTAGTTCTGACTTTTGACTACGGGAAATAGAAATTTCATTTTCTTAGGCAAATTAATTTTGTCAGGTCAAAAAATAAACGGTTGCTAATTACTGTACATTGTGTTACCAAGTTTGTACGATTGTTCTGGTAATATTGAGTTCTTTTGCGTCATTTAAAATTCAAAAAATTATTTTTTTACTCTTTGTACAAATTAGAGGTAACCGAATACGGCTCCTGTACTTTGAAAAAAATTACAATAAGGCCATTAATTATTTAAAAATGTTATTTAAACTATTGTACTTCAATTATTTTATAAACACATTTATTTTTTAAACGGACATTAGTTGAACGGTTAAAATAACATAAAATATCAATTTTATCACTGTCTCCATTTTCATCTTTTCCAATAAAAAAAAAAAAAAACCCTAACCCAAACATAGACTTTTGAATTCTTGATTCTTTGATTGTGTGTGTTAATGGCATTGGGTTTTTCTTTAAGCACAGTTTATTTACCAACGTGAATTTTTTTGATTTCGGGCTCTAATCTTGAAGACAAATTTAAGACCCAAGAATTAGGAAAAGAGAGAGAAATCAAGAAAAAGGATAGATGTTGGTGAACCCAGAAATGTATGAAGGTGGTGCTTGTTTTGATCCCAATTCTATGCAAGAAACTCTTGCTGAGGATAGTTTCTCACACACCCATGTCCCAAACTACCCCCATTCAACAAATTTCTCCTTTGAAGAACCCACCGCCGCCGAGGCAGAGCTATACCGGCAACAAAATCTGGAGATGGAGCAAGAACTCGGTTGGGATTTAAGCTACAACAGCCATTACCACCACCAACAATGGCTAAATGAAGTTGACATTGATAATAATGACTTTATCAATACTTACTTCCACTTACCAAGATGCTCTACCTTATCTCTGCTCCCTAATTCTTTGATTTCCTTAGCAAACCAGGCCCACGATTTGTCGTCAAATCACGTTATGTTGGACCTATTGCTGCCACTGAACCTTCCTCCACAGCCTCCTTTATTTAGGGAGTTGTTTCAGTCATTGCCACGTGGGTATAATTTGAATAATGGGACAAGTGGTGATCAATTGTACCCCGAGGGAGATGGGGTATGGGAGAGATTAATGGTATTGGTAAAGGGAGGGACGACAAGGATCTGAAACATTATACGACTGAGAAACATAGGAGGGAGCAGTTGAATGACAAGTATACTGCCTTGAAAAATCTGGTTCCTATTTCTACCAAGGTACGGAAATCCAATCTTTGTAATGTTAGGATTTTGGTTTGTTTTTTCTTAATTAGGGAAGATAAAGATGGAGACAGGGGTAAATTTAATATTTTATGTTATTTAACGGTTCAACTAATGTTCATCTAAAAAATTGGCTCGTCTGCAAGATAACTGAAGTACAATAACCCAAATAACATTTTTAAACAATTAATGGCCAAATTACAATCTTCCTCAAAGTACAATGGTCATGCTTAAGCAATTTGAACAACGAAATTTTAATATTTAAAATGTGATCAATATACTCATGATTCGAGTAAAATATGATCATTTTCGTTAATTGGACATCCAAATTGATAACGGAGCTGATGACGTGAACTATACAGATATTGAAAGTCCCGTTATTAATTTGGATGTCCAATTAACGACAAGATCCATATTGCACTCAAATCATAAATACATTGATCATATTTTAAATATTAAAAATTAATTAATTAAATCAATTATTCCCAATTCGTACTATCGTCAAGAAACTATCCATTTAAATTTTCCTTTTGTTTCTTGAATTAAACGTTCTTTCCACAATTTATCTTCCACTAGTTTCGAATGATTCTTCATTTTCAAATAACCCTTTTAAACAACAATCGAAACATTCAAAATTCCAAGGTAAAAAGTCATTGATTATTTATATAATGTGTTACCATTAAAAAAAAAAAGAAAAAAGTTAAGTGAAGTGATAATAATCATATTGACACCTTAAAAGGATATCACGTGAACGTGATGTCTTCGTCTTCTTTTCAATCATCAATTTCGTGTAAGATTATAGAGTAACGTTACAGTGAAAAGATTACTGAAAAATTGTTAATACTCCCTTCCTCCCATAGTTTATTTTTTAAATTAAAAAGTTAGTTTAAAATAATATTAAATTATAATTGATAATGATATCGATTTAAATATTTTAATGCATTACATGTTTGTCACCTAATTGAGACGAAAAATTTAAACATAACAAATTTTGGATCCCTATCATTTTTCTATTACACCCTTCGTTTCATATAAAAGTGTCTACTATTCTATTTTGAGATATCTATATATATATATATAATAACAGCAGTGCCTATAAAAGGAAATTTTCCGCCAATTTGAACTTTCCAAAAAATAAACAATAACCTGCGGCATTGTTATTAACGAAAAATAAATTTGCACTTTTGGATGAATGTATTTGCTGCATTGGTATTAATAATGAGAAATGAATTTACACTCCTTGGGTAACCGAAACATTAAATGGACATGAATTGAATATCTTCTAAGATCACTATAAATAACAGAATAGTATTCATGTGAAAAACAGATAATGGTGGTGCTTGCTGTGTGACGAGTTTGCGGTTTGGTTTGTAAACAACATTCTAAAAAAAGAGAGAAATTTTTATAAAGAAAATAATGATAAACTTAAACAACAAATTTTATGAAGAGCAAATACCCACAATTAATTATAATTAAATGTTAGTTCTGAAAAAAAATATATAGATCCAATATTTTTTTTGTCCTTTCATCAAATCTGAAAGTTATTATAACAAAATAAATTCAACTAATTGAGATATGAATTTCTTTTGTCAATTTTACAGGTTAAAAAATCATAAATTTGAGCATAACTTAAAAATATACACAATGATTTTTGATTTATCAAATGTTGCAGATTGTCTTAACCCTTCTATTAGTGTCATACAGAACAAGAAAATGCATTTAGATAAAGATATGTCTAAAACTCAATGTGAAATAATAAAAAATTGTGATAGTTTCATATTTGTATTACCGCGTTGTATTCTTTAGGCATGTTCTATTATTTTTTCGTTATATTCTTTTTTTAGTAATAATGTTGCATAAGATTTTTTCAAGCTAAGATAAAAAAAATAATAATCATAACGATCCATTAGAAATTTTTAATTTTTTGACTCTTATGTGAAATTGTATAAATAATAATGTAAAAATACACAATTTGACTCTTTATTTTGCTTAAATATAATTTAATTGAAAATTATTTATGACCGTGCGTTTAACGCACGGGTGTAAACCTAGTTTCATTTAAAGAGTCCTGTTTAAAAAATTCTGTACTCAATTTCCTTAACCTTTCAATTTTATCTTTCACATGTAAAACATTTTGAGTATGTCCAAGTATTTTTATAATTATGATCAATTTTATCTTTTACATGTAATACATTTTGAGTATGCCCAAATATTTTTATAATCATAATCAACTTTAATGAAACTTATATATATTTTATTAGATTTGTCAAATATGAACTCTTTGAGTGAAATGGATGGAGTACAATTTAAGATATACTCCCTCCGTTCCAGGTAAAGAGTCCACGACTAAAAGTCAATCTTTTTTTTTAAAAGATAATTGATATTCCAAAAATGCCCTTTACAAATTTAAACTAACAAACTCTATGGCTTGAGCAAAATTTGGTTCATTGTTCACATGTTCCATTCCAAATGTCCAGTTTAGTTTATTCACAGTATTGACAAAAAAATTTAATGCGTATAGTTAAGAGCACATCTCTTGCATTAACAATAACATAGTTGCTAAATTCCACCCCCCAATTATGATAAATACCACACTCCCTCTAGAATATTACCCTTTTACCCCTCACTTTTTAAATTTACAAAAATGCAGCAGCCCCCCCTCTACTTTACAACTTTTCAACAGCCCCCCTTAGTTAACAAATTTTTACATTAGCCCCCCTCACGTTAATTTATAAAAATGGGTAAATTGTGAAATTATACACACTTCAGAAAAATCTATCTGTACACACTACAGGAAAAGTCTGTTCACAAGGAATTTTGAAAAAAGATGTTCGCCACATTCCATTCCTAATGTCCATTTCAGATTTTGTGCAATCTTGGTTGATATTTTGTCATTATAGTTTTTAATTGTACATGAATAAAATTGAAAATAAGAGTATATTTGGAAATTCAAAAAATTCTATGGATTAAATTTTAGAATTGATAAATAAATAAACTACGTGTTTATTTATTTGTAATATCTTAGAAAGTACTACAAACTATGTATTTTATGATTTTGATAAACATTCGTCAAATTTACATTTAAAAAATATACTAATTGATATAAAAAGTCAAACATGACGATAATTTAGGAACGACGAAAGTACAAGATAATGATATTTATTCTTCATTTTGATGTTTTGGTGATAGATTTATGTTAGCTCTTTCACAATAGAAACAATATGGAAATAAAAAAAATAAAAAAGAAGAAGAGGTCTACTAGTTCTAAAACTCTAATGCAAACATTTAACTAGACCCTACTCACGTGTCTACTCTACCTTTTCCACCTTTGCCACTCCTCCCATAAAGCATGGAATTTGGAAAACAACCCTTCTCCTCATCATAGTGAAAGTGAACTAATCAAAATTCTATACTCTCGCACAAACACAAACAACAATATCAATGATTTAAAGCTTGTATATTCTAGATCGATTGAGATAGAAAAATAAATAGCCAAAAGTTAATCAGTTGAGAGGCACCAATTAGTGATCACGTAACATAAGAATATATTCCAGATCGAAATCATTTGAGAGATGCCAATAATAGGGCCAGGCTAGATATTTTAAAACAAGAGGAAACTAAGAACTTGAAAGACAAATGAAACATGAGCAAGTGAGGAATAACTTATTAATGTCGGAGTCAACGAGAAAAAGGTACCAGAGTTTTGAAAGAATCGACGGTGACCCTTAGCGACAGCTCAGGGACAGTGAACTTACGATAGAAGGATAATAATAGAAGGAAAAGAGAGGAACGATGATAATATAGACAATATCTCAGCTAGCAATCAATGAAGAAAATAATGAAGACCAACTAAGTCACGCATCTCAACAGATTTAAGTGCACTAAAGCGCCCAAACCAAGCACGAGGAGACTGCGCAGATCATCCTTCTAGTCCGAACAAACAGGAAAATTCATGTCAAGTTTCATTCTCACAAGGTGAGGTGGCTAAGTTTCATTGAGTTGTTATGTCACCTATAAGGTGTTATTTTTGAATTTTCTTCTATCGTTTCTTTGTTTGTATATGTTCTATAATCTTCATTTCATGTTGGTGTAATTTGACATTCATTCTATTGAGAGTTTATAGCCTTTCTATGAATTTTATTAAAAAGTGTCAGTGAGTGAATTATATGCTATATATTTTAGATGTATGTCAGCGAGGTTGGGGTCGTGGAAAGGAGGTTGGTGAATGTGTAGAAAGAGCAGATAATTATGGGCGGTAACGGAGATGAGCGAATACGTTAAGGGTTGTAGATGGAGTGTCCTTAAGGAGTGGCCCAGTGGTAGAGCTGAGACTTCACAAAGCCTGAGGTCACAGGTTCGATCCCTTCCCACGCCTCCTTAGGACATCAAAAAAAAAAAAAAAAAAAAAACCATAAGGGTTGTAGATGGAGTAACAACTTGATAGGTTATTGAACAAATATGGGGTGGCTTAGTAACTTAATTGTTATTTACTATTTCTAATCAAATTTTTTTTTTTGAAAACATGTCTTAAATCCTAACTCTAATAGGATTTGTATTTTTTTAAAGGTCAATCAAGTGGGTATTGTTATTTAAGTACTCTCTCCGTTTCAAGCAAAGTGTCCACTTTTTTTTTTTAAAAGTCAACATATGACTAAATCAAATTAAAATTTTACATACTTTACATATGTTATAGGAAATAAAAATTTATTAATTAAAAACTATTTCAAAAATACTAAAGATTACAACTTTTATAATTTTGTAAAAATTACTAAATTTATGTTAATTATAGTCAAACTTTAATTAAGCCGACTCAAAAAAGTCAAAAGTGGACTCTTTGTCTGGAACGGAGGGAGTAATTGTTAGTTGATATGGGATTGGATAGAGACCGTGTGCGAGTTTCTTAGGCTTTGCTGTGGAAACTCTTAAGTTGAGATGAATTAGAAAAATATTAACCTAATTAGTGTAGGTAAGTTTCTTGGCTTTATATCTAAAGACTATGTCGTGTGACTTTTTAAGGGGAAAGAACAAAATTCAGAGGTGTCTTGGGACCTTGGTTAGTGTTAGACAAAATATAGTGCGACTATTTTGGGCTGTGAAAGCTATAATACTTTGCGAGATTGAGAGAATCATTATAACTCTTTATCTTGGCATGATGAGTATATAGAGAACTCTTTATTGTATATTTTTCATCGTTTATAGTACATTTTTTGCTTGCGTGGGAGTGAATTAAATCACGTAACTCCTGTGTGTTTCTTTTGTTTACAATGTCGTTGTAATTTGATGTTTTCTTGTCATTATTTGTCCAAGTACTTTATACAATTATTATTATTTTATATCTATTCTCTTTAGCATTGAAGATTAGAAACTTAAAATTTTTAATCAAAGAATATCTCAGTTTCTTAATAAATTGGCATCGGAGCGGTATGCTTGTTGAGACTTTGTGATAAAGAGAGCAAAAGCCAACTGATATTGAGGTATGAAAAAGAATGGATCAAAAGGCGATCAGTATTATATATGACGCAATAATGTTATCTACAACATTCTCTTCGAATAGTCCGCAAATAGATTGCGAGAAAAGTTTGAGAGTCTCTATATGGGAAGATCAACATTCTCTTCGAATAATCTCGTGTAACAAATCAAACAAGTTTTTTTTTTTTTTGAAGGAACATAGGGAGTACAATTATACATGTACGCCTAGTGCCTACATTATAGTAATGCAAATGCAAATTGAGACATGATAAATAAAAAATGTAAATTTATTAACTTCGTCGAGAGAGGGACAATCATTTTGGAAAATAAATTTTATTTTATTTTAAAAATGAACACTCAATTTGGAACTGAAAAGTTATGAAGATTGTATACATAATTTTTAAAAGTGGTCTCTTTGTGTAAAATATCCAAAATAATATTATTATGGACTATGTGATTGAAACGGTGGAAATATTTGTTAAAATAAAGAAAAAAGAAAATAGATAAAAAACTTTTAAAAAAAGATGAAGACTGTTTTGCTTTGAAGCCTAAAAAAACACTCAAATCCCATCCATTTTTGCCTCATTCAACCCACATTATAATCTGCATTTCTTCCACTACAATCCCCAAAATTTTCCCACTCTAACTGCAAACTCAATCTTGTAAAATTGATTCAATAAAGTCACCAAGAAAACACATTCCCTTGAAAACTAAAATTACAAATCCCCCTTGTTTTGGATAACAATCAATACCGAATTAGAATCGCAATCAACGCTTGATACTATTCCACGTGTAACTATCATATCATTTCTCACCAAAGATAGCGATCCGAGTGACACTAAAATGACCAATCAGAATTCACGTTAAATAGTCCCGAAGGATAATTCCGCAGTATAAATTACAAAAGGGACATTCCCAGTGATCTCATCAGCGTCAAGCATTTTCGTAACTTGTATTACTAGCCATCACTTGATTTTCATATCTCGCTTTCAGTTATTGTGTTTTATTCGTGATGTCGGCCAGTGGAGAAGTTCAGAGCGCCGCCGTGGAGCAGCCTGTGGCGGAGGTTCCAGCGACGGAGCAGCCGGCTGAGGAGCCTGCTAAGGAGAAGGCAGCCAAGGCTCCTAAGGAGAAGAAACCGAAAACTGCTAAAACTGCTTCGCATCCTCCTTACTTTGAGGTTTGAAACAAGGCTTATTCATATATGATCGTGATCTGTACGTGATTAATGATTTATTTGATGTAAATTATTGTTTGATCTTCGATTTTCAGTTATTCGTTATGACTTTTGTTGCTGGAAATTATAATTCATTCGGTTACTGGAAATTTTCGCGTTTCCCACATGTCAAAATCAATTGAATTCAATTATATCATAACTTGAAGAAATTAGGTCAAGTGAGATTTTTAGGTCAGATTGCTAATGGATCATTTAGTTCATCTGTTTTCGTAATTCGCTTTAATTATTGTTAGATTCCTGAATGTTCATGTTTTCCCCGGATCATGTTAACGAAACACATTTCTCTTCTTCGGGAAAGTTTCAAATGTTATACCATTTGTGAATCATCAAATTAGTGTGTATGTGTGCGTGTGTGTGACGGGAATTGAGAAATATTTGGTATGGGAATTTGAATTTTGAAATGTATTTTTGTAGATGATCAAGGAGGCTTTATTGGCGCTGAAGGAGAAAAGCGGATCGAGCCCTCACGCGATAGCCAAGTACATGGAGGAGAAGCACAAGGCGGTTCTACCTGCGAACTTCAAGAAAATTTTGGGGCTCCAGTTGAAGAACTCTGCATCCAAGGGAAAGCTTATCAAAGTCAAAGCTTCGTATAAGTTGTCCGAGTCTGGTAAGAAGGAGAAGCGTGCAACTGGTACAGCCAAGTCTGACAAGGTTGTTGCCGCAAAGAAGGCTGCGCCAGCAAAGAAGCCTGCGCCGGCAAAGGCAAAGTTAAAGGCAAAGGCAACTACTAATGGTGCTCCAAAGAAGGCAAATGTGAAAGCAGCGTCGAAGAGGAAGGCTGAGGAGCCGGCTAAGAAGAAGGCCGGTGCTGCAAAGCCCGCTAAGAAGGCCGCTGCTGCGAAGCCGGCAAAGAAGGCGAAGAAGGTGACTCCAGCCAAGGCAAAACAGCCGAAGTCGATCAAGTCCCCGGCTGCTAAGAAGGCCAAGAAGGCTGCTGCTTAAGTACGGCTGCTAATACTGTTTGGATTAGTATGAACTGTTTTTCAACTCTGTAAAAAATGACAAGTGGTGACAATAGAGTATAGGTAGTGTTTCTCTCTGTTAGGTGAAGTGGATGAGGAAATGGAAGTGTTTAACTGTTATGAATATATGCTTTGTATATTCTCTGCAAATTTTGAGTAATGAATGAGCTTTTAAATATGTGATTTTTTTTTCCCCTATATATAGTTTCAATACTTTCCGCAAATATATATGAGATCAAGTTGTAATTTATTAACGAGATCGAGTTGGGCTAGTTGTGATTTATTAACGAGATCAAGTTGAGTTAGTTGTAAGGATATAAACTAGGATCAAGTTGGGGAAGAATGTAATGGAGTGAGAACCATTGGGCTCAACTTCAGTAGATAAATGTTATTGGGCCTCCAGCTTATGCAGTGAGGAAAAGAATCTTAGTTTGATGATATAGGGGTCAATTACGGGCTGGGTCCTTTTTAAAAGTTTGTAATTGCTTCAGTTCAGTTTTTTTTTTTAAAATTGAAAAAATGTATTTTTAGGACAAAAAAATGATTATACCATTAATGATATAAAAATGCACGCAAATTAGTAACTTTTTGCATCGCGATGTCTCAAAAAGATTATCGCGATGGCCATCATCATCGATCATCGCGATGACCCAAATGCACTAAATTACGAGCATCGCGATTCCACAGTATCACTCAACATATAGCATCGCAATGACAGAATATTGAACTAAACTACTAGAATTGCGATGTCACCGTAAATGAAAACACTAAAATATTTCAGTAAAAATGAAATGATTTTTCCAATCCAAAACTCCTGATGCCTTTTTAATGCATCGCGATAACAACTTAAGAAATCGCGATGCACAAATTTTGGCATCGCGTTCGATCTAATAGGCATCGTGATGTCCATGTGAAGTTTATTTTTTTTTTTGTCAAAAATACGAATATGTACTTAATACAACAAAAAAAACTAATAATTCAGTAAATTGAAATGATTTTTCCAACTCAAAAGTCCCGATGCCTTTTGAATGCATCGCGATGCCAATTTAAGGCATCGCGATGCACAAATGTAGGCATCGCGATGCCCAATGTAAAGTTTATCTTTTTTGTCAAAAATACGAATATGTCCTTAATACAAACAACAAGTGAAATAGAAACATTAATTTCAATCATCGTACTTGCGTTTCAATTCCTTGGGCAATACGTTCAATCTAATGGGCATCGCGATGCCCATGTAAAGTTTATCTTTTTTGTCAAAAATATGAATATGTACTTAATACAACAAAAAAATTAATATTTCAGTAAATTGAAATGATTTTTCCAACTCAAAAGTCCCGATGCCTTTTGAATGCATCGCGATACCAATTTAAGGCATCGCGATGCATAAGTGTTGGCATCGCGATGCCCAATGTGAAGTTTATCATTTTTGTCAAAAATACGAATATGTCCTTAATACAAACAACAAGTAAAATAGAAACATTAGTTTCAATCATCAGACTTGCGTTTCAATTCCTTGGGCAATGGGTTCGATCTAATGGGCATCGCGATGCCCATGTGAAGTTTATCTTTTTTTGTCAAAAATATGAATATGTACTTAATGCAACAAAAAAACTAATATTTCAGTAAATTGAAATAATTTTTCCAACTCAAAAATCCCGATGCCTTTTGAATGCATCGCGATGCAAAAATGTTGGCATCGCGATGCAAAAATGTTTGCATCGCGAAGCCCAATGTAAAGTTTAGCCTTTTTGTCAAAATACGAATATGTCCTTAATACAAACAAAAAAAAATTAATATTTCAGTAAATGAAGTGATTTTTCCAACTCAAAATCTTTTGAATGCATCGCGATGCGTGTATTAGGAGTCGCGATGCTTAATTTAAGCCATCGCGATGTTTGGTTTAAGCCATCACGATGCACATGTAAAATTTTCGTTTAAGCCAGAAATACTAATATACCCTTAATACTGATTAGTCGCGATGCATTAATATCAGCATTATGATCCATATATTAACCATTGCGATTGGGAGATTTTAAAATTACGATGAACCAAACTAATTTAAGCTAGAAATAAAACAAGCGCGAAACACAAAAACAAAACGTTTCATCTCACTTCCATTGTCTACACAAAAAAAAAAAACGTTTCATCTCACTTCCATTGTCTACACAAGTAAAAACTAAGTAAGAATTGTGAGAGGAAATCGACTACTGACAAAAGCATAATTTCTTCTCCACGAGCTGAATACACAACAAAAATGGCCAAAACGACGAAGGAAACTCAAACAACAGGTGTGTATTTCTTCTACATTATTTGAAAAATTATGTAGTGCTTTTATTCAATTTGTGAGTCCGGGTTAAGATACTTGCGAATCGCGATTCTAGGGTTCTTAAGACTCGGAAATTGCGATTCTAGGGTTCAATTTATTCTAGGGTTCTTAAGACTTGAAAATTATGTAATGCTTTATTCAATTCTAGGGTTTTTAAAACATAACTTTTAGGGTTCTAGCGTATAATATATGAATAATAATTCATAGTATGTGCATGGAAATACAGCAAATTGGACATATAAAATTCATTTGGATTTTCTGTATTCAAGATAATTTTTATGCATATTGATTTACTTTCTTCTGTTTCAATAAATTTACTCTTTGGTAATAAAATGGAATATCCCTGTTGTTATGTAGCTTCAAAAAAGAAACAAACCGCATCATTAAAATGCAGATGCAGTCTCATACTACTGAATAAACAGGTGAAGACATTTCAATTCAGGGAAAATCACCTTCAAGCCCTGAAGAAAACACCATTTTGGAAACTGATTGAAGCCATAATCCAAGACAAAATTATAGAAAAACATTGTACGGTGGATAGTTCCGTACGTACTGGCAATGATTGTAGGCTGTTATTCTTGTTTGGAAAGAAAGACCTAGAGCTTAAAGCAAGGCATGCAAAGCTTCTGCTTGGAATCAATGACGGGGAGGAGGAAATCAAAATTAACTTTTACAACATTGAACGATCTGATTTCCTTCTAAGGCACTTTCCCGAAAAGGAATCAAGGAAATCAAAAGACTACAAGCTTAACCCAACCCTTATATGTAGTCGGATTCAGGCCATTATTCCCAGTGAAGATCAAAGGGAAATCAACGACGTTGCAATTTTGACATTACTGCTTGTTCTTGCAACCTTCCTTATCCCAACAACTAGCAGTTACATACCATGGGCATATATCAACATAATATCGGACTTCGACAAAATTTCAACATACAATTGGTCAGACCATATTATCGACAGGTTGATAAATGCCTTGGAAACTAGAAAGGATGACAACGTGGAGAAATGCGTGCTACTGCTACCGGTAACTTTTTTACACTCACTTGTAACTAATTTCAAATTTCCATATACAGTGCATATTGATTTGTTTGTACTAACAAGAGGGTTGAATTTGCACATGCAGTATTGATTATGCGAGCGAACCAACATCATCAAACCAATTATAGAAGAGGATATCTCAAGGTTACTCAAATGGGATCTGTCAGCAATGTCAAACATTTTTAATAAATCAGATTTCAATTCTATCATGAAGAAAAAAGTAAGTGTATAAAATGTGCCTTTAGTATCTAATTACAAATAACAAACAATACATTTTCGATGCATCTCCCCTAACATTGTATTACATTTACTTTCTTGCTTTTGCAGAAATTTCATCATTTCCCCAAGGCAACAACAACTGAAATAGAAACATTATGGGGAATAAAAACACATGAAGACGAAGAAATGTGTGTTGATAAGGATGCTCAACTTCAAATTGAGGGAGCGGAAAAGGATACAGATTTAATTGACACTACTGGGCTCTTTGACACTGAAGTTGATGATACGCAACATGTTGAAAACAACTGTTGCAAGAATTTAAAAGAGGAGCTGATCAACAAATTGTCCACCATTGAAGAAAAGGACAAAGAAATTGAAGAAAAGGATAATGAAATAACATTGTTAAAAACTGAGTTGCTTGAAGAGCAAACAGTAAGCAAGTCGCTCAACGCTAAAATGGATGAAAGTTCCTCTCAACTAGATGCCAAGCACAACGAAATACGAGGCTACGATCGAGTTGACCGAAAAGGATTGACAATAGACGCTAAGGATGCCGAAATAGAAAATCTCAAATCGAATTAGCCAAGCTTCGGAAAAATCATCCGAACAAAGAACAAACCGACGCCCAAAATCTAACGTCGCATACGGATGAATTGAATTTGAAGCTACTTGAAGAAATTGAAAGCTTAAGAGTTGAATTCAGTGCCAGCAAAGAACAACTGCAGATGCTCCAAACTGAGTTGGTTGAAAAATCGTTAACAATAGAAGCTAAGGCTACGAAGTTGAAAATCTGAAATCTGAATTAGCAAAGCTTCAAGAAAAATCATCCGACCAGGCCCAAGAGCAACAAGCTGCAACGAATTTGAAACTTCTTGAAGCTGAAACTGAGGTTCAAGCTCTAAGCAATAAACTATCAACAATGGCACAAGAGATGGAGATGCTAAGGGCACAACAACGACAACCCCAGCAACCAAGCGAAACAGATGATACCATTCGATCGAGTCTGAAAGACGTACAAACCACGTCAATAAATGAATCTGAATTCGGGCGTTGCCACCCGGAGTTAAAGGCGGCACAGATGATCCCCCAACCATCCCCGCAGCGGGGCTCTCAGGCACTGTCTCCTTTCCAGTTCCAGCCATTAAATCAGCAAAGTGTGATACTGAATAAGAGTGAATAATATTTCGGTTTTCCGGCAACGGAACCAATCTGATGCTACACAGAAAGTCACGGGTTGCACCGGGATCGAATATGGATATCTAGGCTTTGTTGTAACCTACTAAGACAAGTGAAACGCTAGGGTGAACGCAGGGGGCTAGCCCTGCAAATACACTCAGGCGTGAGAGTAAGTATCTAGCTCAAATCACAAGTTGGCAGAGTGTAGTTGCTGGTAAGAGTTCGCGTACCTTTACTTGGAATTGATCCAAGGCTTTTGTAGGGTCGGTATTGATTGCTCATCATGGTAGGAATGGTAACGGTCGCAACGGCCAAATCGTAGTCATGAATGCCAGCTTAGTGGGTGTAAATGCTGGCATGGTGGGCGTAACCGTCAGGCACGTCCATCTAATGACGTTATGCCACGTGGCCACGTCTTAGCTTCAGCCCGGGGACCCGACAAGGAGACCCAGCCTGCTCGTTGCACACTGACAGTCTCGGATGGACTCTGCTCATCTGCCTTCTGATGGGCTCCCCTGGTCGCTTTGCCGATGTACGCGGACCTGCTACTGTGATGGGTCTTGGCCCACTTTATGATTAGGGCTTGGGACTAGGGCCGGCTCTCCGGGCCTGGCTCTTCACCATCAAATAAACAAGATTAGAAACCATTTCATCATTAATTTTAAACCTAACTTGATGAAGAACAATTGCACGAGGAGGAGGAGGAGGAGGAGGAATGTGAATCACAAGCTAAAAGACGGCAAAATGTCAATATATATATATATATATATATATATATATATATATAGAGAGAGAGAGAGAGAGAGAGAGAGAGAGAGAGAGAGAGAGAGAGAGACAAGCATGCCAAACAGGAGCCACGTTTTGTATTTTGCAAACAGCATGCTAGACAAGTAACTGGCCCACTGAAGCATACCCCCGACCCCGAGAAGATGCTCATCAATCCATTCAATCAAAAGACCTTTCCGATCTAGTTGTCCCGATTGCTCAATCTTTCTTAATTTGTTTCTTTCCTCTGCTAGGAAGGATAAATCACAACTCTTGTTTCCATTTTTGAATCACTAGCAATGTTTTGGGGAAAACGATTGTCGGCAAAATGTAATTATACCCGATCGAGTATTTGCATATGTAATTAATTTGTTCGTGTTTATTTTCCTAGTTTTCACTCTCTTCTTGATCAATTATTACTCTCTTCGTTCCAGTTAAAGAGTCTATTTTTGACTTTTTTTGGTCAACTAAACTAAAGTTTGACCAATAATTAACATAAATCTAGTAGTTTTTACAAAGTTATTAAAGTTGTAATCCATAGTATTATTAAAATAGTTTTTAATTAATGAAATTTTTTTTCTTAAAACATAAGTAAAGTATATAAATTTTTTATTTGATTTAGTCTTATGTTGACTTTTATAAAAGAAAAGTTGACTCTTTGCCTGGAACGGAGGGAGTAGTCCTCAAGGTTGAGGTATGCATGATATTACAACCTTGAGTTTTGTGAAATTATTACAAGTTTTAATATTATTGTCCTTGGACATCATTAGATCAAATTTATAACATTGAGGTCAAATTAGTCTAATCATATAGAGATCTAAGTAGATTTGATCCAAAGTATCCAAAAGCTCGAACTCACAATATCATTTGTCATAGTTTTTTTTTTTTTTTTGTCTTGTTTTTATTTATTTAATTATTATCAAATTACAAAAGAATCTAAAAATTACTAAACGAACATACATCTATAGAAACAAAACCAAACACTCTTTTTAAACTAAAAACTTAATAAGACGCAACACTTGAGCAATAGTCAAACAATCCACTTGTTCATGGAACATAATTGATGAAGTGTTGCACATGGGGATTTGCCCTGTTGGCTTGAGCTCATGGCTTCCACCCTGGAGGTCATGTGTTCGATCCCCCCAGGAGTTAGAGGGAAGGCTTTCTCTCCCTAGGATTTATCTCCTAGGCGCTTCTGTGCATGTGCATGTGCGTGTGTGTGTGTGTGTGTGAGTAGAGAAAAAAAAAATAAAATAATTGATGAAGTGTTTTGAGAGATTTATAGGCAGCAAAAATAGCGAGGGTTGTACCACAATTCCATATATATTAACTCCTATGATCGATAACCTAGTTTCTTTGATTATAAATCAGTAGGTTTAATTGTCAAACAAATCCCTAGCTAGCTAGCTACACATGAAAAATAATTGCATGGTCTGTTTTGAAAGATGTATCCCTCCTATATATGATTAATAGGCCAAAATTAGGGTTCCTTCCAGATGCTACAGATGATTGGGTGATTTTCTTCGATTCAATATTTTAAATTTAGCTGTTAGAAAATCAATCTAACTTGACAAGTGTTCACTCTTGTTTAAGTAGTGGGCTTGGCTCGACGGCCTAACAAACACAATATATTTTAAATTTGAAATTACTAAACTACGGCTCAAAACTTGATCAGTCAATTAAATGATCTAAGAACTTGCCAAGAATTTTTCCAAGCTCGGCATTATTATTGTTACTAAATCAAGCTTGACCATTTAAATTTTAGGGATAGACTTAATTTGATGCCTATAACATGTTGAGGCCAAATCAATTGATTTTGAGTTAAATCTTATATTACTCCATATTATACTATTAGAGTAGTTCCATACATACTCGCAGGCAGACTAATACTCTTATGTTCTTGCCTTACATTACACAATACCATGCATGTCCTCACCTAGTAAGCTTCAATTAATCCGTGCTAACACAATAATAAACATTGACAATATTTATTTAGGCATCTGAGAGGGGAAGTTAATTCAAATAAAGTAATGCTATGTGCACCTAAAATGTGTACCAAATGTGCACCTAAAATCCTTGTTGGCATTTTTTGGTTGGTCAAAAGATTTTTAAGTGGAGGGACCCACAAATCATTTAACCAATCAGAATATGTCAACTGAGATTTAGGTACACATTTGGTGCACACTTTAGGTACACATAACATTACTCATTCAAATAATTGTCTTATAGAGTGGAGTATTTGTTATATTCTTTAATCCAATGACCAAAAATAACAAATATGCAATTGGATATAAAATATGATACATGTTAGACCTTGAGGCATTACGGCTCACTTCTCTTAACAGAGAGGTTAAGTGTTCAAGTTTTATTGGAGGCAAGACACACCGGTACTTCACTACATTCAACGGAGAGGTTCGGTGTTCTAACCTCACCAAAGACACCGTTGTTATTGAGGCCTTAATTACCAAAGGCACCATTTAGTCTACCAACAAGCTTGAGCTTAGCTGGTCTATACTCCTCACTTTTCTTAATGGAAAAGTTGGGTGCTCAAACCTCACCAGAAGCTCCCTAGTACGTACTTCTCATCTGAAATGTCAGGTGTTCATAGCTTTACTAGAGGTAAGACATAGCCATTATTGTAGTCTTTTAAGATAATAATAATGTTGTGATAATGTCTGCGTCTCCACTAACCTTTTCAATAATAATAAAAAGTGACACTTGGCCATTTGAACGAGTTGTTTCTTATTCTAACATGCTTTCCTTTTAAAAACACATTTTAGCCATTGGATTAACTAAAGGACATGTGTAGCATGTCAAATTTTTAGCCATTGGATTAACTAAATTACATGTCAAATTTTTATTTAAAAAACAATCAATTTGATTTTAAAAAGTCAAAATATGATACTTATTTAATTAGGAACTGAGGGAGTATTATTATTGTTATTATTTTTTTTTTTGATGAAGTGATAAGCATTTTAGCTTAAATTTTATAAAATTTCAGACAAACTAAAACGAAAATTATGACTTATTTCGGGACGGGGAGTATTTGTGTTATTACTTGTATACATTACTCGGTGATCGTATAACTTGGATTTCAATGATTTTTCTAACTGGGTTATTCTTGGTGCTTTTAATTTATGCTATAGTAAGAAAACAAATTAAGAATCAAAAATCACAGGAATCCAAACAAACAAGTGTTGTGTACACAGCCACCCACACACACACACACAAATAAATAAATAAATAAATAAAAATTAAAATATATATATATATATATAGAGAGAGAGAGAGAGAGAGAGAGAGAGAGAGAGAGAGAGAGAGAGAGAGAGAGAGAGAGAAGCTGATCATACTTCCATTCTTTCAAAAACCATATATGTTTACAAATCAACTATATATCCCATGATCATCAACCCCTTTAAACATCAAACTACTAATAATGGTTCCCGTGATCTCCCTTAAAGTACTAGTACTATTTCATTTATCAAATATGCAAATTCCAAAGTCACAGTCTGAGCTTGTTGAACTCAAGAACCCATTCAACTTTCCCCTCCTTCCCCACCATTCTGCAACAACAACAACGCCATATCCGAACCCTCTAAATTCCCATCAAAGCTCGACAACCCATCTCCTTCGTATCTCTCCTCTTGACTCAACTGCGAAGCAACAAACTTATCAAGAGCCCTCCAATCAGTCACTTGATTATTCGCATTAATATTGTTGCAGGCGTTGATGTTTTGATCTTCGAATTCCTCGTTATTTTCTGACACAAGTGATATTGAGCTAGGCCTCTTGATCGAAATGGGAAGAGATGGACTCTCGAGTTGTGGGAGCTGTACAAATTGGTCACACTGCACAAAGTTTAAACTTTCTGCTGCTTCTAACTCTTGCTTGCACAAGAAGCTTTGGCTACGAAAGCTTGGAGGCTGACTTGTTATATAATTATCGATGGGATCCATAACTGGACTCACACCAGTCGGTTCATCGTAGAAATAGTTTGATTCCCATCTTTCTATGCTCTTTGTTTGCCCCGTTGCTCGCTTCTTGAATGCTCGGCATACCACCCATCCTTCTTCCTGAAATTAGAGAAATCATAATTAATATGATCAAATACATTGGTCAGATAGATGAATTTAAGTTCACTTCTTGTCACCTTTCATTTTCTTTGAAATGAAATCTGACAAGAATATATATATTTGGTAAGGGTGATGCTACATATACATCAAATATTTCACAAAATTGTTTACAGAACTAACAATGGACAGCTTTTACCACAGTGATTAATGCCACAATTAAAGGGCGAGAGGAGGTGAAAGAACTCTTACAAGGTCAACCAGGGAAAATTATTCAGAAGATGTCACACCACATCATGTTCCCGATGTAATGTAAAGTTTTACTTATCTTTCGACATAATGAAAGCTTCTTTAATCAAAATAAATCAGGCCCCCAAGATTTAGGGTGTTATAGAGCAACCCATACCCGCAAGTATTGAAATATGATGGTGCATCCTACCATATTACCTATGTGACTTGGCATGACCGCGTGACTGAATAACTTCAATTTGGTAATATATCATATGTAGCCGATTATATAGACACTTAATTCTTTGTATCTCAATTGAAAGGTTTAAACAATAACTTCCATAGTTCCATCTTTGCAACGATAACAATATCTACAGAACAATGCTAGGGTCAAAGAATTTCAATGAGAATGAGTAGTTGGCCACAAACGATGAGTATCACTGACTTCATTGCACTTAAAAAGGATACCTTTATATGTGAAGAGTAAAAGAGTAGACTTTATTAGACTGTTGATCATTCCTATTCATTTTAGCTTTTGCTAAAACATTTTTATGTTTTGAGAAAGAGAGGAAGAAGAATGTCAAAGCTTGATGGGTGGAATGTTTCTTTTTGACAATATGAACTAGGCAAAGCTAATTACAAAGAAAAGGGAATTTCACTATAAGTGTGATAACTTTTGACTTCACTTTGAGATAGTATATGGCCAGCCGTTAAAGTTATCTCTCTTCCGACAAACCTCGAAGATTGCGAATTATGAAGCATGCATGAAAAGCACAAGTTATTCCGTAACTCACAAGTTGAAAATATGGTTCTTCATATATATATATATATATATATATATATATATATATATATATAGTCAACCGGAAAAGAAATTGATATTAAGAAAAACGATTTGCAAAAGAATTTCTTGGGAACTTGCCTAACATTACACGCAGTTTCTTGGGCACTTAGAGCATTTGGCAAAACGCAATGTTTAAAAGGCTTTTAAAACGGGCCTTATAAATACGTTTGGGATATTACTTCATACGCAGTTTTTTCCTAGGAGCGTTTAAAACCGCTTTTGGGAAAAATGTTTTAAAACGCATGCGTTTTAAAACGTTGCGTTTCGCGGCAGATTGAAACACATTTTTGCAAATAAGCTGCGTTTTATCCTGCGTTTTGGCGCTCGACCAAACGGGCTCTTAGTTGCCTAACTTTGGGGGGAGAGAGAAAGTTCTAGATTATGAAATTATAATGTTCCAAATTATTGATACTTGGCTACGTTTTTCTTCCGGGCTAGATTTAGTGTATTTCAATGCCAATTGCAAGTATTCGAATAAGTTCCAAAAATTTCTGTGTGTGGGGAGAGAGAGAGAGAGAGAATTAGCTAAATAAAAGGCTAGCTCCAAATTATCCCTCAAAACAAATCATGAATAGTTGCTAAGTGAGAGTAGGGGAATTCAAATGTGCAAATATTTGAACAAACTTCCACATTAGAGAGAGATTTTTGCTTAAATGTGTCAATCAATTCACCATTTGGGTATATCACAAGAATGAACTGATCAGATATATAGAGGTAGTCCCAGTCAAGGGATCTTTAACAAGAAGAAAAAGTTAAACAAAAAAGAGCAGTAATATAATGCATTACCTGTGGAGGACCATTTTCTTCCGATTCGAGCCTGTATTCATGCATGATCCAGTCAGTTTTCTGCCCATTAGGTGCCCTCCCTTTGTAGAACACAAGTGTTTTCCTCATCCCAATCAGCTTTAGCTTGTCGTACACCGCCTTATCTCTCCCCGTAGCCTTCCAAAACCCCGCAATAGTTGCTCTATTAGTCCTTGTCCCCGTTGGATATTTCTTATCCTTGTGACTGAAAAAGTACCACTCGTTTTGCTCTTCATATCCTATTCGACATCTCTCTGTAACAACAACAATCAAAATGAATTTAACATCATTCTTAAGAACTTGGAGCGATACGTCATGAATTTCAAATCTTCTTATCCTGTTTGACCAGAAATTTAAGATACGATGGACTCAAATATTTACTGTAAACAGCAGTTCATCTGTATAAGATAGATCAGATCTAAAATGGGCTTTTTTACTGATCTCAGCTAACCTTTTCAAGTTTGAAGAATGGAAGGTCAAGAAAAGGGTTTAATACACTGAAAACCAAAATCAAGTGTATATATGCGCTTACGAATAATTGTAAAAGAACAAGAGAGAAATCTACTTAGTTAGGGATAGTGAATAGCCGTAACCCCAATAAGCGAAAGAAGAATAATTTACCTATAAGATCCCATGGTTCGATTCTGTATAGATCAATATCTCTAATAACATCAAGATCGATCTTCTGAGACGCAATCTTTTCCTGAGGTAGTAACCAACGAGCTCCTCATCAGTAGGATGAAACCGAAATCCGGGTGGGACGCATGATTCCATTGTATCCATCATAGTTAAGTAGCTGTAACAGTACTTGTGCTGCTGCTCAGTTCTGCATCAAATTCAGCACCAGCTTCCTTTACTTAATTATGAGCCTTAAAATCATAACCTCCAATATGTATGTTTTGAGGAGTATATAAGCACAACAGAAAAAAGCTAAAAAGGGAAAGGAGAGAAGATGAAAAAAGAAAGAAAGAAACCTATGAACCATTCAAAACAAAAGGTGACAAGTGCTATATCATATATATATATATATATATATATATATATATGAGAATCACTCAGCAACAGAGCTCTAATTCTCTAGAAAGATAAGAGAATGTGACTTATAACCGCGTGTTAATATAATAATTCAACTCAACTAATTTAGTCTTTGTCTCAATTGCTTGGGGTCAAATTTTGTACATAAAAAGTAAAATGTTTTGCTAACCTACAATGATTTTTGTATGGGTGAAGGGAAGAAGAGATGAAAAGGGAAAGGTAAACCAAATCATGAGGGTGTTTTTGATTTTTTTTTTTTTTGATTTTTTAATTTCTTGATGAAACCAAGAGACTTAGGAGGTTAGAGAGCCTCTTATGGTGTGGATCGGAGGTCAGAAGAAACAAGCAAGTTGAGGTTTGGGGCAATGATGTTGTCTTGTGTTGGTGAATGGTTGAAATGATGCATCAAAAGGGAGACTTGGGCCTTCATTAAATATATAATTTAGTACTATAAAATAAATATTAATGAAAATTATAAACTTAAGGCAAATGAATTTTAGAAATACGAATATTCTCATAATTCAAACCCCGAGACATTTAACAATCTAAGGCTTGCGTTATGATTTTAAAGAAGCTAAAACTAAATTATATATATAGTAAAATTAATTATGGAAAATACAAAAAAAGGTAGGTGGTTGAAAATTAGAGAAAGACACGCTTTTAAGAGATTGATAATGGATGTAAGTAAGAAGTTAAATCAAAGAAAAATTAAAGAAGATGCACTTTTGAGGTTGAAAACTGAGTTAATATTGGAATGAGAAAATTGACTAATTAAGATATATAGAAAATGAATGTTTAATACTAATAATGATAATAATGCGTAAAAGGGTTGAATGAAGTAAACAAAGTGGATGACGTCATAACAAACTTGGCATGCGTTTTGTATAAAGGGAGAAAAAGGTTATTTAGAGATCGAGGAGGTAGGGAGGCAAAAAAGAAGAAGAGGCATTAGATCGAAATGGATCAGATCAGGCCTGACAGAAACTAGGAAAAAGGTTTCCATATGATCGAGAGATGGACTCGTCGAATCATGACTTTATGGTCTGTTTGTCGAGAATTTTGTTAGCAAAACCTGAACACACCTCTCTCTCTCTCTCTCACAGAGATAGATATAATGCTGCTGAACCAACCTTAAATTTGTTGGCAGTAATAAAAGGGATAATGCATGCCCCGAGCGCGGGTTATATCTGATCTTGATCATCAGTTCGGTTCTATGCTCATTTACACGGAAATTAATGTCACTACAGAACAGTTGGTACCACAGAGGGAGAGAGCGAGAGAGAGAGAGAGAGAGAGAGAGAGAGAGAGTTTGCTCCTTTCTACACTTGCAGCAGAGAAAGATGTGTATATATGTAAGAAAGATGGACGGTTAGAGAGGATATAGAGTTTGCATCTTTCTACACTTACAGATAGAGATGCGAGTGTCAGAAGGAGAGATCAGCTCCCCCCTTTCCACATGAAAGATGTGTGTGTGTGTGTGTGTGTGTGTGTTATAGACGATGATTTAAGAGTGGGAGGGAGCTGAGATAGTTTCTCATTTATCTTTCAACACAGTGAAAAGTATATGTAAGAGACACGGTTTCTTTCTTTCTCCACTTACTGAGAAACGATTTGGAGAATTGTTGGATAAAAATTTCATTAAGTACTATAATCTGATGGATGGTATGAATGAAGATTTTACCACATACGAGCGATCGAGCGAATAAAACTTGGACGAAACCTCTTTTTGGGCCTGAATGAGAGGTTGGTACAGTACTATTTGGATTAATAATGTGAGAACTGGCCTCTTCTGATCGATCTATTCTCTAGTAGATAGAATTCGAGCCCAAATGTGGAGTTCCGACCATCTCAGGATAATATATCAATGTTGGTTTCTGCGTGTCGCGTGTGAGATCGAGAGTATAACGTAACGTAGGATTTGAACTCGGTATGAGATAAGTGATCAAGAACAAAAAAATTTGATCAAAAATATAGATTTAAAAACAAATATATATAGGATTAGATCTAGCTAGTATAGTCTAAGATGCATGGATGGGTTGATTTATAGTAATTAATCTGTGTGTTTAGGTGTAATTAATGTTGGGTTGATTTTGCATGCATGCAGTGTGGTGCGAAGCTTACCAGTTGATGATGGAGCTGTTGGCAGTATTCTAGCTGTTGGTAATTTATGTGTTAAGTGACAGAAGGAATGAAGAAGAAGAAGACAATATTAAGAGAGAGAGAGAGAGAGAGAATAGGTATTGGGGGGAGGAGTGAGACAAGTATAAAAAAGGGTGGGAGGGGAAGGAGAAGGAGGACCGCTAATTTGCGCGTGGGTTGTACCTTGTCCCCATTCCTTATGTCACTGTCTAGCTTCCTACCGAAACAATCCCTACTCTCTCTTTAAAATCTCATATATCGTTTGGCGAGATGCTCTGCTTGTATCATATCTTTTTATATTCCATCTCTTCCTAAATTATACTCCTCCGCTCAAGCAAAGAGTTCACTTTTAATTTTTTTTGGTCAACTAAACTAAAGTTTGACCAATAATTAACATAAATCTAGTGGTTTTTACAAAATTATTAAAGTTGTAATCCATAGTATTATTAAGATAGTTTTTAATTAATAAAATTTTATTTCTTAAAACATAAGTAAAGTATGTAAATTTTTTATTTGATTTATTCTTATGTTGACTTCAATAAAAGGAAAGTGGACTCTTTACCTGAAACGGATGGAGTAGTATTTTTTGGTCAAACAAAAAATGTTTTTAAATATAAATTTAACGTATATATATTTTTAAAACTATAAAATATATAATACGTACTACCGATTTTTAGAAAAATATATATATAAGTCAAATACGCGCAACTCTTTTTCTGCACGACGTCTAATTATTTCTTAGCCAAAATAAACTCCCATGTTTAGAAAATATTCACTGCTACTGATTTTTCAATGTAAACAACTAATTATCCCGGTATTGAGCAATCGGGATAAATACAGGAAAACTACAAATTTAGCATGAAGATCACCGTTAAGCTCATAATTTTTTACAAAAAATGTAGCTTCGTATATTAATGACACATAAAACTATCTAATTTGAGTATTTATACACTAGATATTACTATAAATTAAATTAATTCGTAAAGTAACTTTTTATTTTCTTCCAAAATACAGCACCAAAAAGATATTTTCTCAACAAATAAAATATTTTTTCTTCTCTTAAAGGTTTACTCTCATGTTTTATGTTTTTATATTTTGGGCCAAAGCTAATGTTATAAGAGTAGGGAGGGACTTGGTTAGGACAAATGTTTTTTTTTCCTAATCTTTGTTTTTGCCGAGAAAAAGAAAATAAGTGTCCTTTTGCTTTCATAATTCTTTTTGTGATTTCTTAATGTCTTTTATTTTTTTCTCATCGGTTCCATATTTTTTCTTTTTATCTCTTTATTTATTACTCGTCCATTCTAGACAAAGAGTTCACTATTTTATTTAGGTATATTCCACTTAAAGAGTCTACTTTAAAAAATTATGCCTATAATTTCCATAAATCTTTCCGCTTTATATTCACCGTATGCTAAAAATATTTTGGTTATGCTCAAGCATTTTTATAATTATAATTAATTTAAATTTTATTTATATATCTTTTAATTATAAATTTTTTACACGTGAACTCTTTGGGTTAAACGGGGTAAGTATAAAATTATAAAGAAATTACAAATCGCAAAATAAATCGTAAATTCAGCAAGAGCCAAAAAGACGCAGGAACTCTGGATCATCTGATATTAATGTGGTCAAAATATCACGATGTATAGAGAAGTATTTTCAAAAAGTCGTTTTAATTTAGGGTTATGTCAGCTAGCCGAACTGGCGATCAAGACTTGTACTGCCACGTGTTGCCGGCAAGTGATTCTCCGTCCTAAACGCAAAAGCTATTGCCCCACACCCACACCCACACCCACACCCACACCCCTGGGTCTTCCGAGCGTAGCTAGCTCAAATGCGATTTGACCAGCAGCATTTTTAAGCAGTTGAAGAAGCTAGTTATAGACCTCAGCTAGCCAGCATCAGGGACATGATCAAATATAGCCTTGACTGAGGGCGTTTTTGTCATTAGCTTGCATCTGAGTGACTGCAAATGATTTCATTTAGACAAGTCTTTTGGTGAAGGAACTATAGATAAAGAAAAGTATATATATATATATATATATATATATATATATATATATATATATATATGGAGAAGAAAACGTAGATGGAGGTGAAACAGTGTTATCAGCGTGTCAGTCTCTTATAGGGTGGAATCGTTAAATAGAACTACTTCACGTAGAAGATAAACAAAACATTGTCAAAAGTGTCCCAATATAACCCGCGTTCTGCCTTTCTATTTTCTTTTTGCTTTCTATTAGAATATCCCCAATAAAGTAATACCAGAGTAATTGAAAGAGTTTGTTTAGTCCTACGCTTTACCGAAAATGCAATCCATCCTTAAATTATCGTCTTATTTTTATTTTTATTTATTTCTAAATAATTAGTTTGTTTAAAATTTTAATTTTTAGAAAAATTACTTTTAATATTTTATTCTTATTTTAATTATGAACCATATACACATACATATTAAAAAATACACACTATACCAATATTAATAATCAAGTCAATTATTTTTTCTTAATCTGTGTGACAGGTCAAACAAGATAATAATTTAAGGACAGAGGGAGTAATTTTTTTCCTAACTTAGTGATTCAATGATGCGGCGGATGCAAGCTGCGTGCGTTTTAAAATGTTGAAATTTCTAACTTTTTTCGAAACGCGGTTAGAAAAAATTGCGTTTTGACATAATATGTCAAACGCATTTATAAAAAAACTACGTTTTAAATAATATGTGTTTTAAAAACTGCATTTTGATAACACTACACCAAAGTAACTCTAGTATTAAATTTTGTGTATGAATAATACTACACCCGTTCCTAAATTA
Source organism: Platycodon grandiflorus (assembly GCA_016624345.1). NCBI lineage: Eukaryota > Viridiplantae > Streptophyta > Magnoliopsida > Asterales > Campanulaceae > Platycodon > Platycodon grandiflorus. The sequence goes on from CM028361.1 coordinate 38,390,043, forward strand.
TTGTTTTGTTTATTTTTATTTATTTTTTGTCGTTAAATATGATGTTTTTCAAATGTAAATTTGACGCAAATTATTTTACTTTTTCAAAATCATAAACCACGTAATTCTTATTATTTTAAAAGTACTACGAATTACGTGTTTTATGATTTTGCAAACAATAAATATATACATTAAATTTACATTTAAAAAAACATCCTGATTGATAAAAAAAGTCGAATAAGACGATAATTTATGAACTAATGAAGTAGTATGTTATGTGACATCTTATTTTATATCTTATAAACTCTATAATTTAAGAAATGAAACCAATACGATGACACATATAATGTCGTATTATGTTGGGTGAATTACGGGCCGGTCCCTTTTTAAACATTTGTAATCGCTCCAGTCCAATCATCTTTTTTTAAAATCGGAAAAAGGTATTTTTGGGGCGAAAAGACGATTATGCCATTAATGAAAGAAAACACACGCGCATTAGTAACCCAAGGCATCGCGATGAGTAATCCAAGGCATCGCGTAGGTTAATCATCGTGATGAGCAACCAAGGCATCGCGATGAGCAACAAAGACATCGAGATGAGCAACAAAAGCATCACGATGAGCAACCAAGGCATCGTGATGAGCAACACAGGCATCGCGATTAGTAACCAAGGCATCGCGATGAGCAACCAAGGCATCGCGATGAGCAACACAGGCATCGCGATGAGCAACCAAGGTATCGCGATGAGCAATCAAGGCACCATTTGAATTTCAACTGCTGGAGGGGACTTGATTTTCCAAGGCATCGCGATGAACAACACGACCGCGATGAGCAACCAAGGCATCGTGATGAGCAACACGAGCATTGCGATGAGCAACCAAGGCATCGCGATGAGCAACACAGCATCACGATGAGTAACCAAGACATCGCGATGAGCAAATCAAGGCATCGTGATGAGCAATCAAGGCGCCGTTTGAATTTTAACCGCGGATGAGCAATCAAGTAACCAAGATATCTCTGCGTTGCCCAACATATGCGATTGGTGAATTAAAACTCAAATCATTGATTAAAGTCCCAAAATCAGTCAAGAACATCTCACTGTTTTTGGACGACACGCAAGCTCAATTTGGATATCGAAAATAGTATTTTTTTTGGTAGAAAAATTATGCACAAATATAGTACTAAGTTTGGATAACAATATGAGATTGATTTTAAACAAATTCGAAGCTTAAAAACATAGATTAAAGTGGCCAAAACAGCCCAAGAACAAGGAAAAATTGGATGAACTCGAAAATTCGAATTTGATCAAATTGTGATCAAATTCGTGTTCTAGGCATGAAAATTGATCCCTAAACATGAGGAAGACTATATTAATAATATGAAATCGTTTACAAGTTTTCAGTTTCTTTGATGTAACTAAATGTTTTTTATGTTTGTGTGTGTGTGTGTGTGTTTTTAACGAATCTCTAAAATAAAAGAGTGTTCATGTTGCATAGGGACATTTTAAGAAGAAAATTATCAAAATGCCTTTTTCCGGTTAAGAAAAAAAAAAGGTGGACTTTAGGGGTTAAATTTTTTGAAAAGAGGACCGACCAGCAATTTTCTGTATTATGTTGTGCATACAATCAGGGTCGGTCCTGAACTTTTAAGGGTCCATGGCAAAAAGAAAAAAATGGGCTCTTACAAAAATATAAACGGGAAATTGTGCTCAAGTCCACTTTCATAATTATTTGTTCTCTAAAGTCTACCCTTTTTTTTGTTTGTAAATGCTAAAGTACATTTTGATAGTTTTCTTCCTAAAATGCCCACAGCAACATCGTTGCTTCAGATTTGAGGTTCGAATTGATGTATGAATGATTTCATGTTGTTAATATAGTCTGCCCTTATGTTTGGGGATCAATTCATGGAGAACATGAATTTGATCACAATTTGATCAAATTCAAATTTTCTGAGTTCATTCCGTTTTTCCTTGTTCTTGGGTTATTTTGGGCACTTTAATCTATGTTTTAAGCTTCGAATTTATTTAAAATCAATCTCATATTGTTATCCTAACTTAGTACTACATTTGTGCATAATTTTTCTACCAAAAAACACTATTTTTGAGCTCCAAATCGAGTTTGACAGTGTGCTGTCCGAAAATAGAGGGAGATGTTCTTGGAGTGATTTTGGGACTTTAATCAATGATTTGAGTTTGAATTTTGTATAATATCAATACCATACTGTTATAGGAAGTCAATACCATGTTTGTATGTAAATTTTCCAACCAAAAATAATCATTTTGATCGATTTTGATCTTGCAAAAATTTTCTGGGTTCATGTTAGTATTTCGAGTTATAATTATTTAGTAAATGGGCATCGGGATGCCTGGATGCTGAATTTTGGGCATCGGGATGCATAATTTGGGTATCGGGATGCCTGAGTATTTAAGGGCGAGAATTTTAGGCATCGGGATGCCTGGACACTAAATTTTGGGCATCAGGATGCCTTAAATTGGGCATCAAAATGCCTTAAATTGGGCATCGGAATACCTTATTGGGCATCCTTAAATTGGGCATCGAGATGCCTTAATTTGGGCATCGAGATGCCTTTAGGTTACTGATGTGCACGTGTTTTTCTTTCATCAATGACATAATCGTCTTTTCGCCCAAAAATGCCTTTTCGCTTAAAAACATAGGGTATTGTAGTGAATTCAAATTGTTCAAAAGGAACCGGCCTGTAATTCACCCAAATATAAAATAAGAATTTTAGACAAATAATTTTTCACTTTTCATCATTCAAAATATTGTTTGCATCATTTGGTAAATTAGTTGTATATTAAGAATATGAAAAATGTCTAGAAATCCTATATTAATTAGGAGATTTTCGATAAATATATTTAGCGGACCCAAAATAAAACGAAGGGTGAATAACTCCATTGAGGTCAAACTCAAAATCTCTAGTTCTATAAAACGACACCTTATTCATTCGGTCATAAGGTCAATTATGAAAACTATAATACATTATACTCCCTCTGTTCCTAAATTATTGTCTTCCTTTCCTTTTTTGTCAGACCCTAAATAATTGTCTTGTTTAAAACTTTCCTTTTTAGGATATTATTTTACTATTTTACCCTTACTTTTTCTCCCTACTTTAATTATGAGCCACATAGACTTGGGCACTAAAGGAAACTACTACACACTATATCAGTATTAATAATCAAGTCAATTATTTTTTCTTAATCCGTGTGCTGAATCAAATAAGATAATAATTTAGGGACAGAGGGAGTATATTATAAATATAAATAAACAAGGTTTGATAAAATAAAAGGAAGGTTAGATGACTTTGCTAGGTATTGAACCTAAAATCTGTAATTCTAGATTCTACCACCTTATTCATTAGATTATGAAGTCAATTGCAAAAACTATGTTATATTATCTATTATATATAAAATGTTATATATATATATATATATATATATATATATATATTTGAGGCCCCTCAAATTTGGGGGTCCATGGCGATTGCCCTCCCAAACATAGCTCAGGGCTGGCCCTGCATACAATGTGATACCCGTTTCGTGACTATCATTATTCTTTCAAATATAATCCATCCATCAAAAAGAAAAATTAATAAATAGCCATATTTTAACAAAAAATTTCATCAAAGATTTATTAAAAAATACTTGTTCTTACGTTCTAAAGTCGTTATTGATAGCTTTTTAATATTGTTTCAAAGATTAATTGAAATTGTACAACTAAAACGTAATAAATATATATATTAAATAGTAATTTGATATCGTCCTATGTACTTTGTAATAAGAAATAGGGACTATTTTTTTGGACTGTTAGAGTATATTTTAGAGATTAAAAGAAAAAAAATTATCCGAAGTATTCACATCCATTGGTCGGCTTAATATAGTTTAATAGGTTTAGTAAATTAGTGCAACTCTTTTTTATGATAACATAACATATTTTATTCTATGGTGCAATTATAAATCGGAGATGTGCAAAATAGCGAAAAGTGAAGTACTCTTCATCCCACTCTAAATTAAAGAGGTATATTTTGATTTTTGATTTTTTTTTGGATCAATTTGATTGATTTTAAGATAAATATTTAATTAAAATTTAAAAATTATAAACCAGTTTGTTTAATTAGTTGTATCGTACTATTCAAATATAAGAAAAATAGTGCAGAAGATGTTTAAGCCATATGCATACAGAAAAATGAAAAACTAGTGCATGTCATCATGACTTAGTAAGAATTAAGTTGTCCGTTTCAAGGATAACAAAGAGTATTAGTTTGAAGCAGGGAATCTCCATGTTAGTGGCCTTATGTTCATATAATTTAAATGCAAAATTCATACTTGTAATTATCCTGTAATTATCAAGAAAAATAAAAAGTAATGGTCGGTCTATGAACTACTGATATATCCTTAGAATTTGGTAGGAAGAATGATAAATAATGACAGTCGCCCACTTTCTGATAATATTTCTTTTATGGTGGCTGTATACAAGCTGATAAATCCATGAAATGTCTGCCAACAATGGAGCACTCTAGCCGGAATATTTACTGAAAGGGGCGGTGCTAGTGGTGGTGCAAGTTACATCCTAGGTTGTAAGTCATCATTAGTATGTTTTTATTCATTTTTAGTTGCCACTAACAATGTGTCAAAAAGATATTTTTGTGTTTGTGTTACGTTTTGTGATTTAGTGACTTAATTTTTTAAATTTGAAGTTTTACCGTATAATGATTGAAGAAAAAGTAAGAGAATGATAGAAAGAAAGCCGGTGAATCCAAAGAGAGAGAGAGAGAAAAAAAAACCCATAAATCAAGTTACTAAATCACACAAAGAAAACAGATTAATTCTTTAATTTTCTGCCAAAAACAGTGTTATATATTTTTTCTAGTTGCTCATCTATTCGATTCTTAAATGAATGAAATTTTCTAGGTGTCATCCTGACGCAGCGAAATTAACAAAAATGGAGCTCTTACCACAAGAAACACCAAGAAACAAACCTATGACGGCTGGTTTCACACGCAATTGTATGAAAAAAGAAACTGTTTTGTTATTGATCAAAAGCTGCTGAACAAAATGTTTAAGAGGGTATTTATATACCCTAAAACATTCTAAACCCTAAAAAGAAAACGACAAGGAAAAAGAAAAAGGAAAAGAAAAGCTGAGGCCTAACACAATGCTTAAACAAAGATTTTGGGCCTTAAATAGCTTTGATTCGATATATTATGAGTCCCGTATTTCATCCGGGATCAAAAGTTATGCCCTATCGACGGAATACTCCTTCAATTCGTGATTTTTACTAGAGCCACAATTCTGTTTTTGACACTTTACTCCTTGATTTTTCAATCCTCTTCCCACAAAAGTTCTTAGCCCTTTCAATCTTGTTTAAGTACACTTCAGCTACGTGTTCTACATCACATCTATTCAAGTCTAGCATGAATGAAATGGAGTTTTGTAAACCATATATCAATTAATTTAAAGGGTTGATTTAGTGGCTTGACCACTAATAAGTTTTTATATAGAGTGATTCATTTAGTGAATGTCACGTGTTCGACTTTAATAAGACAAATTCTTTTGAACTAACAAGAGACTCATACCATGAGCACAAATCAAACGAGTGCAGATTAGTCAATCGTTTGCGACATGGGCGCACATATTAACAATATATATTTCCACCAGCAGGTTAATAAGTCCTATATATATATATATGTGCTCAATGCGACATCAGGTAAGCCTACATATGGCATTCAACATACAAATTGTGTCATATTGTTCAAATTGAGCTCTCGAATTCAATAAATCATCACAATCAAAGTTATGTTGTCTTCATCTAGATTTTATAATGGCCCTGTTGTCTTCATGATTTTCTTTGTAGTTAGTTGTTTTTTCCTAGTTTTAATTTTTTTTTCGCATTGGTCCCAAATTTTCTTATATATATATATATATATACACACACACACACTACAAAATGAGCCATTGGTACCATATATATAAAATTGCATTGGGCTTGATAATAATTCTCATTCATAGTACGAGTATGCCGTTGGTTCAAATAAATTTATATATGGTGAGAGTCAAATACGGACATCCCACAAAATAGATCACTACACACAAGAACTCGGTGGTGGTCAAGCTCGAGCCAATTCCTTGAGTTATCCCTAAAAATAGTCTTACTTTAACTATGTTTGGTCAACTAATTAAACTTTAATAAGAAAATTAGTTATTTTAGGAAATTTAAAAATTACTATTGGTAATATTCATAATATAATTTCAATTATTAAAATTTTATTAACAAAAATATAGAGTAATAAACGTAGTTACATGTTTATATGTCTAGGACGGAGGTGTATTACCTATTTTTTTTTAATAACAAACTTACTTACTATTATTACTCGCTCCGTTCTTAAATATTTGTCTAGTTTTTTTTTTTTTTTTGTTTCAAAAAATTATCTTTTTCTAAACTTAACTTTTAAAAAAATATTTTTATTATATTATCGTTACTTTTTTCTACTTTAATAATGGTTCCACATGTAAATAAGCATTAAAGAAAATTATAAATTATACCAGTATTTAATATTTATAATAGAATTATTTAATTTTTTTAATTTTTGTATCTAATCAAACACATGACAATTATTTAGGAACATTGGAGTATAATTTTTTGTTTAGAATTTATTCTACTTAAAATTGATTGTGATTGTAATAGTAACTTTTTTCTTTCATTTTCAAAAAAGAAAAAGGGTAAACAGAGTAGATAGAACAAGCAGACTGAAGCTGGGAGGGTGTAGTGGACGGCTACCTAGTGTGATGTGGATGCAAATGTCCACGTAGGACGGTGGTCGGCTGTAGGTACCAATCATGCGGCGGACCGCATCATTGAACTCATCGAGAGACCCCACCTCCCCCGCTTCTTCTGGGTCCCACATTCCATATACTCTACCTCACTCTCCCAAAGCTGGGGCGGTGTTTTTCTGTTTACTCTCTCTCTCTCTCTCTCTCTCTCTCTCTCTCTCTCTCTCTCTCTGCACAATATGTACAATATGTGTGTGTTGTGTGTGTGTGTCAGTGTGATGAATTACTATTTGCTCTCAGTACTAGTTTGTTGTACATGGAAAGTAGGGTACTAATGTAAGCTTTGTTCATCCTTAGCGTAACCAGTAAAAGGAAGATCGTTTGGGGGTCCTCTCAGGATCTTAACCCTTTTGACAATGACCCCCCTCCAAACACTTATAAAAAAGTATCTCACTCTCTCTCTCTTACAAGCATCACTTAATACGATCGATTTTTCAAAAATAAAAATAAAATTTTAAATTTATATTAGAATGAATAACTCGATTCCGGGTAAAGTGGTCAAGGCAGGTGAGGATGAATAGCAGCGGAGCAGCACGAAATTGAGCGAGCGCGCTCCGATGAGTTGTTGAAAATAGAGCGGTCGTTCAAGGAGGCTGCGCAATAGCAATAGAGAGATTCTGGAAATAGGACGGTCGCTCAGGGCAGCAGCTCTGTCCCTTTTTGACTGTTCACAATTTTCCTTATTTGTATTAGTTTAAGGCTAGCTCTTGTATCCTATATATAAGTTGTAATCTGTATAAGGTTGTGATATCAATATACAACAATCTTAAAACCTCAAATACTCTCTTTTCTTCCTATTTTCAATTGCTTAATCATTGATTATTGCTCAGATCATTGTTTACTTGCTTTCGCTGTCGCACAACAACGTAAAATCTCAATTTCAATAGCGTTAATGACTCGTTACTGAACACACAAAGATAAGTAAGTTTTATCACTTAATATCGCGTACTTAAACTATACAATCAATCAACAATGGTCTAGTCTATTACAATTTTGTATCAAAATTTTTATATTCGTTAATATCTTTATCACAGATTGATCTTTTAATAATCGATGATAAAGTGGTTGGTAAAGGAAAATTACAATATAACATGTACAAGAGTCTTCTTCCATCTTTAACTAAACTCTTAAACTTCACTCCTCTACAATATCCCACTTAGAGTTTTTATACTAAGGTGTGAAACTCAAGCTTCTTTTGCAAGGGGACATGCAAAATCATTGCAGTCCTTCTAGGTAGTAATTCCTTCTTCAATTTCAATGGAAATAAAACATGAGAGATAATGTACCTTCTATCCTATATTATTTCACTACAGAGTGGCGATGAATGATTAAAAGTTACATACCCATTTTTTGCATTTAGTTGGAAAAAGAGGAATTATTTTTTGTCATACTACGAGTTGTTGACGATCGATAGATACATCATTTATGATGAGTGTCCATCATTTAAATTAGAGTGGACATCCTGTGGCTAATTAATGAATCATCAATTTTTATAAAAAGCTAGGAATTATATATTGAATTAATTACTTGCTAAAAACAAATTCCATATATAGTGCTAATTAAGTATTTTGATAGTAAAATCATGAGCGGGAAAGGTGAAAATGTGTGCATAGGTGTTGAAGCTATCTATAGGTCTATATAAGATGTAACATTGAAGCACACACAAAGAAGGGAAGGGAAAGTAATGTTGCCACATGGTGATTCCATCCAATCACTTTGTACAAGATGTTCGATAAATCTTGTCAATAATTCTTTGATAAAGTTGCATCAATATTCGTAATTTTAATTTGCATATCTCACCGCATGACGAAAAGAAAAGTAAGAAGTAAGTTTATTTTTCCCGTCCAAGGAATTGTTTTACATTGAAAGCGGAACCTCTCAATTTCCTAAATTTTGGGTCATCGGTCACACTAAACACAAGTTGACATTTTAATATATGATACTTGATCCAATGGTGTATTAGGGGTGTCAATTGTTGATATGACACGAATACACGAACCAGTACGACACGATTATAAACATGAATTATATACAGAGACAAATGATACGATATGACACGACACGACACGAAAGCACGAAATTAAAATTTAGTTAAAATAAGATTTGTTGTTATATTTATGATCAAATAAAATAGATAATATGAAAATACGATAGTGCGACATGAACACGATACGATAAAATGAATTGTCACCCATATGCTATCTACGTCTTGAAGAGAAAAGTACAATATATTAAAAAAGTATTATTTTTGTTATGAAAAGTAGAATATATTAAAGTACAAAGTTCAATTCTCTACGTAAACTACGTACTAAATGTGCTGTGAAAATAACCAATTTTTAATTTGAAAAAATTAGGAGGTTCTAGATCAGCATCTAAAGAGCTCATATTATGTGACAACTTACAAGGACTTATTTGGACTAATTTGTTTATAAGTAATACTACATCAACAGAAAATATTTCACGACTCATCTAAATCATGTTTTAGGATTTTATACACTTGTCATTAATACAAAACATTAAAATATGCACTAGATATTGTCGGGGATATATAATGTTGACTTGACGTATATTTCTTAAATTTATGTAGCGTTTTAAAAATATAGCGTTTATAGTTTTGTTTGTTTATGCGTTTTGCAAAGGGTGGGGTTATTCTTATTTCAATGTTGAAAGCGCGGTTTGCTTTGCGGTGGTTTTAAAAAATTCGAGGAAATAGCGAGTAGGCATAAAAGTCAGGTTAAAAAGCCTGAAACGTTTAAATATTGCGGCTTTTATTAGATTAAAACATCTTTTTTTAAAAATTCTTGAGATATCATTTTAATAAACTTTTTCCGACATTTTAAAACTTGGGTTTTGGAAAAAGTTGAAATTTCAACGTTAACGAAAATTTCGATTTTTTAAGTTGCGTTTTGAAAGCTTTTTTTTACGCCGTTTTTGAAACATAATTTTTGCAAATAAATTATTTTTAACCAAAACACGACTAAACGGGCTCTTATTTTGTTTCAATAGAAACTTTTTTAAAATAAAGCTTTGGATAAATAAAACAAAGTGAAGTAAGTTCTTCTCTTTGCTCCTCCAAGTTTAGGTATGGTTTGACGTTGGAGCCCTATTTGAAGCGGCCATCCATTTGAGACATAGATGAAGGTTCTTGCAAATGGATCCAATGGTCTCGAAAACAACGCTGTAAGTGGTTCATGATGAAAATAAGGACAATGGACTACCAACTGTTAGAAATTGACCAATATTACCTAAATTTTAAAATGACTAATCCCATAGGTTAAGAATTGTAATCCCATATCAGAAAGGGAAATTGTCCTCTATTTAAATAGGCTAAGTTTTTTTGAAAATTGAAAAGCAAGAAGAGAGAAGTTTTTTGAATGCGATTTAGGATATGAGTGTTGAGAGTTGGATCCCATTTGAATATCAATATATGAATATATTGGGTGAGTAGGCTTTTAGCCTGGATATTGTGTGTTTTGTCTTTATTTCGTGTGTCTTGTTTGTGGTTCATGTTGTATGTGAGTGATCCTAACACCAACATCCTTAAACTCTCTCTAGTTGTTACTTGACATTTTTCAATAGATATCTTTAGCGGAATTTAGTTTGCATAAGAATAATGGTTATTCGATTAATAAAAACGGAACTATTTAGTAGTTAAGATGAAGGCCGGATATAATAAGTCTAATTGTCGGTTGTTTCGTATTAATTAGCCGAATTATGAGCACTTTAGATGCTAATGATCTAGATAAAGTTCTTATCGGGACTAATAAAATGAGTTATATAGATAAAGTCTTTATCCCATCGCTAATAATACCTAGGTAGATGGTGGTATTATTAGCGCGCTCACTAAAAAAATGTGACTAGTATTTTTAATTTCAAAACTACCTTCGATATATAAGTGAAGATTAATAGCAAGATGATAATAACACCAGGAATATAATACTCCTTATCCCTACCCAACTACCAAAAAAGTCAATAGTTTGTCATAGTTACTCTGGACACCAACAGGTACAACTTAAGCCTAATTGATATTTTGTCCTAATTTGGATCTCCGTTAGTAATTGAGCAAGAATGAGACTCATTCAATTCTTTAAGGTCTAGATTGGCATAATTAGTAGTTTTGGGATACAATTAGTTATGTGTCCCAAAAATAAGGGTTCAAACTATTTCCCCAAAAGGAAATATCATTAGAAAAGATACAGTAGATGATAAGTTATGCCAAACAGGAAGAAACAATGACAATGACTTGTTGGAGCTAGTCACTATCAAAAAGGAAGTACCTCAATGCATATATTTATTCATATACTTAATTTGTTTGTTGGTGAATCAAATGTTTGCTTGACTATATATTAACGATCGACAATATTTGTGGAGAAGTGGAAGAATAGGATGGCCGATGGCCCTGCCCTAGCTAGATGTACTGAGGAGGTTAAAGATCAGTTGGCCGGAGAGCAATCGAGGTCTAGCTATCACACCATCCTTTCCGATCTGAATAGAAGCACAATGAAGCCATACTAGCTTGACCGATCAAATGGGCGCAGCAGCGGAAAAAAAAGGTTTACCCAAAGTCTCGAGGCAAATGGTCAAACATGCGCACGACACAGCTTGCCATGTGAGGGATTCTAACGAAAATAATTTTGTGATCTTGTATTTTAGTTTGTCATTTTGTTAAAAGAAAAAAAAAAAAAAAAGTTTGATAGGTAAGTGAGACACTTCGGTAGGAATTCTTCTAGCTCAATAGGCATGAGAACTGTGGGGTAAAAGGTAAAGAGAAAAATGGGCCAATTGATTGAGAAATACACGTATAGAGAGAGAGAGAGACATACTGCCATGATGGCCACAGATGAGCCTGAGGGGTCCTTCCTACCATTTGTCAATTGTGCAGAATTAGCTCCACTCCGACATCGCCCCGTGGCCCGTGGGCCGTTTGGTCCAATATAGAATCCATCAATTACAACAACGCGCACGAATTGACTTCTTTCATCTCTCTCTCTCTCTCTCTCTCTCTCTCTCTCACACACACACACACACACACACACATGCTTGTGTTGTGATGAAGAGACATGCTTCTTTGGGGTGGTGTTCTAGCGTTTGGCTTGATGAGCGATACTGTTTGTCAAAAGGTAGGATTCTTTCTGCACTAACTTTCTCTCTCTCTCTCTCTCTCTCTCTCTCTCTCTCTCTCTCTCTCTCTCTATTTTGATTTTGAATTTTTAAGTTGGGAAGGAGCTTTTTGTGTTAAATTTGATTACTACACTTGCAGGCAGTTAAGTCTCATTGATATGTTGTTGTTCATATAATTGGCTATGATTATTGAGCCATTTGGTAACACCCCAATGGACCATTACTGTGAGAAGAGCTAGTCCTATAAAATCCCAACACTTGGGTTCGAGTTAGAATTAAGGTAAAATCACATCAATGAAGTCAAAAGTGAGTCCATCCGGTCAATCGGGTCGCTCTTTCCTTGTCCTATGCGGATACTGCATCTTCTTATATTGTTTGAGAGATGAAAACAAAAAAAAAATCCCAAATTATGTGCATACATGACTTTTGTTAACAATAAAATTGTTATGCCTTATTCAAACATAATTGCCTAAAATTAGATGTAATAGACTTAGAAAGTGTGAAAAGAAAAGAAAAAAGTTAGAGTATGTTTCTTTGTGAGTGCTTATCGTAAGACGGATTCACCAATTAACTACATTAACAATACATTAATCAATTGTATTACCGTCTTACCATATGTTTGGATCCATTTGTTGCTCACATATTGTTTGGTAATAAAACCCCACACATGTGACTAAAAGACAAGTAAAGAAGATAAAAGAAGTTCTACGTCTTACCATATAGAATAGTATATATAAAAATTCATGTTAAAGTCATCTCGAAACGTGTTTGCGTGCGATCAACCTCCGACATCAAAGTGATCAAATATATCATATCAAGGTCAAGTGTCACTCAGTGCTTGATAACTATAAACCATATTAGAACATCAAACCTAGCTACAACTAATTAGAAATAACCCTTTTTGGTTATATATAATTAAGCTAGCTAGCTTATCTATCCTTTTGTTTAATAGTACTTAATGTTGTTTTTATGAACTAATAGAATTCAATCCCTCCCTTTTCCATTCCATGAAGAGCCAATATATACAAAAGGATAATACATGAAAGAGGAATATTGACCATCCTCACTTAGGAGAGATGAACCTATGAAACATTAATAATTACAATATAATTACAAGTATATATCTATAATCTCGTGTGCTATCATGAACAACAAAACAAATTTATCAAAATGTTAATGTGCTAATAACATAAGTAAAACAAAACAAACATGTAGTCGTGCTCCCTCAATCCCTAAACGAGGGTTCATTTCTAATTTTTTATTAAAATCAAGGAAGTTGACTTTAAAACGCATTTATAATAAAAACGCTGCATTTTTTAAAATACTAAGTTTTAAAAACGTTGCACCAAACAGATTATTAATTATTTAGAAACGGAGGGAGGAGTAATAAGTTAGATGTGAAAACAAGGTAGAGAGAAGAGATGCCCACACACGTGTACACGTAATACATGGATGGTAGAAAGCACTTATTCATATCATTGCGATGGAGAAGTTTCTTCTTATGATTATTACTGATTACTGAAGGATATTGAGAGTGAGTGAGTGATACATCTCTCTCTCTCTCTCTGCTTTCAATGGCGTTTCCATTGGCATCTTTTTTTAGTCCCCACCCCTCGTGAATTTCCTTCAAGAGCAATACATCTTCTTTCAAACCCCTACGTACCACTCTTGCTTTCTTATAATTTTATGATGTTATTAATGCTATCTATTTATTACTACCTCATTAACTAATAATTTCCTTGATGCATGTGTATAGTAATGTACTTATTATTCTCTTGCTTGAAATCTTTTATCACACTCCTGTCACACTTTATGTCTCATTGAATTTTAGTCATACACGTGACTTTGTAAAAAGAAGGCCGAGTAAATAATAGAGACATATGTAGGGCTAAGATTCAATAAAACATGAAGTGTGAGAAGGGGTGTGATAGAAGACTTGAATACATTACTCTCTCATACCTTCAACAATTTCATTCCGAGATAATTGCAAAAATAAATCTTATCCTAATTTCGAGATTTCAATTTAAACCATGTATTTTTTTTTCCGACCAATTGAACCTTCACATTTTTTTTTTAATCAAAACATTCCGTCAAGTTGATGTTAGATCAAATAACAGTTTGTTGACTTGGCCACCTACGTGGTTCTTACGTGGAAAATGACACATTTCCCGCCAAAATTATTACACAAAAAACCTTATACTATTTTTCAATTATAAAAAAAAACCCTGCTGTTAACGAATTCTTATAAAAAAATGTCTTAAAAAGAACCTTGTACAATTAATATATTTTCATAATAAACCCTAGAATGTTGTAGATTATTAGTATTTATATACCTATTTTATCCACACCAAAAAAATTCAACTTCTCACAATCCATTCAATTTTTTTTTTTCATTTTAATCATCATGAATAGAGCAGTTTGTTGTCATTGTGGAAAGATGACTGTGATGCAAATATCTTGGACCGATCAAAATTCAGGAAGGAGTTCTTAGGTTGTGAAAGATATGGGTAAGTTATATTATATATATATATATATATTAATTACTAATTTTCTAGAAAATTAATTTTATTTTAAGTTTTTGTTTGTTCTTGCAGTTAGAACATAGTTGTGGATTTTTTCTCTGGTATGAATGTATGATCCTCCTCAAAAAACAGTGGAAGCAGTAGAAAATAACAGTAACAAATGCCTTTGATTTTGTTTGGTGATATCATGCATGTTCTACCTGTTGTGCATCTTAATCATACCTGGTTAGGGCTAAGCTATTGGAGTTTTGAAATATTAATGAGATGGGGTTAATTTTGTGGTGTTGTTAACATCTCCATGAATGGAATGCTTCTTCTTTTGATTATGTAACAAACCCCTTATGTATGTTATTTTGCCTAGTGGACCACAAATTACATGACAACAAAAACACAACACACGTAATCTACAACATTTTTGGGTTTATTATGAAAAGATATTAATTGTACAATGTTCTTTTTAAACGCTTTTTATAAGAATTCGTTAACAGTCAGTTTTTTTTTTAATTAGAAAATAGTATAAGGTTTTTTTTTTTTTTTTTTGTAATAATTTTGGCGAAAAATACGTCATTTTCCATGTAAGAGCCACATAGGTGGCCAACTCAGCAAACCGTAACATCAACTTGACGAAAGGTTTTAATTAAAAAACAAATAGGTGAACGTTTAATTTTTAAATTGAAATCTCGAAACTAGGACATGGTTTATTTTGCAATTACTCATTTCATACCTATCTTCTTAGTTTTTCTAAAAAAAACTAGTCAGTTTTAAATTGAAGCAATATATGTTTATTACTATTTTTTTTATTCTTTTTTTTTTCTTTCCAAAAGCATATTATATTTCTCTAACATCTCTCTCTCTCTCTCTCTCTCTCTCTCTCTCTCTCTCTCTCTCTCTCTCTCTCTCTCTCTTTCTCTAAGGAGTCGTTTGGTAGCCGGATAAATAGGAGGATAACACTAATTTATCCTAATAATAATAGTTTAGTTTAATGTGAGGGTATTTTGGAAAAATAATGTTATACTGAAATTAATACTAGCTACCAAACATCGTATAAGATAACTAGCGAGATAAATTAATACTATCCATAATCTACCAAACGTCTCATAACTCTATAACTGAGATAAAATAATGATGGATAAAATAATTTACTTTTCTCGTATTATTTTGTGCTATCCGGGTTTGCTACCAAATGCCCCCTAAAAATATTAAATAGTGAGTTTATTTTTGTCCTCAAAAAATTGGGGAGATGGCTATATATATATATATAGAAGTACGCAAAAGTACAACTTTTGTTGCAAAAGTACAAATTTTAACAAAATTGGCTTTATCAATATTGTGACATTTATTTGGACGGAGGAAGTATATAATTTTACTTATATCTAAACTTTCCTAAGGATGTACTCCCTTCGTCCCAAAATTATTGTATTATTTGATCTGATACATGGATTAAAAAAATGATTAATTTGATTATTAATATTGGTATAGTGTTTAGTTTCCTTTAATGCACATGTTCAAGTGGCCCATAATTAAAGCATGAAGAAAAAGTAAAGGTAAAATAATAAAAGCATTGTCTTAAAATAAAAACTTTCAAACAAGATAATACAGACAAAAAAAAAGCAAGACAATAATTTGAGACGAAGAGAGTATTTTTCAGAAGCTTCCACGTATTTTGAAATAATATTTATGGGAAGTTATTTATTTATTTATGTATTTAACATAATCTACAAAAGTGGATATAATTTACAGCAATAAAGCCATTTCACATTGATCAGAAAGTCATCCATTCTTGCAGAAATTCCTTTAATGCTTCCTACCACTACTATTTGGAAAATCCTTTTTCTATCATTTTTTTATTTCCTATGCTTGAAATGTGAAAAATAAATCAAAATCAATTTCGTTTTTTTTTTCCTACCCAAAGGTGTCACTAGGCTTGAAAGCCCAAGACTAATCTCCCGAAATGGGTCGGACCACAAGCGCGGTAAAGCTCTCAAAATCAATTTCTTTAAAGTTTCAAAATGTAATTATCTTTAAAAATTTTCTTTCCTTCTCTACAAATTTTAGAAGATATTTTCATAGGGCAAAAAATGGTTCTTCATTTTGGTAAACAGTTTTTGATAGGAAAAATGGGCTCTAAAAAATTTTATTCGAAAAATTGCATGCCGGTACATTTTGAAAAGTTTTTAACCGCTTTAGTTCCTTTTTTCTTTCAATCGAAAAAAGACACTTTTGTAGTACTGTTCCTGAAATGCCACCCGGCAATCGAACTAGTTTCTTCCGCAAGGTTTCCCTTCGAATTTGATTTCTTTCCTAAAAGTTTTCTCCCCATACGCTCTCATCGATGGATTCAAATCTTGTTGTTGCTTAAATTCATGCAAGACACCATTATTAAGAAAGTTATAGAAAATTTCGTTTTTGCCAATTTGATCGATTCAATAAGAGGTAAATATTCAAGTGTTGATTCAGAGAATTTTTCATTGAAATATTTCGTTGGATCACACGTGAATTGTTGTTTAACTAATAATGAAGATTGCATAAACATGGTGTTGTTGCCAATATTTTAGCAATCCGCATCATTTCCGTAGACGTTTTTTAGAATACCAATGTTTTAAGGTCTGGATATAACAGGGGAGGGTTTCATGGTGATGTTGTTTCTATGAATGTACGTGATGCATCGTTTGATTCAGGTGATGCACATAATTTGAATCGCGATGCACAATTCTTGAATCCTGATGCACAATTCTTCAATCACGATGCAAATCGAAATGCATCGAATTTCAATTGCAATGCATCAGTTATAAACTCCAATTACGATGCATCGTATAGTAAGTACATCAATTCTTCCAGCTCTGAAAGTGACGATGTAAGTGTTCCTTCTTATGACATCTGTCCTATTCAATCTCGTAAGATCTTTGAACGGTTGGTTGGATATCTCTGATTACTGGTGTTGGGAAATCTTTAAAGGTTGAATGGAAGAATTTCGCAGGGAACTCATAAAGTATTCATTCAAGATTGGATTTGAATATGTTTTCACGAAGAACATCAATAAGAGTGTTATCGTTGTATGCGGAAACAAATTCAATGATAAGTGCATTCGGTAAGTCAAGGGATCTGTTTCAGCCATTGATAAGTCGTTATCCATATACAAGTGTAACATTTCATACAATTGTAATGTCACTATGATTAATGTATCGAATAAATATAAAAGGATGGGTTGCGGTGAACTTGTCGATCGACTTGATTCTTGCAGAAGTTTAAACGGTTAATTATTATTGTTGGTTTTTAAAATATGTGTGATCTGTATTAGAATCGCGATGCATAGATTTTGAAATTGGAAAAGAACAATAGCATTTACTAGATGCATCGTGATGTCAAATTGGTGTTTCACGATGCCAAAATAGATCCATACTGATGTGCAATCGGTGCATCATGATGCTCAACTCGTGTATCACGTTACCTTAAGTAACCGGTGCTTAGGTCACGACCCGACCCGAGATCCTATATGGTATCTCGTTCGGTTCGCGAGACGGGACACAAAATGCACAATTTAAAAATCACTTTTCGTGCAAAAACCTGTAATGCAAGTGTATGTTTATTTTAAAAACAAAACGATACGTCACGCACGCAAAGGCCGAAATGAACACACAACATAACCAACAACCCACGAGCTAAGAGGCTCGGGACCAAACATATAATATCATCGAGTACGCGGAATAATAAAGTAAGTAATGTTTACAAAAGCGACATCCACGTCGGCATCAACAAAAGAATATGAATAAACCACATGTACGGGACTACTACCCAACTTTACAATGTTTACTTAACATATGCACCCTCGGCCTCACCAAAAGAAAATACCAGGCTCAAGGAGCACTACCAAAAGAAGACTGTAGACGACGTCGGATAACAACGAACGTCAGGGGTTTCTTGCGGGCTCGGGATCTAAGGAAAACAATAAACAATGAACGGGGTGAGTTATAAAACTCAATAAGCTACTAATGCAACAAGATGGCATGCGAAATGCAAAGAGTGATAAGAATCATTTATATATCATGGTTGGCATAATATAATCATTTCCAATCATCATCACGTCAAGTAACTCATAACATAAGTCACGTAGCATGCAACTCACGTAGGTGCGATAAGTAACACATATAAAAGGATACCGTCGAGGTACACCTCCGACAAACCAACTTCCAACCAACCAACCAATAATACCAAATGAAGAAACCGTTGATGTCGTATCCGATCATCGAACCAATTAACCAAAACCAAAGGTGAACCGTTTACCGTATCCACGTCGACGTGAAGACTCGGTCCCCAACGACCCGAGAAACAATCACGGTATAGCTTACCAAGGTCGCGTTTATTCCGTACAACACTTAGCGCTATAACCCCTACCGCGGCCAACGGTAGGGCGAGGCCTGATGTATTGGCCTTCGGCTATTACGTAGCCCGGCTCACGCAATAACCGGCGTCAATACACCTCCAACAAATATGCCATGGACTTAAACAATGCTCAAGTAGATGTTTACTCGACACATTAACTAATCAACCAAATGTTCAAGTAGATGTTTACTCAACATTAAATAAAAGCATTACACTCCAAAGTAGGGAGTATAACGACACCAACAATAACATGCTAATGTACACCAAATAATTCTAGTACACATAGCCATAAAATACCAACATCAAATTCAACACAATACCATTATACGTGTATCGCGTAACCAATTCCCCAACGGGTCTCTCGAGCATCCAAAGAGCTCACAAAACACACACGTGGTCTCATTAATTATCAAACCCTAACCGACTCCGCTAGAGTCATTTTAGGTTACTAATGACAACGAGTTACGAAAATGATCTTGCACTTTAATCCTAACACATTATCGCCCAATATCGAGTTTCCCAACCTCATAGAACGATTAACAACATATTTCACAAGTCCAAAATGGCATTTATGGCAAGAATCACATGTACACGTATCTAGCATGGTAACTTCGCATATTAGAAGTCCAATATGTCATATGAGACATAAAACAAGAAGAAGAGGGGTAGTAGCTTACCTCTTGTCGAAAAAGCGAAGAAAGTGGAAAGTTAATCGGTGGGAAAGCTTCCTCTAGTCGAGACCTTCGCAATGGTAGCTCGGATCGTCGAGATTCCTTCAAAATCCCAAGATATCTCAATTTCTCTCTCTAAACCCTCACTATTTCTCTCTATTCTCTTGTGTTCTTGGGTTGGAATGGTGGAAGAAATGAAAGAGTTTAAACACTCTTTAGTGTTTTATGTGGCCAAAAATGGAGGGAATCCTTGGGTGACGTGGCGTGTGGGCCACTCAATTTTCAAGTTTTGGAAAATTTTAAACTTTCTCGGATAAGCTGGATCGGGCGGGCGATCGCTTTGTCCCTTCCAGGCGATCGCTCGGGTTCGGTGCAAAGGCGATCGCTTTGTAAACTCTACAGGCGATCGCTCCTGGTTGAAGGGCGATCGCTTTGTTTATTAACAGGCGATCGCTTTGTGTCCATGACTAAAAACTCTCCGAAAAGTCTCGAAACACTTCCAAAATGACCCTAAGTCTAAGGAAGGGTTCTAAACACTCGAGAAAGGTTCTCGAAAAGTCCGAAAATGACGTTGGGGATTCCAAGCATCTCAAGCAACAACAACCACAAGAACTAAGCGATGATGTAAAGCATATAAGATGTATGGAATGCAACACGAACATGCTAATGTCATATAATATGCTCAAGAATGTTCATGGTGTTATTCTATGTGTCACGTGCAACATCCGTGAGTGATATGAATGACGTGTAAGATGCAAATGAAGCGGGCGTTACATTCTCACCCCTTAGAATAAATTCGTCCGCGAATTTACTTACCGACTCCATCAAACAACGCGGGTATTTCTCGCGCATCTCTGCTCGGTCTCCCAGTGGCCTCCTCGACATTGTGATTCCTCCACAACACTTTCACGAGGGGTATAGTCTTTGTCCTTAATACTTGTTCTTTGTGTCCAAGATTCGTACCGGTTGCTCAACATACGAAAGGTCGGGCGTCAAATCCACGGCTCATACTCCAACACATGTGAGGCATCCGTCAAATACTTCCTCAACATCGACACGTGAAATACATCGTGAATACGACATCGATGGCGGCAATGCAAGTCTATATGCCAACTTTCCAACCCGTTCCAAGATCTCAAACGGTCCAATATACCTCGGGGCCAATTTTCCTTTCTTTCCAAACCTCTTAACCCCAATCCGAGGTGAAACTTTCAAAAACACGTGATCGCCAACCTCAAACTCAAGATCCCTACGTCTATTGTCGGCATAACTCTTTGTCTACTCGGGCCGTTTTCAATCTTTCCCGAATAATCTTCACACTCTCCGCCGATTCATGAACCATTTCCGACCCCACAACTTCGCTTCACCAACTTCATCCCAACAAATCGGAGAACGACACTTCCTACCATAAAGTGCCTCATACGGAGCCATCTCAATACTCGACTGATAACTATTATTGTAGGCGAACTCGATCAATGGCACATGCGAATCCCAAGTTCCCTTAAAGTCCATCGAGCAAGCTCTCAACATATCCTCAAGTATTTGAATCGTTCTCTCGGAATGTCCATCGGTCTGCGGGTGAAATGCTGTACTCAAATTCAACTTCGTCCCCAAAGCATTCTGAAGTGATTGCCAAAACCGAGAAGTAAACCGCGGATCCTGTCCGACACAATGCTCACCGCACCCCATGCAACCTCACAACCTCCGAATATACAATGAAGCAAGCTTCTCCAATGAATCCGAAATCGCAATGGGAAGGAAATGGGCCGACTTAGTCAATCTATCTACAATAACCCAAACCGCATCATGACCTCGTCGAGTCCTCGGTAACCTGTCACAAAATCCATTGCAATATTCTCCCATTTCCATTCCGAATTTCCAAAGGTTGTAACAACCCGGTGGCCTCGATGCTCCGCTTTAATCCGTTGACAAGTCAAACACTTCGACACAAACTCGGCGATTTCCTTTTTCATTCCATTCCACCAAAAATTTTTCTTCAAATCTCGATACATCTTGGTACTCCCGGGGTGAATTGTGTATTTAGACTTATGGGCTTCATCTAACACTTGTCGTTTCACTTCCTCAATCGCCGGTACACAAACTCTACCCCGAAACGTCAGAATACCATCACTATTCATAGCAAAATCCGGGGTCTTACCCCCACCTAACTCATCAATCACCTTCTTCAACTCGGATCACTCTCTTGAGTCTCCTTAATCCGTTGGAACAACACCGAGTAGCCCTAATATTAGCAAAGATCACCCCATGGCTAGATTCACTAGGACCCCAATCACGAATGTCCTCTAGCATCTTCCATTCCCTAGTCATCAAGCAAGAAACATACGCCTTCCTACTCGGCGCATCCGCCACAACATTGGCTTTCCGGTGATACAAAATAGTACAATCATGATCCTTCAACGTTCCATCCACCTTCGCCGATTATTCAACTCCTTTTGCGAAAATAAATACTTAAGACTTTTATGATCAGTGAACACCTCAAATTTAGCCCCATACAAATAATGCTTCCATTTATGAAGAGCAAAAATAATCGCAGCCAACTCGAGATCGTGTGTCGGGTAGTTGTTCATACCGAGTCAACTTCCGTGAAGCATAAGCAATGACCCTTCCGTTCGCATCAAAACACAACCCAAACCTTCCTTGAAGCATCACTATAAATCACAAACCCATCATGTCCATTCGGCAATGCTAAGATAGGAGCCGTAGTCAACTTTTCCTTCAATTCCCGAAACTCGCCTCACACTTGTCATTCCACACAAACGGCTTATTCTTTTGAGTCAAAGTCGTCAAAGGGGTTGCAATCTTAGAGAAACCTCTATAAACCTCCGATAATAACCCGCTAACCCCAAGAAACTCCGAATCTCCGTCACCGACTCGCCTCTTCCAACTCACCACGCCTCGATCTTTGTCGGATCAACCGAAATCCCCTTGCCTCGAAACTACATGACCCAAAAATGTCACCTCCTCCAACCAAAAGGCACATTTGCTAAACTTAGCATACAACTTCCTTTCCTCAAAACCGTCAACACAATCCTCAAGTGTTTCTCGTGCTCTTCCCGAGACTTCGAGTACACCAAAATGTCATCGATGAAGACAACCACAAAACAATCAAGGTACGGCAAAAACACCCTATTCATCAAATCCATAAACACCGCGGTGCATTAGTCAACCCAAAGGGCATAACCACAAACTCAAAATGCCCATATCTAGTCCTAAATGCCGTCTTAGGAACATCTTCCTTCCTAACCTTCAACCGATGGTAGCCACTCCTAAGGTCGAGCTTGGAGTACACTACGGAACCTCGAAGCCGATCAAACAAATCATCAATGTGTGGGAGTGGGTATTTATTCTTAATTGTAACTGATTCAACTCCCGTAGTCAATACATAGCCTCAACGAACCATCCTTCTTCCTCACAAACAACACCGGTGCACCCAAGGCGATACACTCGGTTTGATAAAACCCCGATCAAGCAACTCTTGCAATTGAATCTTTAATTCCTTCAACTCGGCCGGCGCCATGCGATATGGTGCTTTCGATATCGGCGCGGTACCGGTAACAACTCGATACAAAACTCCAATTCTCTATCGGAGGCATTTCATAGTCATCCGAAAAGACATCCGGAAATTCCTCACGACCGCGACATCATCCATCATAACCACCCTTTTGACTTGTCCACCACACAAGCCAAATACCCCGAACAACCACGATGCAACAACTTACGGGCTTTCAAAGCCGAAATAAGACGAACTCCACCCATACACTTATCACCAACAAACACAAAAGACGACATATTCGGCACATCAAAAGTAACAAACTTCTTACGACACCACAACGGCATGGTGCGCATGCAACCAATCCATTCCCAAAATCACATCAAAATCCCTTATGGCAAAACAACCAAATCCGCAGCAAAGGTGGCCATCAACAATCACATCACAATTACGATAAACATCCGAAGCTACTTGGCACTCTCCCATCGGAGTAGACACCTCAAGCACATACGGTAAAGATTCGTGCATGGATGCAAATGGCGAGGCAAAATGAGATGCGATGTATGAATGAGATGATCCTGGATCTATGAGAACTCGGGCTTTAACACTAGAAACGAGTAAGGTACCTCCTATGACATTGGTGGCTTCGGGTACTCTTTCGGTCTAGGGCAAAGACACGACCCGGACTCTAGGGCGACCCTCGTTGTCCCTCTTAACGCCCATTCGGCCGCGCACCTCCTTGTGGGACCCCTTTATTCCTTGGGCAATCCTCCGAAAGTGCGTGCCATCACCACAAAGGACACACTTCCTTGCTTCTTCCAACATCGATCCTCGTATGACCACCCTCAAGCAAAATTTACACGTCATCCCCGGCCCGCGCCCGTGCGACGTTCCCCGATTTCCCGTTCTCGTTGGTTCCGTCTCTGGGTTATTCCCCCACCCCGATTTCTCCACCTCGACTGTCCCGACCGTGGAGTCCCACTAGTATTTCCCGCGATTCCCACCGGTGTTCCCCGTCTTAGTACGGTGCTCCTCGATATCGTGCTCAATTCGTAGGCTTTATCCACCGCTCCGATAGCTTGCCAACTCGAGTGGTATGAGTTGCTTCCTATACTCGGTCCTCAACCCCTTCACAAACCGGTAAACTTTCTTCTCCTCGGTAGTAGGTGTGTGCAGATCGAGATAACTCGGTAAATTTGGAGGAATACTGAGCTACCGATAGACTCCCTTGCTCCAATCCAAGAAATTCCACTTCCTTCCTCGCCTGAATCACATCCGGAACAAACTGATTCCGGAACCGCTGCAAAAAGAGCTCCCACGTCCTTACTGTCTGATCTTGTACCCAACTGGCTTCCAAAACCTTCCACCAATGTTCGGCCGCATCCTCTAGCTTGAATGTGGCGAACTTGATCTTTTCCTCATCCGTACATCCCAATGCCGCGAAAACTTTCTCTGTCGACTCAATCCACCTCTCGGCCTTCTCCGGATCCGGCTCACCATTAAAGCTCCTCGGTTTCATCTTCAAAACCTTTCCAATCTGCGATCATTCTCCCGACTCCACGGTCGGTTGCACTACTGTCCACCTACTTGGCCTTGTCCATCCATAGCTTGCCGATTCATGTCCATTGTCTGTCGGTTCATCTCCATCATTGTTTGCATAAAACCTTGCATGGTGTGCATGAAGGCCTCATTTTGATGCATAGGACTCTCGACGACCGTCCGGTAGCTTGGTTGGGAGATGGGTTCGGTCCGGTTCGACGGGTGTCCCTTTCGGCCTCCGTGGCCCTACTAGAACCCGCTCCATTCCGAGTCTCAACCATAATTGTTCACTGCAACAAACACTCGTCGTTAACGACTGGACACACTCAACCAACCCCGCCTAAGCCAAGGATACCAAATCCCGCCGAGCTAACTTATGCTCGATACCAACCGTCACGACCCGACCCGAGATCCTATATGGTATCTCGTTCGGTTCGCGAGACGGACACAAAATGCACAATTTAAAAATCACTTTTCGTGCAAAAACCCCGTAATGCAAGTGTATGTTTATTTTAAAAACAAAACAATACGTCACGGCACACAAAGGCCGGAAATGTACACACAACATAACCAACAACCCACGAGCTAAGAGGCTCGGGACCAAACATATAATATCATCAGAGTACGCGGAATAATAAAGTAAGTAATGTTTACAAAAGCCTGACATCCACGTCGGCATCAACAAAAGAATATGAATAAACCACATGTACGGGACTACTACCCAACTTTACAATGTTTACTTAACATATGTACCCTCGGCCTCACCAAAAGAAAATACCAGGCTCAAGGAGCACTACCAAAAGAGATAGACGACGTCGGATAACAACGAACTGTCACCGGGGTTTCTTGCTCGGGATCTAAGGAAAACAATAAACAATGGACGGGGTGAGTTATAAAACTCAATAAGCTACTAATGCAACAAGATGGCATGCGAAATGCAAAGAGTGATAAGAATCATTTATATATCATGGTTGGCATAATATAATCATTTCCAATCATCATCACGTCAAGTAACTCATAACATAAGTCACGTAGCATGCAACTCACGTAGGTGCGATAAGTAACACATATAAAGGATACCGTCGAGGTACACCTCCGACAAACCAACTTCCAACCAACCAACCAATAATACCAAATGAAGAAACCGTTGATGTCGTATCCGATCATCGAACCAATTAACCAAAACCAAAGGTGAACCGTTTACCGTATCCACGTCGACGTGAAGACTCGGTCCCCAACGACCCGAGAAACAATCACGGTATAGCTTACCAAGGTCGCGTTTATTCCGTACAACACTTAGCGCTATAACCCCTACCGCGGCCAACGGTAGGGCGAGGCCCAGTATTGGCCTTCTATTACGTAGCCCCGGCTCACGCAATAACCGAGCGTCAATACACCTCCAACAAATATGCCATGGACTTAAACAATGCTCAAGTAGATGTTTACTCGACACATTAACTAATCAACCAAATGTTCAAGTAGATGTTTACTCAACATTAAATAAAAGCATTATACTCCAAAGTAGGGAGTATAACGACACCAACAATAACATGCTAATGTACACTAAATAATTCTAGTACACATAGCCATAAAATACCAACATCAAATTCAACACAATACCATTATACGTGTATCGCGTAACCAATTCCCCAACGGGTCTCTCGAGCATCCAAAGAGCTCACAAAACACACACGTGGTCTCATTAATTATCAAACCCTAACCGACTCCGCTAGAGTCATTTTAGGTTACTAATGACAACGAGTTACGAAAATGATCTTGCACTTTAATCCTAACACATTATCGCCCAATATCGAGTTTCCCAACCTCATAGAACGATTAACAACATATTTCACAAGTCCAAAAATGGCATTTATGGCAAGAATCACATATACACGTATCTAGCATGGTAACTTCGCATATTAGAAGTCCAATATGTCATATGAGACATAAAACAAGAAGAAGAGGGGGTAGTAGCTTACCTCTTGTCGAAAAAAAGAAAGTGGAAAGTTAATCGGTGGGAAAGCTTCCTCTAGTCGAGACCTTCGCAATGGTAAGCTCGGATCGTCGAGATTCCTTCAAAATCCCAAGATATCTCAATTTCTCTCTAAACCCTCACTATTTCTCTCTCTATTCTCTTGTGTTCTTGGGTTGGAATGGTGGAAGAAATGAAAGAGTTTAAACACTCTTTAGTGTTTTATGTGGCCAAAAATGGAGGGAATCCTGGGTGACGTGGCGACTGTGGGCCACTCAATTTTCAAGTTTTGGAAAATTTTAAACTTTCTGATAAGTGGATCGGGCGGAGCGATCGCTTTGTCCCTTCCCGGCGATCGCTTGGCTCGGTGCAAAGGCGATCGCTTGTAAACTACAGGGCGATCGCTCGTTCCCTGAAGAAGGCGATCGCTTTGTTTATTAACAGGCGATCGCTTTGTGTCCAAGTGACTAAAAACTCTCCGAAAAGTCTCGAAACACTTCCAAAATGACCCTAAGTCTAAGGAAGGGTTCTAAACACTCGAGAAAGGTTCTCGAAAAGTCCGAAAATGACGTTGGGATTCCAAGCATCTCAAGCAACAACAACCACAAGAACTAAGCGATGATGTAAAGCATATAAGATGTATGGAATGCAACACGAACATGCTAATGTCATATAATATGCTCAAGAATGTTCATGGTGTTATTCTATGTGTCACGTGCAACATCCGTGAGTGATATGAATGACGTGTAAGATGCAAAATGAAGCGGGCGCACGGGCGCTCCCCTTCATTAATGGCATTTCCGTTATTTCACCAGAAAAGTGTCTTTTGTTGGTTAAAAAAAAGTATTTGGGTGTAAAGCGGTTGTAAATTGTCAAGAGCAGTGTTTGAAAACTCGGGCTAGGCGTCCGCCTAGGCACTAGGCGTTCCCTAAACGCCGAGAAAATGGTCAAATCAGACAAAAAATCGCCATAGTGAGAAATCGTCGTCGTCGTGGCCTAATTAAGCGCCGACTAGTCGCCCTTAGCGCCACCTAACGCCCTGCCCTAATTTCATGATTTTAGGCTTTTATCGAGAGATAGTGATTTCGAAGAGAGATTGGAGAGCGAGATAGAAACTGAGAGCTTACCTGAGGCGTGAGAGAAGAAGCGCCGCCAATGAGAGAGGGAGAACACCGGTGAGCTGTGTGTCAGTGTGTGTGCAGCCGCCGCCAGTAAGTGAGAGGGAGAACGCATGAGAGAGAAAGAGAGAGCGAGAGTGAGAGAGTTAGATCTGCTGTCGCCCGTCTGTAAAAGAGAGAGAGGTAGAGGGAGCATTTGACTGAGGTTGTGCAGATCCATACCCACCATACGACACAGGCTAAGATTGACTTGCGCTCTCTTTGCTTAGAAGAATGAAATATCTAGAATCCCTTTGCTACTAAGATTCTGGAAGCCCTGAACTTTTGGGGGCCATAGCAAAAAGAATAAAACGGGGCCCATATAAAAATATAAAAATAAAAAGTTTACACAAATTATTTTTCATTTTTCATGATCCAGTGTTGAAAAAATGCATCACCTTCAAACATACGAGAAAAAATAAATATCAAATAATTATTGAATAAATCTAGATTTTCTAGCATTTTGAGAAGCAAGATCATTAATAAGATCTTCAAAATTAAGTTTTTCCAACATCTCATTTTCAATGCATAAAATTGCTAATTCATTTAATCATTCTTGGGACATATATAGTTGACACAAGTATGAGTTAAAGTAGGAAAAAAAGTTATAATACTCTCTCCGTTCCTAAATAATCGTTCTGTTTGACTAGATATATAGATTAAGAAAAATTTATTGACTCTATTATAAATATTGGTATAATACATAGTTTATTTTAAAGCCCTTGCACATGTGGTCATAGTTAAAGTAGGAAGAAAAAGTAAGGATAAATGGTAAAAGTGTTTTTTTTTTTAAATGAAAGTTTAGAAACAAGATAATTTTTTGAGACGGATAAAAAAGAAAAAGCATAACAATTATTCAGGAACAGAGGGAGTACCAAATAATATTTTCTTTCGCCAAAAATTATAAATATAATATATATATATATATATATATATATATAAATCTGGGGCCCCTCAAATTAAATTGGGGGCCCATGGCCATTGCCCAACCTTGCCACCCCTTAGGCCGGCCCTGCTGGTCGTGTTTCCCTCAAGTTATTAAAGTATTTCCTCTTGCCCTTCAAGTAATTAAAGTATTACACTTTTCCGTTCCACTTTAAAATGATATTTAATTTTATTTTAATTTTTAACTTTTAATCTTATAATGCGATCATTACTTTTAGTTTATTTGGTCATATTTAGTTATTTACTATTGTTGCAATAGGTATGATATAGACATATGATGTAATTATGTCTCGATTTCTAGGCTCCGCCTAAGCCCCTAGGCGCTAGGCCCTGTTCTGGCGCCTAGCGATTTTTAGTTCACTGGTCCAGAGTGGACCGGCCCGAATTTCTCCCAACTTTATTCCATCAACCGAACAACAAAAATTATGGAACTATATCGGCCTATATCACACACAAAAAAATAAGGCAAAATTCTGGTCAGTCCCTTTTAGACAACATTCGCTAAAGTCCACTATAATTGTTTTCAATCGCTAATGGACACTTTTATTGCAAAATATCATCTATGCCCTTTAAAATCATGGAACAGTGCACACTGTGTATCGCAAAACACAAAAAATAATGCATCGCAACACAAAAGGATGCACATAAAAATACGGAAGCCCACACTGTGCATCGCAAACACGGAACGACAAACTGTGCATCGCAAACAAAAAAATGATGCATCGTAAAACACAATACGATGCACAAAATACCTTTTTCCACTTGCAATGCACACGATACCTTTTTTCACTTGCGATGCACAACTTTCTACACACGTACGATGCGATACACATACGCACTATATCAGCTGTCAAACTACAGCTAACCCTCTTCACTTTAAAAACACAACAATCTTCAACCCAAACGGAATAAAAAATCTTCAAACCCTTCGAAAATTTTGCAATAACTTTTGAAAACGTTATGATATTCTATTGGTTATATTCCAAATGGTTGTTGCTGCATCCTCAAACCTTCAACAAGTTTGTAGGATGTTTTACGATGCTTGGATATCAGATTAATATAAGGTTAGTATTGCTGAATACATTATGAACTCATAATATCGTTTTCTAAATTTTGCAAAATCTTCAAACCCTTCTGAAAAGGTTGATGGAATGAAAATAGAAGCTCATCGAGAGTCATGGGAGACCTTTATAGATGAATAAAGTTTGATTGTTGTACATTACAAGCCATGAAAGGAGTGGCCATGCATCTGCTGCTAAAGGTGGCTCTTGCAGCTGTTTGTTATCCTTCAAAGTTTACATTGAGGTTGTTGTAAACCTTAGTTTCTGTATAACTTATGTTCGGGATCAGGATTTGTTTGCTAATTTGAAGTTCTATGGTGGGCTTTAATCAATATACCGAGGTGGCAAATCTCGAGACTAGACTAGATAAATGTTTACATTTTTCGTGTTATTCCTCTCTTTTTATGCATCTGTGCGGATAAAACATTGTGTAATTTCTATCTTTTTTGAAATTACATTTGGGATGCACAAGTTTTTTTGCATCACGATGTACAAAAGTTGTACTATAAAAAAGCACTGTTTTTTTAGCATCACAATGCACAACCTTTATTCCCGATGCACAACTTTTTAGACTTAATAAAAATTTTGTGCATCGTTTAAAAACTTTCAGATTCTACATAAAATGATAAACGTGTTTTAGAATTCTACAAGAAGGATAAAATGTCTTTTCAAATTCTAAAAGAAGTGACTGTCCAATTTTGTGCATCGTCTAAAAGAAGTCATTGATATGATAAATGTCTGTTCGAATTCTACAAGAACTGACTGTCCAAATGTCTTTTCGATTTCTACAACCTTCTAAATTAGGTATAAATATGGCACGTACCTTAATATTATTTAAACAAAAACCAACAACAAAATTGTAAACATTCCCCCCATCAAATACAAAAAACAAAACCAAAAAATGTTGACAAATGTACCTTATGACTATTGGTTATATTCCAAATGGTTGCCTCATCGTCATTCAGAGACATCCTCAACCTCCAACACGTTTGTAGGATGCTTTACGATGTTGGCAACGAGGAAGTAGTCACCCAGAATATGTTTGTAGAAGGTCTCTTCCCCCGTAGGTGATTTTTGGGTGAAGCTTCCCTGCAAACATACGATCATTTCTGCACAAGATTAACTATTGTCAGAAATAGAAGAATGTTTCACCAAATTGTCATTCTCATATTCTTCTGCAATGAAACACTCGAAGACTTAGCCGTTGCATCGTCAATCTGGGAGTGTCGTGCAAGGGATGGATACTTTGAGGCCATGCACGCGTTGGGTGTTCTTTCGGTCCTACATTACGGAGAAGCATCACAACTTGGCATAAAGATGCTAAGGAACTGTGTGCTTGAGAAGTATAACACATCTTTGGAAGCTTCTCATGAAATAATAAAAAGGGTTGAACAAAATTTTTGGCCAGAGTCAATGTCATTCAACGACATCGAGTCTTTTTGTGTAACAAGGTAGAGCCACCCCATGTTTATAGACAAGATTTTCCTATTTCATATCATTAAATACATACCATAAAATGTCAATTGTATGCTATGAATTGTATTCTCGACAACTTTTGTACTAACATTTGGAATTAATAAAAAATTACTCCCTCCGTTCCGGATAAATGCTCTTAGTGGATAAAACATAGGAATTAAGAAACATAATTAATGATGTGCTGTAAAATGTGTTCTAAAATACCCATGAACATTAATTGAGTTCAACTATTTTAAATAATTGAGTCTCTTTGGAATGTGTTATATTAAATGAAGCTTTAAGGGTATATTAGGAAGAATGATAGAGAATAGATAAATCAAAAGTCTTTAGGAACATTAGTTGGGACATCCCAAAATAGAAAGTATGAACATTTATCCGGGACGGAGGGAGTACAATTATTACAATAGACGATGCACAAAATTATACTGAAATAGTAATGTTATAATTACCGATGCAAAAAATTATACTTGAGGATGCACAAAAATTATACTGAAATAGTACTGTTATACTTGATGATGCACATTTCTTAACACAAACTTCACAAAAAATATATTAACGATGCACATTTTATACTTGACGATGCTCATTTCTTAACACATTCACAAAATTACATTAACGATACACATTTTCTAACACAAAATTCACAAAAATATATTACGATGCACATTTTATACTTGACGATGCACATTTCTTAACACATTCACAAAATTACATTAACGATGCACATTTTTAACATGTACAAATTCATAAAATTACATTAAACGATGCACATTTTACACAATGACGATGCACAAAATAAACATAAAAAACGTTATATGTTGTTAGGGGGCAGTTTTGGAACAAATAATTAATTTATCATTTAAAAGAGATTTAAGCGAATGAAAACAAATATAATATACTTAAGCAGTTGAAAATTGTTGAACAGGGACCGGCCTGCAATTTTTCCAAAAAAATAATACTCCCTCCGTCCTTTAATTATTGTCTTGTTTGATCCGGTATACGGATACTTGATTATTAATATTCGTATAATGTATAATTTCTTTTAATGCTTATGTGTATATGGTATACAGATACTTGATTATTAATATTTGTATAATGTATAATTTTTTTTAATGTTTATGTGTATATGGTCCATAATTAAAGTAGGGAAAAAAATAAGGGTAAAATAATAAAATTGATGTCCTAAAAAAAAATTTTTTTAAACAAGATAATTATTTTAAGACGAATAAAAAAAAGAAAGAAAGACAATAATTTAGGGACGGATGAGTATTCCACTAACTGTATATGAGGTCAGTGTAGCCTCAGGCCCATTGGACATTTGAACGACCCAGTAAAGAGCCTAACCCGATCTGTAACGGAAGCTCGTCAACTCACATCCAACCATATGTTAAACGTGAGATAGAGGAGAGAGACAGAGAGAGTGTGCGTGTGTGCGTTTCATCATCTCCGTCCCGGCAAACGGTTCACCGGTTAAAATTATCAGTCGAACCCCTCACAGATCATAGAAAAATGTCTTCAACATTCAGCGGCGATGAAACTGCGCCGTTCTTCGGCTTCCTCGGCGCTGCAGCAGCCCTCGTTTTCTCATGTAAGCCTATTCCTTGCCCTAATTTGTGATTTTTATTCAATTTTCTCCCAATTTTATAATTAAACTCTAATTCAGGTATGGGAGCTGCCTACGGAACGGCGAAGAGCGGCGTCGGCGTGGCGTCGATGGGAGTGATGAGGCCGGAGCTAGTAATGAAGTCAATTGTGCCGGTTGTTATGGCTGGAGTGTTAGGTATTTACGGATTGATTATAGCTGTGATTATAAGTACCGGAATTAACCCTAAGGCGAAATCGTATTACCTTTTCGATGGATACGCGCATCTTTCATCTGGTCTCGCTTGTGGTCTTGCTGGGCTTTCTGCTGGAATGGCTATTGGGATCGTTGGTGATGCTGGTGTTAGGTATCTCCTTGCCTTGATTTTATTCGTAATCTTTGTTTCCTGTTAAAGTGTGTTTTTATGATTGCATAGCTGATTTACCGTATGTTTGTTGGATCCTTAAACTTATAACCTCTCTACCGTGCAAAGATCCTCAAACCTACTTTTATCATTATTCAAATCAATAGATTTTGCATCAGTAAGATATACAGAATAAAACTGCAAAGTTTATAAACTACTTGAAAAGCTCTGGCACCCAAAGTTTATTCTCTGGCACCCAAAGTTTATTCTCCTTGTTCCAAGTAAAAAAGTCCAATCTTATGTCTTGTTAGTTTGCCCATTCTTCCACCGATATATGATTCACATTCAGTTAGATATAGAGAACAAAGTTATTAAGTTTATAAACTACTTTAAAAGTACTGTACACTGAAAGTTTCTTAGTTTCAAAAAAGAGAGTAAATTCATATTAAATTTTCATTTGCAGAAATGGTAAATCTGACATTAAAAATAACACTATGACTCCTTTTATGAGGCGGAGGATGTATACTGTTTCCCCTGCATATTTTGGTTGTATTTTTCATTTCCGTTTCCCTTATGACATTGGATAAGTATATATATGTATGTGTCCTTGCTACCAAGTGTTCCTCACTTCCACCCAGTCTCTCCCTTTATGAATTTTTACGGCGAAACTGGCTTTTATTTAAAATATGATTGCAGTTTTTTGATGTTTCAAAACTATATTATTTGGGTTTTGCAGTACATTTTATGTACTCCCTGTATCCCAAGTCCCATAAAAAGATTCTTAGTTTGACTTGTCAAAGTCAAGTTGACAAAATTTTGAATGAGGATGTGATATGAATTTAATTTTTTCAAGTAAATAAAGCTTTTGGCTCATGATACTTTTGTACTTTCTGATACTTTAGTCTATAAAACTTAAAAAAATGTTCACCCTCCACTCCAAAAAAAAAAGTCATACTTTATCTCTATGTATTTTTAAAATTTTGTTTCTTTTCGAACGTATAATTTTTCTCTACCGCGCCATACAAAAAAACATATAACTTTAGTGCAATTTAAAGGAAATATAGAGAAGCAAAATAAGATATTAAAAAGTTTGTCTTGTCAATTGCAACTTTTTTGGGGAGGAGATTATATTAGAGATGCGAAAATAGAAGAGTCCCTAAGAAGGGTATGTGGTTAAATTTGGCCCTAGAACATGTGTATAGTGGTTTTTATCATTTTTTCGACCAATGAACTAAAACCCGAAGCGAATAGAATTTCCTTTATGAAAAAATGAGAAATTCTAACTAGTCAACTGTGAAACCCGCCCATTCCTTTTGGTGGGAGGCTTTGTTTTTCGGTTTGGTCAGTTTTTTTGAACACATTAGGTTTGGTCAGCTTATTCTTGTTATTTTTCCAGAATAGTTTATGGGATATCCTTGGACATTGTAAAGCCTTTTTGTTGCTTGGTTGTATTTAAAGATGCCTGATGATTATAGACTAATCATAGTTATGAAAGATGAGCGCCTGGCTCGCCTGAGGCGAAAGGCGAGGCGAGGTGAGGGTTCATCGCCTGGGATCCTTCAGGCGAGGCGAAGTGCTAGAAGCGACCTAAGGCGTTCGTCTTTCTCGCTTTTTTGAGAGGCGAGAGGCGAGAAAAGGTAAAGAAAGGCGAGCATCGTAAAAAAGTAACTTTTTTGTTGATACGACGTAGTTTCTAGGTTTTATAAAAGGGTCAAACAAAAGGTTAAAAAACAAAATAACCCTAACCAGATGGTCCAGACATCGATCAATTCCACACTTCTTTCGACTTCTTGACTTTTCGACTTCTCCAGTTCCTCAATTCCTTCGACTTCGACTTCAAGTTTCAGTGATGCATCTCAGTCTCTTTCTCTCTCGTCTATGTCTCAGTCTCTCTCTCTCTCGCCTGTGTCTGTGTTTGCGTCTCTCTCTTCGCAACTCTCTCAACGCTGACTCGGCGATAGGTAAGAAGCTTTTTGTTTTTAGTTTTTTCTTTCTTTCTTTTTCTTAATGTAAACTGAGTACAATACTATTTTTTTTTTATCAGTACTATTTATAAATTTTTTACCTTTTTTTCTTTTTTAATGTAAACTGTAAAGAATTAATTTTTTTTTCAGTACATTAATTTTCTATTTTTTCTGTTTAAATTAATATATTTTTTTCTTTTTTTATTTCAGAATTAAGTTTTTATTTCTTATACTATAATAATTTTTGTTCTCTTCCCTTTTTTAAATTGTTATTTGACTTATTTCAATGTTTGTAAATTATCTTTTTTCTTTTGTCTTTTTTCCTTTTAACTAGAAATGTTAGTCCCAAGTTCTTCAAGTAATCGAAAAGATCCAGCATGGAAGTATGTGACATTGGAAGCTTTAATCAAGTTTATCAATTGCATTGAAATTTCAACTATGAATGATGAAATTGTGTTATTGATAGTATGTTTAGAACGTAGTTTCATGTATTTTGCTCACTTGTAACATGTTTTGTTGAGATTAGTTAAGTTATATTTTTTTATATATTTTTTATGCATTTTTCCTTGATGTTCGCCTTTTGCTTACCCGCCTCTCGCCTCACCTCTGGCCCAGAAAATGTACCTCTCGCCCGCCTATCGCCTTTGATAACTATGAGACTGATTCTAGTCTTAATTGCTGTGCATATGCTTATCCATATATTTCCTAAGAAATATACCATGGAGTTATCATGTATTGTGGATATGTATCCATTCTTTCTTCGGAAGAAATATATGCATCTTATTATGGTTGGGGGAGGAGATTGAACTTTGATACATATCAAAAGGCAAAAAGTTTTTCCTCCCGTGATTTTTTCCCTAACTTGAAGCTCTTATGAGTTGTAAATCAAAGGCTAGATATTTACTTATCTTTTTTCTTCTTCAAACAAAGAGACATAAATTAGTTGTTTCTGTGGATGTTATGTGTTCTGGAATGTGAAATGTTGATTGCAGAATATGTTTTACCCCAAAAAGTTCTGTTGATGTGGGAGTTACGAATAACACTCTGTTTGGTACGATGTTAAAAGAGGGTTGGAAGTTGAATAGGAGAGGGAGAGACTTTTCACCTTGTTTGGTTGGGTGTAAAAGAGGAGGGGTATCCACTCCGCTCTGGACCCAGCATACCCTTTCCTCCCAAAATTATGCTGAAAAGTGGAAGCAAACACGTCTCCACTTGCTTAATAATTTAAGGCACATTCCTACCGGCTATAGTACAAGGATTATAGAAATAGCTAATATTAATGCAGGTTAGATCTGCAGTAAGAGTATTCTCATATGTTTAAATAATTTGTGTGTGTTTGTATGTCTCTACATGTTTGCATGTCCTTGGTGCCGTTCCAGCTTGGGTTCATCTCTTCCCCAGTAGGTCTCGATCTGTAAACCCAAACCTGTGTTTGCATCCCCATGAATCTGCTCCCTTCCCTTAATTCCAAAATCTTAAAGACCCAACTTTTTGCTCTATTTTGAAAGTTTAGAGCCCTAATTTCCTTGACTTTGGATCTGGATTAACAAAACGTGTAATGGAGAGCCTACCCTGTTATGACCTATATGTAAGATGGTATATTCGTAGTATCTTATAAATTCAAGGGGAAAATGGTCATCGATACTTGTTTGGGTTGGTACAGGGTGGACACTGGACATACCAATTCCTAGAGTGGTATTAGTCAAGTATAGCCATTTGACCCGGTAAATTATGTTTTATGGCCTTTGACCAATTTTTTTTGTTAACTTCCCAAATAGCCCAAACTCTTCCCTAAACCCTAACTACTCTTAACCTTCCCTCTGTGACGTCTTCTCTCTCTTCATCTCCGCCTCCTCCATGGCATATCCCCGCCGTCTCCTGCCATCCTCGCCGCCTCCTCGCCGCCTCCTCCATGCCATTTCCCCCGCCATCATCCTTTGTCTCAACCACGTCGTTCTACGCCTCCTTTGTCACTACCATCGAGGTACTCGTCTCTCTCTCTCTCTCTCTGTCTCTCTTTTTGTCTCTTTCTTTCTGTCTCTCTTTCAGGTCAATTAATCGACCTTAATCGACCTATGGTCGATTATGGGTCGATTACCTCGACTCAATGTTGTTTTGATCGACCTATGAGTTGATTAATCGACTCAGAGTTGTTTTAATCGACCCATGGGTCGATTAATCGACTCAGTAAGGTTATTTTAGGATTTTTGGATGAAAAGTGGCCATAAAAGATGTTTTTGAATAAGTGTGGCTCTTTATGAATTTGACATCTTTGACATGGCCATTTATGAAGAAACCCCAATTCCTAGACCTAACCCAAACCCGTCAGTATTTAGAAAACACTACTTATTCCTAGACCATTTGGGGTCTGTCTGAATTGGATTTGGATCGGTAGAGAGAACGAGGCTGAGGGAAGTGTAATTCTTCCAGGATATTCTGATTACATGTCCTAGGAGGTTCCTTTGTGCCCACTCTGTCTAGTTGTACCAGGGTTCAATGTTTCAGTCGCATCGCTGAAATTTTGGTGACTCGGAATGGGTTTTGAGTTCTCCTATCCAAAAAATAGGCTGAGTTGATAGAAATTTGTACGACCCCCAATTCGCCAAAATTTGAGTAACTCGGCGAGTTTTCTGCGATTTGGCCGAGTTCCCAAGTTGACTCGGAAAAATCAACGAGTAGCGGTTGCATAAGGCTACTTGGGTTCCATCAATTCACAACTCTTGAATTGCCGCTGTTAAGATAACAATTCGACTCCAATGATGTGCTTGAACCAGTCGATCCGATGACCCAATCAACCATTCAGCTCTAGTCTGCAACAATTTCCTACCCCTCAATCAGCCAATTCAACCCTCCGATACCCCTCTCCCTCTTCGAAGGGGCATCAGATCTGAAGGAATCATCTTTTCCGGCAGCCACGAGCAAGACTCCTTGCGTTAAACTCTCTCTCCTCAACTTTCTGTACAACGTGTGCCACGTGCGTGAACTGAACGAAATCAAGTGCAATGAAGGTTTTCTTTTTCTCCTTTTCTTTTTGTCGAGGAAAGAAGTACTGTAGTAGTATTCTAAATGGAAAGTATGTAATTCTTTATTACTCCCTCCGTTCTAGGCAAAGAATTCACTTTTCTTTTTTTAAAGTCAACATGCGACTAAATCAAATCAAAAGTTTACCTACTTATGTTTTAGGAAATAAAATTTCATTAATTAAAAACTACATTAAGAATACTATAAAGTACAACTTCCATAACTTTGTAAAAACAAATAAACCTATGTAAATTATCAGTCAAACTTTAATTGAGTTGACTCAAAAAAGTTAAAAGTGGACTTTTTACGTTCTTTTTATCTTTTAAGGGCCCAACTGCAACCAGCAACCCTCCCTTTTTCCAATTCGTTTTATCGGCTTGGTCTTTCTTCTCTTCTTGTTCTCTCTTTTCTTTTCCTTTTCCAGTTTTTTCTTATTCATTTGTTTTTGTTCTTCTCTTGATTTTAGTAACTGCAAAAATATGATGCCACATTATTTAAAGAACATTAAAATTGCAGAAAAACTATAGCTACTAATGAAGAATACTAAGCTGAGTTTTTATTTGACTTACATTTAGCTTATATGTAAATTTTATTATTGGACTTGTACTAAATTGTTGCATGTTATGTAATGTAATGTTGTACCAAAAATGTCTGACAACATCTATTTATCACTTGGACAATGCTACCTACAATAGATAGTGATTTTGCTCAAATCTAATTATACCATCATGTTAAGTATGTTATTTTAAAAAATTTCAATAATTTTTATTTTTTTGGCCCTCTTAAGTAGCATTTGGTTGTGAATCACCCGAAGCCGAAACCGAAACCGATCCGCATTTATAGCGGCTGAAACCACACCTTTGAACCATGAGTAGTACAGTCTAACAAAAATACACATCCTTATTAAATGGAATTATTACTGGAAAAATGTTGGTTCACTGTTTGCTCTCGACTTTCTTAAATTGAAAAGAGATTGTTACTTCTCCTTTCGTCCATTCTTTGGGTAAGTTGAAACGTCTGAATTACCTGTCTGATTGACTTCAGAGTTCTTCATGATTTGAAATTGACCTAGCATAACACTATGATGTTCCCGTGTTTTTGTGCTTAATATTGTGTTCAATTTGTGGTTATCTGTATTAATTTGTTTGCTCCACCAGTTTCCTATTTCATGTAAGCACTTATGTTTTGATATTTGTTTGACTAGTTACAATTATGATTGGTATTATCAGTGTCATGTTCCATATCGTGTATACACGAGAATAAATATTTTTATGTCAATTTACTTCTAACTTTTATTATACTTTTACAGAGCAAATGCACAGCAACCAAAGCTGTTTGTTGGAATGATTCTTATTCTTATCTTTGCGGAAGCATTGGCTCTATATGGACTCATTGTTGGTATTATCCTCTCTTCCCGGGCTGGCCAATCTAGAGCTGATTAGGTCGAATATTTTCCTTATTTGCAAGTGGTGTGGTTCTTCTGAGGTTAGTATTGATGGTTCAGAAGGTCTAGTCTTCTTTCGTCATTGTCTTGCACCTCTCAACTTATTCGATTCATGAAGCAGTTCTGTTTTTATAGTACTGGGAGCAATTTCCTCCCAAAAATAAAGATTTGTTAGGGTAGCTTAATTTATTTGCCTCTTCTGTATGTATAAGAAACTATTGCCGCTGTATTCTTATGCGAAGACCATTGTTATTTATATATGTTCTATCTGTGTCTGTGTTTTCTTTTCCTATGTTCTCCCCCTTTCTTTTTTGTCTTTTTCCATATCACAGTTGCTCTGGGTGTCTGAGATATCTTCTAATAGTTCTGCTCACTTTTAAAGGGCACCTTGTCGAGAGAAGCCATGTACTAGTTATTGTAAGAACATTTGAATTGACGATAGCAAAAATGATGATGAGAAAATTGAAGGGAAGAAGTTATTTCAACTAGGTGTTGTTATAAGCGGATTCAAAAGAACTTTGAAAGACGAAGGATGCAGTGAGCCGGCTTGTTAAAAAGGTTAAATTCATTGTTGAGTTCTCATGATTAATAACTTTCTCATCTGTAATCAGAGCCACTCTCGTATACAGTGTCTATGCAACCCTGCATGTTTCATGATTTTGAAAATGTTATTTTTACAGAAAAGATTATACTCCAGATTTATAGATACATAATTCCATCCTACATAAACTTGTGTACAGATTTATAGATACATAATGCCATAGGTTCTTTCTATAGGAGAATTTTAGGTTCTTGGCGAGTAAACCGTCCAAGGATCAGGGAAAAGTTACCTCTAGTAATCTGCAATTCGCAACATTGGCCTACCATTTGTCAACTTTCACTCTCCATTGCGATGAAATTCTGTGTACCTACGCTCTGGGGAAGTCAAGTCAGTTCAACTGGGCATGTGAAAGGTGTTACGGTGACATCAAACAAGGTTGGATGGATACCATACTTGGTTAACCAAAAGAATCATAATATTCAGTGGTGTTGGAAATTGGTTTCATAATTGGTGTTTGACCAATATTTGACCAAGTTTCTAGTTTGGTACCATTTATTAAAAATGAAAATAAGTTGTAAAAATGAAATCTACATTTTGAGTAGATTAATTTAGTATATTTATTATTTCAAAACTAATTTCGGGTGAATGAGATATTAATGTTTAAAGTATGAAACTTAACATTGATAATTGAAGAGTTATGGAAATTTGAAAGGTCATATCCCACATTGAATAAAAAATGTGATTAATTGCATTTTATTAATTGGCCCACTCTAGGAGGAAGCATTCAAGTGGTCTTTTCAAAGGTCCAACCTGGTGATGTCTCTTGAGCAAGCTTTTGGCTAGCACAAGCAGCTACAAGGATGATGCGAAGAACGAGCCCGAGTGCGCAGGTCGCAACAGGCACTTTAGAGGCGCACTTTGCACGTATGCATCGGAGCTAGGAGCTAGGGAGCTTTAAACTTAGGTCGCAACAGGCTCTTTAGAGGCGCACTTTGCACGTATGCATCAGAGCTAGGAGCTAGGGAGCCTTAAACTTAGGTCGCAACAGGCACTTTAGAGGCGCACTTTGCACGTATGCATCGGAGCTAGGAGCTAGGGAGCCTTAAACTTAAGTGTATGCATCGGAGCTAGGAGGTAGGGAGCCTTAAACTTTTGTCCAGTTGGGTGGCTTAGTCAGCTCGGGGATGACCGAGGTACGGTACACTCTCGAATAGGTGCAATCCAGTGACGAACAGAACAGCCACGGGCAGTTCAGCGTGGTTATGGTTCAAGTGGTTCGGCGGTTATCGTGACTGATCGAATGGGTGCAGTTAGGGACGGTTGCGCAGCAGTTAGAGTGCGAACCGGTCCACTGGATCGCGCTCACACGATCAGGTGTGATCCG
This sequence comes from Platycodon grandiflorus, assembly GCA_016624345.1. Taxonomy (NCBI): domain Eukaryota; kingdom Viridiplantae; phylum Streptophyta; class Magnoliopsida; order Asterales; family Campanulaceae; genus Platycodon; species Platycodon grandiflorus. The sequence goes on from CM028361.1 coordinate 38,431,524, forward strand.
ATGGTTCATATTCGCCAGATTAAAAAAATGTGTCTATTCGCAGAAAGGCACCACAACTCTTCAGTATATATAAATAGGCCCCCCAGATTGACAGTTACTTACACCGAAATCCTGAGCATTTAATCTGTTAGTGAGAATTGTCATATTGTTGCATATATTTTCTTCTCGAGTCTTGGAAGTTCTGAAACACTGATCAAGTTCGCCGAAATCTGCGTATTGAAGTGCTGCCTACGCTGATTGAAAAGTCATTGCATTTTAGGGAAGATTGCCAAGAACCGTTAGCACTAGTATGGGGCAATTTCGTCTTGCGGAGATTGTGTCCAACACAAGCCTTGACTTCAATTAAGTAAATTGTAATTTAATTCTGCTTCATCTTCTTTCTTTTGTTGTAATTTTAATTTTCGAGAAAACCAAAGATAAAGTACCCTACAATCGCAAGACGAAATTTTTGTTTTCTTGGAAATGGCAATCGAAACAACGGTTACTCCCGTTTCTACTTCTGCTACTCCTACTCCTACTCCTGCTCCTGCTCCTACTCACCCCGCACACGGTGAGAAACCGGCCAAGTTTACAGGTACGGATTTTAAGCAATGGCAACCCAAAATGCTCTTCTACCTCACAACTCTCAGTCTGCAAAGGTTCTTGAAAGAGGACCCCCTACAATTGCAGAAAACGATACGGATACGCAAAAGCGTATTGCTGCTGATGCTTGGCATCATAGCGACTTTATGTGTAGGAACTATATCCTGAACGGATTGGAAGATGAACTCTACAGTGTTTACTGTGGAATCAAAACTTCCAAAGATTTATGGAACTCTTTGGAAAAGAAATACAAAATAGAAGATGCTGCGTCAAAGAAATTTGTCGTTGGCAAATTTCTTGATTATAAGATGGTTGACTCCAAATCAGTGGAACGTCAAGTGCGAGAGATTCAGATCATACTTCACGGTTTGGCAGCTGAAGGGATGATACTAAATGAATCTTTCCAAGTGGTTGCTATTATTGAGAAATTGCCACCAATGTGAAAAAAGCACAAACGAAAAGAAATGGGGCTTGAAGATTTAATAGTTCGACTTCAGATTGAGGAAGGCAACCGCAAAACTGAAAGAAAGCCCAACAAGGCTGGAATGGAGGCTAAAGTCCATATTCCTTAATCAAGTACCAGTAACAAGAGGAAGCGCTTTAGAAATGCCAAACAAGGAACTGCGAAGAAGTTCAAGGGAGATTGCTACAACTGTGGTAAACCTAATCACATGGCTAAAGATTATCGACTTCCAAAAAAGGACAAACAGAAAGGCAAACAGAATCATGCCAATGTGATAGAGGACAATGATGTGCTTGATCTAAGTGCAGTGGTGTTCGAAGCCAACATTGCAAGGTTAGAAGATAACCCAAGAGAATGGTGGATAGACACTGGTGCTACACGCCACATTTGTACTGATAAGAAAGCTTTCTCGTCCAACACTCCTATAAGTGGAAGGAAATTGTTTATGGGAAACTCCTCGACTTCCAACGTCGTAGGACTTGGGAAGGTTGTGCTGAAGATGACCTCATGCAAAAAATTGACGCTCGTAGATGTGCTGCATGTCCAGACATTCGCAAGAACCTGGTTTCCGGCCCCCTAATGAGTAAGGCCGAATTTAGACTAGTTTTTGTGTCTGATAAATTTGTATTGACAAAAAATGGTTTATTTATTAGGAAAGGGTACCTTGATAAAGGACTCTTCAAAATGAATGTAATGAACGTTTACCGCCCTGAGGCGAAGAATAAAGATGTTTCTTATGTTTACTTGTTGGATAGTTCTAATTTATGGCATGATAGATTAGGACACGTAAATTTTAACACAATTAAGAAGTTGGTGAATAAAAATCTAATACCTATGTCTAAAATCGATTCACATGACAAGTGTGAAATTTGTGTTGAAGCGAAAATGACTAAGTCACCATTTCCTTCAGTAATAAGAAACACGACACCTCTTGAATTAATTCACATCGATATTTGTGATTTAAAATTTGTGCAAACTCGAGGTGAGAAAAGTATTTTATTACATTTATTGACGATTGCAGTAGATATTGTTATGTATATCTCTTAAAAAGCAAAGATGAAGCTTTAGAAGCTTTTAAGACTTATAAGAATGAAGTAGAAAATCAACTTTATTTAACAATTAAGAAGATTCGAAGTGATAGAGGTGGAGAATATGTTGCTCCATTTGAAGACATATGTTAGGAATCTGACATAATTCATCAAATGATGGCTCCGTACTCACCTCAATCAAATGGAGTTGCTGAATGCAAGAATCGTACTCTTCAAGAGATGATGAATGCGATGTTGATAAGTTCGAGCTTACCCCAAAACTTGTGGGGGGAAGCCATTCTTTCAGCAAAATATATTCTTAATAAGTTACCACACAAAGGTAAAAATAAGACTCCATATGAGTTATGGAACGGTCGACAACTATCTTACAAATACCTTAAAGTGTGGGGGTGCCTAGCTAAGGTTGAAATACCTAAGCCTAAACAAGTCAGAATCAGACTTAAAACGATTGCTGCATTTTCATTGGATACGCAAGCAATAGTAGTGCATATCGGTTTATAGTGCACAAATCAGAAATTCCTGACATGACTGAAGGAATGACGATAGAATCAAGGAATGCGGTATTCTTTGAAAATATATTTTCTTGCGGCGAAAGGAAAGAAACAAGTTCTAGTAAAAGAACTTATGAGAATGTAAACGGTTCATCTCAAGAAGAAGAAGAACCGAGGTGCAGTAAAAGGACAAGAGTTGTTAAATCTTTTGGTCCTGATTTTCTATCTTACATGATAGAAAACGAACCTAGAACTGTTCAAGAAGCTTTATCCAGTCCAGATGCTCCGTTCTGAAAAGAAGCTATAAACAGTGAAATAGAATCCATAATGCACAATAATACTTAGGAGTTTGTTGATCTCCCTCCAGGAAGCAAATTATTGGGATGCAAATGGATCCTTAAAAGGAAGTATAAGGCAGATGGATCTATCGATAAGTTCAAAGTCCGACTGGTAGCCAAAGGATTTAAATAGAAGGAGGGTTATGACTTCTTCGATACGTATTCTCCTGTCACGAGAATTACGTCCATTCGTATTCTCATTGCTATTGCAGCTTTGCATAACCTTGAAATACATCAAATGGACGTAAAAACAGTCTTCTTAAATGGAGAGCTAGATGAGGAGATTTATATGGAACAACCCGAGGGGTTTGTTGCCCCTGAAAAAGAGCAAAAAATGTATAAACTTGTAAAGTCATTGTATGGACTAAAACAAGCACCTAAGCAATGGCATGAAAATTTTGACCGAACATTATTGTCAAATGGTTTCAAAATTAATGAATGTGACAAGTGTGTCTACATTAAGAGTACAGCCAATGCTTACGTCATTGTATGTCTTTATGTAGATGACATGTTAATAATGGAAAGTACTCATGGTTTAATCATGAATACTAAAAACATGTTAAAGAAACATTTTGACATGAAAGATATGGGACTAGCTGATGTTATAATAGGGATGAAGATCTCTAGAACATCTGATGGAATAGTCTTATCGCAATCCCATTACGTTGAGAATGTTCTTCGGAAATTTAATGTGACGCCCCGACCCGGATCTCTATACGAAATCCCAAGGTCGGGTCGCCAATACAACACGACAACAAGAAAAGCACGTGGCGTAACCGCCCGTACTTAAGACAGAATACGACAAATCACTTGATAAACACAAGTATAGGAACAATCTTCGGCGATAACAAGGCCGAAAAACAACTATCAACGACCACGAGTTATAACTCGGGAAAAGAGAACAACTACTACATAAACATCGACCACAACATGCCGGAACAAAACATAACCGCGAGCTACAACATGCTCGGGAAAGAACTAACCCAACAACACAACTGTACAAGAGCACGACATACATATGTCGGCTACCAAAAGAATAAGTTTACAATACCACGATAAAAGCCCAAGTAAAGTTTATATAACTTTACATATCCACCGTCCTTACCAAAATGAAAATAGATAACTAAGATGGGGAATCCTCGAACTCCCAACGTAGGCGACACGCGAGCTAACGAACCACTTTCGTCCTCACCGGGAACTTCCGGGTTGGCTTGGATCTAAGGAAAACAATTAAACACATAACGGGGTGAGTCATAATGACACAGTAAGTTACTAATGCAACTAAATGGCATGGCATGATGCTCAAGCAATAAACATAACATGGTATCAACATTTATATACCATAACATAACATATATCATCTTACTTGATATACCATCATTCAACTCACATAGCACTTTGGTAAACACATAAGTGCTTGAACATAAACCACGTTAGAGAAGGATATCATATCTCTTTCTTTAACCTTGTGTAGCTCCTGCATTACACAAACAACCAAACATGCCTCGATACCCGTGTGCGTGGTATCGACGTCCCCGATCCCATCGAGTTCTATTAGCAAGCCAAAGTCATGCGTATTGCTATAACAGTGGGGCTACTTCTCAACTGTGGCCAACAGAAGAGGGGTGTGTGCACTCCGGTACGGCGACTTATAGCGATTACGAATCCCATTCGTAAAGACTATAGGTCGTCCCACCATGACAATAACAACAACGACGCCAGCTGGACTTACACAACTCACACAAGTAGGTAACTTACTCAACTTATGCAATTAACCGTCAAGTTCAAAAGTAGTGAACTTGACAAACATCAAGTAGATTATATTTTTCTACAACATATAATCATCAAACATATTGTTTAAATTCACAAGCCACAAATTTAGAGCTACTTTATAAGTCTCTAACATACCAGTATCAAATACTCGGAGGACCATATTCCATACCAAATGAACCTAAATTTTTGTAGTACTTTAACAAATGATTCGGAGAATTATAATCTTCCCAAAAATCCACTTTTGGTGTTAATTCATGAAGTTCATAAATTCGGGTATAATTGTTATATGCAATTTTCACCCTCTAAAGGTTTCTAACATGTTCTTTAGTACAATCCAAGGTTGAGCTCTTTAAACTAACATGCAACATCATCCAACTCCACAACTTAACACTTAGACATGTAATATATATCAACATATCATTTAAACATGGAAACACCATGTATTCAAGTCATGCATGTGAGATTAAGAGCAAGCATGTATCACTTTTTAAGCATACAAGGGGGTTTAGCAACTTACTTGTAAGATGGAAATTAAACCAAGAGATTACAATTTTGAGCCTACTATGTTGGTCACCAAGTCAGCCTCTACAATTTGATGGTTCTTGATCACACTTTTGATGGTTGGATTTCGAGATGTAGAGCACACACACTAGTCACACCTTCATCTCCCACATTTAGTCTCTAGGCAACCATGGATGATTTTGGAGAGAAATGAAATGTTTTTGTGTCTCTCACAAGGCTAAAGAGTATTTATATGGGTCAAAAAGTCAACTCAGGCTTAAATCTCAGCCATTGGATCAATCTTGGAGGGTCAACTTCACTTAAAAATCAGTCAAACATTAAGCTGAAATCTGACGCTATGCGGCCGCCCCATGCGGTCGCATAGGTTCTATGCGGTCGCCTCGCGCGGCCGCTTAAGATCCAGAAAGTTGGTGCGAGAAAGTTGCTTAGCATCATGCGGTCGCTTAGGGAGTCATGCGGTCGCCTCATGCGGCCGCATAGAATCCAGAATGTCTGATCATTTGGCAAGCTCGCATCATGCGGCTGCTTAGGGTCTGTTTCAGGTTCAAGTGACTTCTAAACACTCCAAAATGATAGTACAATGTACCCAAGTCACCCTAAAGTGATAACAACTTCAAATCATGCTAGAAACACACCCAAAACTCATTCTAAACAACATGTAGCAATGCTAACAAAAATCACCTCAACTTAAGAGAAATCATAAGTACTCAAATCAAGCTAATGCATTAACATGTATACCATCATAGCATCTTCAAATGTATGTGAATAAAGAAACACCCATATTGAACATGTTTATACATGAAATCAAACAATTATTTTAAGCATAGTAACACTAACAATGCAAGCATATAAGGCATGAAAATTTCAGGTTATTACATTTAATGTCTTTGACAGCCCTCCGGCTAAGATACCAGTAGACTTAAGTCTACACTTAGCCAATAATAGGGGAGAACCAGTTTCCCAACAAGAGTATGCAAGGATAATTGGAAGTCTGATGTACTTGACCAATTATACACGTCCTGATATTGCATATTCAGTGAGCAAACTAAGCAGATTTATAAGTAATCCTGCCGCGGATCATTGGAAAGCCCTAACAAGGGTACTTAGATAATTAATGTATTCATTGAATTATGGGATACTTTATAATAGATATCCAGCAGTATTAGGAGGATACTGCAATGCCAATTGGATATCAGGCATAAAAGACTCCAAATCTACAAGTGGTTATGTGTTTACAATAGGTGGAGGAGCGGTGTCATGGAAATCGTCTAAGCAAACGGGTATAGCTCGATCCACCATGAAATCTGAATTCATTGCTTTAGATAAAGTTGGTGAAGAAGCTGAGTGGCTTAGAAATTTCCTGGAAGATATTCCTTGTTGGAATAAACCTGTGTCTGCTGTACTGATACACTATGATAGTCAATCAGCAATAGGTAGGGCACAAAGCAGCATATACAATGGTAAGTTTAGACACATTCGTCGTAGATGTAATACAATTAGACAATTGATCTCAAATTGGGTTATTTCTATTGAATATATAAAATCAAAAGAAAACCTAGCTGATCCTTTTACGAAAGGAATCAATCGAGATCAAATGTATATATTGTTAAGGGGAATGGGTTTAAAATCCACAACAAAAGAACAATCATAGCGGTAACTCAACCTTAAGAATTGGAAATCCCAAAACCTTGGTTCAATGAGATAACGAAGTTATGAAAGTTTAGATGAAACACTTGGAAACCTGTCTCAACTCATTCCTAAAAAACATCCAAGTGAATAGACATGCAACAGCGGTGAGGTTAGGTTGAACCTTTAATGATTCCTATACCTAAAAGGTGCAGTATTGCATGATACTCTTTATAGGAGATCACCTATATAAGTGAGAAGTAAATGGCCGCTTCTATTAGAACACTTATGAAACTAAGATATGGTCTAGGGCCGAAATGGACACAATGTGAGAACAAAAATGTTAGAATTGTTATTGTGTAAGTACTATTGTCTCGGTTTACATTATACAGACAATTAGTTCAAACCATCACGGTACTAAGCGGCTAGTAAATCCGATAGTATTTTATTAAGGAAGGTTCAAAGCCAAAAACTACCTATCCTGATGCAATAACGGTTCGCCAGAACTTTCAAGTGAGTCTACATACATAGCATGCATTAATTGTCATTCATGTGGGGGATTGTTAGAAATTTGTTTCATAATTAGTGTTTGACCAATATTTGACCAAGTTTCTAGTTTGGTACCATTTATTAAAAATAAAAATAAGTTGCAAAAATAAAATCCACATTTTGAGTAGATTAAGTTAGTATATTTATTATCTCAAAATCAATTTCGGGTGAATGAGATATTAATGCTTAAAGTATACAACTTAACATTGGTAATTGAAGAGTTATTGAAATATGAAAAGTCATATCACACATTGAATAAAAAAGGTGATTAAATGCACTTTATTAATTGGCTCACTCTAGGAAGAAGCATTCAAGTGGTCTCCTCCAAGGTCCAACCTGGTGATGTCTCTTGGGCTAGCCTTTGGCCAGCACAAGCAGCTACGAGGATGGTGGTTCGCACCATCCGAGCCCGAGCCCGAGTGCGGACACGCAGGTCGCTAGGAGCTAAGTAGCCTTAAACTTTTGTCCAGCTCAACCAGCTGGGTGGCTTAGTCAGCTCGGGGATGACCCAGGTACGGTGCTGAACCGGTCCACTGGATCACGCTCACACAATCAAGTGTGATCCGACGGTCCAGATTCGTCAGATTCAAAAAATGTGTCTATCGCCAGAAAGGCACCACAACTCTTCTGTATATATAAATAGACCTCCCTGATTGACAGTTACTTACACCGAAATTCTGAGCATTTAATCTATTAGTGAGAATTGTCATATTGTTGCATATATTTCCTTCTTAAGTCTTGGAAGTTCTGAAACATAGATCAAGTTCACCGGAATCTGCGTATTGAAGTACTGCCTACGCTAATTGAAAAGTCGTTGCATCTTAGGGACAATTGCCAAGAACCGTTAGCCCTAGTACGGGGCAACTTCGTCTTGCAGAGATTGTGTCCAACACAAGCCTCGACTTCAATTAAGTAAATTGTAATTTAATTCTGCTTCATCTCCTTTCTTCTGTTGTAATTTTAATTTTCGAGAAAACTAAAGATAAAGTATCCTACAAGTGGTTGGGGACTGCTTGCCAATGTGGTAGCCCCAACCAACGAATCTCAAGAGCGAGATAGACCATTCGTGAAAATGTTGAAAAAATCCAATCTGACTAGAGTCGAGGTTGCACGTCTGGGGCTCTCTAAGACCTTAGCTTCAGCTGTAGACTCATTGCACACCAAAAACTCTGTTTTAGCTCAATCTTTGGTACACTAAAACTAATGAGCGATAAGATAGACAGGTGACTCAAGATTGTATGGACAAATACTAGTCGCTATACTAAGCTAGTTAGGATATGCTCACTTTGTGTATTTAAGTTTTCTGTTGAAATTAAAACGTTTTCAAGTTCCAAAATTTGAAAAATGAAAACAAAGAATACAATTCAGGAAAGTACCAACTGAATAGGGCGGACCGATCTAAGAACGTTCGTACTGTTATTTATTGGCGAGTATGCGGTTCAGAAGCAAATCCCGTACATGCTATTTTTATAGTTTTGACGAAAATCACACGAAATCTTAAAAGCAAAGCCTTGACAATGTTTGAAATCATGCTCTTTCCAGTGAAGGCTGACTATATAGTTTAATTTGGGCGGAGTTTGTTATTAGCTCGACTCATTTATACTTTTATTTGGCTTAAATACTTGTAAACAAGTCGAGCTTGAGCAATATTTTAGGTCTAGATGGACAAATGACTAGGCTTTGCTATGATCATTTTTGTTAAAGATATCATAGGGTACATAATAGAGGTAGTATTTCCTTCTCAAGTACCCACGCCCTTAGAAATATAGAGGGGAAAAAAAAACCTACTATCAAGCATGTTGCATCTGTTTCTGTTAGAACAATTTTGCATGGAAATTGCATTATTATTATTATTTTTTTTCAAAATATTTATAATTTCGAATGCTCAAAACTAATTTTCAAGATACGGTGAAGTGTTAGAAACGAGGACCTCTTTCAATAAAATTTTCTAGATATACAAGGACTCAATAAAGTTTTCATTTACTATTTTAAAGTTTTCACCTTGACCCTGAAATCATCCATTTCAATAAAAAAGACCTTTTTTGTTTGCTATTGCTCTAAAACATTGAGGGAGGGAGGCTGGCTGGCATAACTCACTACACTAGACAGCTGAATTATTAGTTGAATCGACCAAGATCATTTGAAATACTCAATTTATTTGTCTCTCGACACATCAATGCCAACAAAACTGATACTATTGTGGGTGGGGTTCAACCCCAAATATGACAATAATCTATTATTCATACTCCCTCTCCATATGTTTTAAATATTTATCGTTTTACTAAAATTTGTTTAAAAAAGATTATCATTTTAGGTTTCCAATGCATATTTTGCCTAATTTATCCTTGTCTTCTCACAAGTTCCAATAATTGATCATCTCTTCATTAAATACTTTATCTTTTCCAATAATATCTCCTTCTAATTTATCTTTTTAACTACTCCTAGCACAAAAATTAAAGATATTTAATAAGGGTATATTTGTCAACTTATAAAATTTTTTAATATGTGTGCACAACTCTAAAACGTCAAACTTTTTGAAACGGAGGGAGTAAAATATTTGTCATTTTGGCTCTAAAAATTTTGTTTCAAAATGATTGTAATTTTAGGTTTTCAATGCATGTTTAGCCTAATTTACACTTCTCTTCTCACAAGTTCCAACAATTAATCATATCGTCATTAAATATTTTATCTTCTCCCAATAATTATCTTTCTAATTTATCTTTTCAATTACTCTTAGTACAAAAATTAAAAATATTTAATAAAAATATATTTGTCAACTTATAAAATTTTTTAATACGTGTATATAATTTTAAAATAACAATTTTTTTTAAAACAGAGAGGGAGTAGTATATTATTAAATACTGTAATAAAATAGAGAGAAATAGATGCTTAACGGTCACACAATTGTAGATTTTGGACGCCACTTGCGCATATCTCAAGGTCGTACACATAAAAAATAAAAAGTAGAAAAGCTAATTTATTATGTATTAAAATGGATCAAAATCTTCATCAAAAGATTTGACACAGTACAGTAACTGGAGCTTAACTATTAAGTACCTAATCACTCCTATTTGTAATTTCAAATATATTAGGGGGTTCCACTTACTGTTTTAGTTTTATTTTTTTAATTTTATCTTCATATGGTGTATGATCATACTCATATTCACTTCGCTCCTAAACAAGTGTCTATTTTATATTTTTTACTAAAATTAAGAAAGTTAATTTTTAAAACATATTTGCATATTAGTAGCATATATATATATATATATATTATATCAATGTCCTTAATATCTACATATAATATTAAAAATCAGCATTAGGACATTATATGTTTCAAAGTGTAAAATAGTAAACTTATACGAAAATGAACATTCATTTACAAACAAACAAAATTGAAAATAAATACTCATTTGGAGATGGGGATGAAAGGAGTACATGTTAGTTGTTGTTACTAATAAACATGCTGCTTAATCAATCTAATAGTGAGATGATGTTTGGAAGTCAAGTAACATATATTGAGACGTATTTGAAAGCAGCGCTACAAGTATAAATGAGTTGGACTAGCTAGAGATTCGAATTTAAACTTTTAGTTGGAGTTAAAAATAGGGAAAATTATACAAATGATCCCTGTACTTATCGATTTTTTGAGATTGATCTTAACCCCGCCGCCGATCTCGATTCAATTTCGACGCATTTGGTCGTTTCGTCAATTCTTTGTCTTTTTTTCCGTTAAATAAAATCACGTACATTTAACGTGATTTTGACCAAGGGAAAATTAGTCAAAAGGAACTCTGTTGAAAAACATTCAAAATACTCAATTTAAATGAGTAGAATCTTTCTTATATATTATTGCCTAACGAAAAAACTAGTCAAAACCAGAAAGTCTATTTGACACAAAAAAAAGGGACAAAATAATTCAAAATGGATATTTTGATTCTTTGATGATAAATAAAACCAAGATTATTATGATGGTGCCCCGACCCACCACAAAGCTCCAAAAACTCGATCAATAATTTGCCTCTCCATATCCATTTGGGTCAATGGGTCCTCAAAATTCTGGCCCTCTTTTGTCTTCTTGGTTCAAAGCCTGAAGAAGCTTTGAGAAACTTACAAACAAGCCCCCACTGACTGGGCAGTGGGCATTTACTTCACTTCTTAAAAGAAGACGACTCCGTTAAGCTTTTTCCCCAATTGTATATTAACACGGCATTAACGGCTATATTTTCAGTGTCCTGAGCGCAGGCGCAACTAGCTAAGCTACCCACGTGACTGTATCAGTCAGAGCAGTACTTTCCTCCGTTCGGGCTTTTTGGCGGGAATTGAGCTGGTGGCCCCTACTTACTATCACGCTTTCTCCCCGCTTTTTTAACTGCCCAGCTGTCCATCTCGTTGACCCAAAGTTATTCCCCAACAAACAAAAAGAAAAATTTTACTACTCCTACCTCACTAACTCCCATGGATCCCTCTGCTATGTCACTCTCACCAACAAGTCCCCGCCGGCACGGCGACAAATAGACGATCCTTTCGAAAAGAAAACGGCAAAAAGCTCCACCCCAAAAAGAAGAAAAAGACAAGTTTTTGAATTAATTTGAAAATTTGAAACTAATGTTTTACTTGCTACAATTGAGGGAGAGTAATAACTAAAAAAAATGTTAAATATAACAAACTCGGGCTATCAGGGGTGTGGGGTTTTGGATCATGCCGGCGAAGGTTGAGAAGTTGGGTCGGCCGAGGACGGAATGTCTGGGCCGACACGGCAACCTTCAAGCATGAACACGATGTCTGCCATAGAGGGTCGGTCGAGCGGCTCAGGTGCTGTGCAAAGCAAACCCACTTTCACTCCCAGCAAGAACTCTTCCCATTCTGATGATTCAGGGTCTAGCTCAAGCAATCCTGGTTCTAGCAGTTCCGAAACTTGACCTCTTTGCAACTGCCTCTTGACCCATTTCACTATATCTTCATCTTGTGTAAACATCACCGGTCTTTTCCCCGTTAGTAGCTCGAGTAAGACAATGCCAAAACTGTAAACATCTGATTCCTTTGTGGATTCCCGGTTAAAACAGCTTCTGGTGAGACATATCCTACACTACCAACAGAAGTTGATGTGGAAGGCTCAGCAGGTGTGGCCACGGTCAATTGGGCTAGCCCAAAATCGGAGAGGTGTGCTTCAAATCAGCGTCGAATAGAACATTCTGGGGCTTGACATCGCCATGAACCATTGCAGCTGTGTGGAGAAATGCCAGGCCACGGCCGATGCCAAGTGCGATTAAGTGTCGCATTGGCCAATTTAGAACATGGCCATCTTGGTGAGATGCTTCTTGGAGCAATGTGGCAAGGTTTCCATTAGGCATGTAATCATAGACAAGGAGTCTGAGGTCGGGAGGTCCCGCATAATATCCGCGAAGAACAGTCAGATTCCGATGCTTAACTCCACCTAATAATTCAGCTTCCTTTCTGAACATGTTCTCATCAAGAGATCCATTGGGGAGTCTGCGAATCGATAGCACCATCCCATCATTGTAACAGGCCTTGAAAACTAAACCATATCTTGTTCTACTTAAAACATTTTCCTCGTCAAAATGCCTTGTTGCTTCTACTGTCTCGGCCAGTGTAATTTTATTATTGAACATAACAAGCTTTGGCCCTCCATTTTCGCCACTGCTTCGTGTTCCTGAACTGGCCCTCGTTGGACTAGTACGCTTCTTTTCCCCTGCTGCTTTGAGCTTCTTGCGCCATCTTAAGAGGCTGTAGGTATAGAAGCAGCAACATAGTGCCATCAAAAAGCTCCACTTACAGCTACAGCAATAAACATAATCATTCTACTAGAACCTCTTGCCGTTTCGCATTCCCTATCCAATGGCTTCCCGCATAAGTCACGGTTACCAGCAAATGCAGATTGATTGTTGAATCGAGAAGCCAAATTTGCAGGTATCTCGCCTTCAAGGTTATTGCCCGATACATTGAAGTACATCAACCTTGAGAGTACTGTAAAATTAGCTGGAATGATACCGCTCAAGTTATTTGAGGACAGATCTATGGAAGTAAGGTTTGACAAATTGGACAATGAGTCTGGTATTGGACCAGAAAGATGATTGGAGTTTAGTAAAAGTAAAGTTAGGGATAAGCAATCAGAAACTTCATCTGGTATTTGACCAGTTAAATTGTTCTCAGCCAAATCAAGCTCAGTCAAGTGGGAGAGTCGGGAGATATCAACAGGGATCTGGCCACTCAAATAATTTGAACCAAGATTCAAACTTTGAAGATCAGAACAATTACCTAGCTCAGGTGGAATTGAACCAGAGATATTGTTGCTAGACAAAGATAGAACAACCAACGACTTGAGGAAGCCAAAGGTCGAAGGGACATGACCTGAAAACAAATTGGAAGAAAGGTTCAAGTAGCGCAAACCCAACAAACTGCTGAAGCCTTCAGGAACATCCCCAGAAAACTTATTATCTTGCAAAGCAACCACTTGCAAGTTAGGCAAACCCATAAGATCTGAAGGCAACTCCCCAGATAAATTCTGTTTACTCAAATCAAGAGCTGTGAGCTTATACAGACTTCCAATGCTCAACGGAATCTTCCCGAAAAACCATTTCCACTCAAATTTAGAACCGAAAGCTGCTTCAAATTCCCAATACCCGTTGGAATTACCCCGGAGAACTTGTTACCTCTAAGGTTTAAAGATGAAAGATTGCTCAATACCATAACTTCTTCCGGCAAGTTCCCGATGAGGCTATTATCTCTCAAGTTCAATGTTTCAAGTTGTGTCAGGTTCCCAAAACTTGAAGGAACCGTTCCCGAGAAATGATTTCCTCCCAGTGATAACATCTTTAAACCTCTTATCTCACCTAAAAATACAGGAATTTCGCCGGTAAAAGAATTTCCTTCAAGATTAAGGACCCGTAAACTGCCACATTTCTTGATTTCGACAGGGATAACGCCGTCTAAGGAATTATTAGCCATTTTTATTCCTCCAACCTCCACAAATATCCAATCTCACTAGGAATCGTGCCGGAAAAAGAGTTTCCAGAGACATCTAGAATAGTCAATGTGGATACACTAGTCAACCACAAAGGGAAAACCCCGTGAATATGATTCTGTTGAAGATCTAAGACCTGGAGAACACTAAAACATGTGGGGCTCTCAGGGGAGACCATGTCCGTGAACGCATTAAACCCTAATTGAACAATCTTAATTGATGGAGAGTTAACAGATACGTTACAGAACATAGACGCAGGAACCGCACCGGAGAGGTTATTGTATGAGAGAGAAATTACTTGAAGCTTTGGAATTGTACCTATGCCAGCTGGAATAACGCCACCAATGGCATTGCCTTCGGCGCTGAAATGCACAAGCGACGAGCAGTTGGCGATGGCTGCCGGCAAAGTTCCTTCCAACTGGTTGTGATCGAGCCAAAGGTACTGCAGGTTTTGGAGTTCTCCGAGGCTCGCCGGGATAGCGCCGGAGAAGCGATTGAATGAGAGGTTGATTAATTGAAGCTGAGGTAAGTTGGAGAGATTTGTCGGCACTTGGCCGGACATTGTGTTTGATGAGAGATCGAGGTAGCGGAGAGTTCGAGGGAGGCTGGACGGGATTTGACCGGAAAGCTGGTTTCCGGCGAGGTTGAGAACCAATAGGTCAGTGAGGTTTGAGATCTCAGGCGGTAGGTTTTCGGTGAATGAGTTATATTGGAGGAAGACGGAGTGTAGGAGTGAGCATTTGAAGAGAGAAGACGGAACGGTGCCATTGAAGGCATTGGAACGGAGGCTTAACTTGCGCAAATTGCGCAAGTTAGAGATTTTGGAGGTGAGTGGGCCGCTGAGCTGGAGTCTGGGGAGGCGGAGTTCGCTGACTCGGCTGTTGAAACAACCGACGCCGCGCCAGTCACAGGGAGCCGAGGGAGTGGAGGGGTCCCAGCCGGTGAGTGCGCCGAGTGGATCATGGAGACTGAGCTTGAAGGAAGTTAGGGCGTCAATCTCGGCTAGGGTTTCGGAAGTGCTGCCGGCGCAGGTTAGCAGGGGAGTGGAGAAAAGTAAGAGGAAAAGGACAGTTGTAGCCATGAACGGTGGTGGAAGTGGCGGAGGTGGTGGAAATTAGTTTTGAGTTTAGATTTGTCGGAAGTGGGGGTTGAGGTAAGAGGAGTGCGCATGGGGAGAGTAGGTTAGTAGAAGTCGCCTGGGAGTGTTGGGAGTGATGGTAGACAGTGGGGTTGCCATATGTTGCGCCGCTGTGCGCATGCCTCGCAGACACACACACTACTCAAAACAGTTTCTCTCTCTTTGCTTACTCAAATCCTCAAGACTTGACAAACAAACAGTCTCTCTCTCTCTCTCTCTCTCTCTCACACACACACACACACACATACACACAGTATCACTCACTGTTTCTCTCTCACACAATGTCACACACCCATACACTCTAACACATAGAGAAGGGTATTTAGATTTCCCAAAACCTGCTGAAAGATCACTTTACAAAGAGAGGCAGATGGGGGTGGGTTGGCACTCTGTCCTCATATCCGACTCCATATGGGATGCATAATTGAAGGCCATTTGCCTTTGGCCTTGTTTGTGAGGAGAAACCTGGAAATTGAAATACCTAATGATGCCACGTCATTCTACTTTAATGTACTATTTTATTAAATTATTGCTTTTGTTTGATTCAATACATAAATTAAGAAAAATATTACTTACCCCAAAATTTATTGTTAAAGCATCTCTACTACAAATGTGAGTGCAAACAAAACTAGGTGTTATTTAAGATTTATATTTTTTTTTAAATAAAATAACTCTTCAATACAATTATGGAGAAGGATTGTGAATATGATGTGTTAACTAAATTTTTTCTCATTGCTTGATAAACTCTCGATTTTCTTACATTCAATGCAAATTGTGGACAAGGACGTGAATACAAGTCTTTTTTCACATCATCCTCCATAATTTGCATTGAATATCAAAAAATTAAGAGTCTATCAACCAATAGGAAACAATTTAGTTGACTCATAGTATCCACAACCCTCCCCACAATTGCATAAAGAGTTTTTTTTCTTTGAAAAATGTGTAAATCTTAAGTGACACCTACTTTTTTTTCACATTCACGTTTGCACTGGAGATGCTCTTAGATACAATTATCCATGTATTTATAAATAGTTTACAACCAACCCGTTAACTCTTTTATTTCTGCAATTTATTTCTTGTCTTCAGCTTAGTTTCGGTAGAGAACTAACTTCTGATTTATATTTTTCAAGTAATAATTATTATTTGACAAGCTAAAATGGATAAATATTATTTTATCAAATTATTTTGAATGAAATAAATATAAGAAATAGTAAAGTACAGATAAAGAAGGAAATTTACAGTTTGAAAATAATAATGAATTACAAGCACATAAGTCCATTTTTCTTAAGAAAATTGATCTTTTAATCCATTGTCTTAATGCTTACTTAATTTCCGCACTACACAAGGGTGGATGGGGTTACAATTGAAAATTCTTACTTTTGCTTTTATATATTTTTAAAATTAAACTAATATTTAATTACATAAGAGAAATACAGCATTTTCTCTCTTATTTACTTATTTATTACTCCTACCGTCTCTAAATTATTATCTTCCTTTTCTTTTGTCCATCCCAAAATAATTGTCTTGTTTGAAAACTTTTTCTTTTAAGACATCACTTTTACCATTTTATCCTTACTTTTTCTCTTACTTTAATTATGAACTACATACACATCTGCATTAAAAGAAATTACACATTATATCAATATTAATAATTAAGTTAATTATTTTTTTAATTCATATGTCAGGTTAAACAAAATAATAATTAAGGGACAAAGGGAGTATTTTGTTGTTTAATTAATTTGCCATTCATTTAATTTTAGTTTATTTTGTGGCTGCGAACATTTTGTCACTTCATTGTTGCTTTTTCTTTTTCTCTTTTTGGAGGGTTAGTAAAACTGAAAGTGGAAAAGCAAAAGTAAACAAATTATTAGTCCCAAATTGTCTTTTGAATTCAAATAAAACAGTGACTAAGAACTAAAAAAGATCACATATTAATCAAATGAGATTTAAAAATTAAAATAAAATTGAATAGAATCATACAGTAGTCGCTTATTCAATCACATGTAGTTTGATGCCGAAAGTCAGGTAGGGCCAACAAATCTGATGTCGCAGTCATGTCTATTGGGTGACCCCTCTCAATCAGGTTGGTGGTTTAAGGGGTACACTTGGTTTTTTTGTTGTTGTTGTTAACTTAAGGGTAATCTGGTCATTTCACTGTCATGCATTTCCACCTTCTCTAAAATTCATTAAATCACCCGCTTCATTTAGAGTGTGATATAGATAGAATAGTAACATTTAGAGTGAGGTGTTGGGTCATCAAAATTAGACCATTTTCACTTTTGCTACTAAACAAAATAAAAAATATAAGCTTTAAAAATTGTTATGAAACGGGCATGTGACCCGATTCAATGTATCCGCCCATAAAGGCTCATAGAGTCCTAGTTATATTATGATTGGTAAATAATATACTAATCCAACGAGATTTAGGATTGACTTTATCAATCCTTTAAGAAATAGGTTTTTGTGGGAATAATATAAATAGGGCAAACCACCAAAGGAAAAAATACACTACACGATTTGTGCAATATTTTTTCCTCTCTCTAGAAATTATATCTCACCGAAATACATTCTCTAAGTCTAACCATCAAGAGACTTGGATTTGCGGCGTAAAATTGTAATTGATATTCGTCCTACGTAATATCAATTCGACGAGAAAGAATTGCAGATTAATTGTCCGTGGTGTTCGTGAGTTCATAGCACAAGCCGAAAGTCTTCCGCTTCGCTCTAGGGTACGAATTCGCACGAGGTAATCCGTGATACCCTATTATTGTATAGTGAATTCGTTTCCTTTATTGGTATCATAGCCGTTATGCTTGTTGCTCGTATTGTTATGCCATTGTTATGCCATGAATCGCATGTTTTTGTTTTAGATTTGTTTAAGTTGTTTGCCTAAAAACAGACCAACCGGGTTTGTCGATTTCGTTATCAAAATGTTGTTTGTTTTGGGAAAATTTTATATGTACACGTAGCTTATGCCGAGGGAACAACATATTAAATTTTCATCGAATTTCATTGGTAAATCTCAAGATATTGCAAACCTTAGTTTTGTTGAAATATAATTTTTCCGAAACTTTGCATGCGTTTTGAACAAATTATAATATGTAAAATTGTGATTTTATGATGTATAATTGTTCTATTCCGAGGGCTTTCCAAAGACATTATATGCCTAATTTGGACTTAAATTGAGCGTTCTAGAGCCTCGAAAAGTTGACGTCGCGAAACATGTTCGCGGTTCCAAGGTTAGGGACGATGAACAGTAACCACGGACCACCACCACTCTCGGCCTTGGCAATTGAGCCTCACGTGGTTCTTGTTTGTGCTATTTGAGTGCACGGTTGTGATCTAGAAAGTAGGACGAATCGACCGCCGCCAACCCCGTCGCCAACGGACATCTAGAAGGTGGCGCGTAGCCCATACGCGCTGGCAACGGTGCGTGACATGCTTGGTCATCAACTGTCGGCGGTCAACGGTCAAGGTCAATGGTCAATGATGATGTGGCAGCCACGCCGCATACTACGTCGACAGTGGCCCCATCTTGGTTGAGTCAGATGCCACATCAGCAGATTACGTAGCAGGACACGTTAGCGACACGTGACTGTACACGTCAGCGCCACGTGGCACCACATCATCCACAACCACTCAATCCACATGCGTGGCGCGGCGCCTTGCCGCGTAGGGCGCGTAGGCGTGTGCGGTGGCTTTGACGCCGGATTTTGACACCTCCGCGTCTAAACTAATTTGGGCCTTCGAGTTCAATGGTGTCCTCTGTTTTGCAAAATTATGACTGGAAATATGTGTTTTAGATTTTTCTGTATAAACATAGTTTTTAAATTATTAAAAATACAAAATAAATTTCCAGTAATGTTTTATGAACCCTAGAGGCTTTGTATTGGACTAGGGTACTGTTTTGTGAATTTTAAAATTTTTGGGAAATTTTAATTATTTTTCTCTATTTTTAAAGTCATATTTGGCATATAAAATTGTTGTTTTGGGCTCTAAAATTAATATTGGGACTACACGAGACCCAATAATATTATTTTCAGAGTGAAAATATATTAGTACATGTTGTGTACCTAGATAGATTTGTTCGTCTTATTTCTTTTTGTTCAAAGTATTAATTTGTGAATATTTTTACATTGTGCATACTTTGGTTGTAATTACGAGCCTCGCGGATTTTCCCTCCTTATTTGTATAATGTGATAATATTCTTAATTAATTTTTGGAACAAAAGTGAACCGAAAAGTATGCTAAAATGTCTATGTTTGCAACCATATTGTAGTGAAATGACTTCAAAAAGTGTAATCGCTGACTTGAACAAAGGTGAGAAATTGGATGGCAAAAATTATAGTATTTGGCAAAGGAAAATCACTTACTTGCTAACGAGCGGGGAGGTTCTTAAGAACCTTGATACCGTGATGACCGAACCGAAATGGGTAATTCTACCATAGCCCAACATCGTCTTAACGTGCGAATTACGGTCGTGGGTAAAGAAAGATCGATGTGCACACTTTACCATGTTGAGTAGCATGCATAATGATCTTAATGGGCGGTTTGAAACTTGCCCAACTGCTAAGGATATGTGGGACCAGATAAGGACTGCTTTTGGGAACACATCCGCTACAGAGTTAAGAACCCTAACTTATAAGTTTGAAAGCTATAAGATTGACCGAACGATCCATCCCCGATCAACTTCGTCAAATGTCGGTATGATTCGTGAGCTTAAGGTGGTAGTATCTTATCGATGAACAACAGTTCAAGCGGCGATTTGTTCAATGCGTGATTCTTGGAGTAATTTGAGGCGATTCGACTCATACAAACTCAATTCGAGGCTTTACGGATGTGTGTCCTCATGCTTGAGCTTGAAGTCGAGCGCCATGATGCGAGTCGCGCAATAGGTGGTGTGACTCATGACCTTGCTCTTGTCTCCCTTGAGGGTTCGCGCAAAAAAAAAAAAGGCGTTGAAGGAAACAAGCTAAAGGAAAGCAAGCTCAAAATCTAGCACCTAATGGTGGCAAGATCGCTAAGCGCCGTAGAGGCAAAAAGAATATGGCTAAGAAAAAGTTCTTCAACTCGGTACCTTGGGTCATTTTGCTCGGACTTGTCTTGAGCCCAAGAAGGTATCTCTAAATCCTAAATCTCTGCAGATTTGTGTTTGCTCTCATGTTTTATTATCTGACTCTCTCCCTGTGTGGATTGTAGACTCAGGCTCCACAAAACATATGACAAGGGATCGAGAAGGATTTGTAGATTATCGAAAGGTTCTTGCTGGTACAAGAAGTATTTTCATGGGAAACAATTCGACTGTGGAAGTCGAAGGGGTTGGTTCATATCAACCTCTTTTGAAACGGACGCATTCGATTCTTGATGAAGTGCTTTATGCGCTGGAATTTGACATAATCTATTATCGTAGTACAATTGCTAGAATTGGGAAATTCTTTAATTTTAGTGGTAGCCACATGGATATTTGTTTTGATGATGAGGTTTTGGGACATGGTTTTTGTCGATAATTTCTTTAAATTGGATTTGTTGGATTCATTTAATTCTTCTATTAATTATTCTTCTTATATGGCTTATGATGATTCTAATCCCGAGTTATGGCATGTTAGACTTGGACATATTGGAAAAATAGGATGACTACATTGGCTAGAGAAGGCCTATTGGGGTCTCTCACTAGAGTTAACCTACCTATTTGTGAACTTTGTTTGGCAGAAAAGCTTGCCAAAAGCCTTTTGGTAAGGCAAAAGGGCCACACAACTATTGGAGTTAGTCCATTCAAATATTTATGACCTATGAACGTTAAGGCACAACATGGTGCCTCCTATTTTCTTACTTTTATCAATGATTATACGCGCTATGGTTATGTTTACGTTATTTCTCACCGCTATGAAGCTCTTTCTTGTTTTGAGCGTTTCTTAGCCGAGGTTGAGAATCAAAAGGATAAAAGCCTAAAAACTTTTAGAACAGACCGGGCCGCGAGTATCTATCGATCTGTCACGACCCGACCCGAGATCCTATATGGTATCTCGTTCGGTTCAGCGAGAGGACACAAAATGCACAATTTCAAAATCACTTTTCGTGCACAAACCCGTAATGCAAGTGTATGCTTGTTTGAAAATCAAAACAATATATCACGGCACACAAAAGCCTAAACGATCACATAATCATAACCAACAAACCCGCGAGCTAAGAGGCTCGGGACTAACATGAAATATCATCGAGTGCGCGAATGTAAAATAAGTAACATAATTTACAAAGCCCGACATCCACGTCGGCATCTACAAAAGAATATGAATGAAATCACAAGTACGGGACTTCTACCCAACTTTACAATGTTTAAGTAACAACCTGTACCCTCGGCCTCACCAAAAGAAAATACCAAGGCTCAAGGAGCACTACCAAAAGAAGACGTAGACGACGTCGGATAACAACGAACGGTCATCGGGGTTTCGCAGGCTCGGGATCTAAGGAAAACAATAAACAATGGACGGGGTGAGTTATAAAACTCAATAAGCTACTAATGCAACAAGATGGCATGCGAGATGCAAACAAGAATAAGAATCATATATATATATATGGTTGGCATAATACAATCATTTCCAATCATAATCACGTCAAATAACTCATAACATAAGTCACATAGCATGCAACTCACATAGGTGCGATATGTAACACATATAAAGGATACCGTCGAGGTACACCTCCGACATACCAACTTCCAACCAACCAACCAATAATACCAAACGAAGAAACCGTTGATGTCGTACCCGATCATCGAACCCAATAACAAAACCAAAGGTGAACCGTTTACCGTATCCACGTCGACGTGAAGACTCGGTCCCCAACGACCCGAGAAACAATCACGGTATAGCTTACCAAGGTTGCGTTTATTCCGTACAACACTTAGCGCTATAACCCCTACCGCGGCCAACGGTAGGGCGAGGCCTGTATTGGCCTTCGGCTATTACGTAGCCCCGGCTCACGCAATAACCGAGCGTCAATACACCTCCAACAAATATGCCATGGACTTAAACAATGCTCAAGTAGATGTTTACTCGACACATTAACTAATCAACCAAATGTTCAAGTAATGTTTACTTAACATTAAATAAAAGTATTATACTCCAAAGTAGGGAGTATAACGACACCAACAATAGCATGCTAATGTACCCCAAATAATTCTAGTACACATAGCCATATAATACCAACATCGACTTAACACAATACCATTATACGTATATCGTGTAACCAATTCCCCAACGGGTCTCTCGAGCATCCAAAGAGCTCACAAAACACACACACGTGGTCACATTAATTATCAAACCCTAACCGACTCCGCTAGAGTCATTTTAGGTTACTAATGACAACGAGTTACGAAAATGATCTTGCACTTTAATCCTAACACATTATCGCCCAATGTCGCGTTCCCAATAGCACATTATAAGCTATAACAATATTCACAAGCCCACAACCACATTTCATGGCAAAATCACATATTCACGTATCTAGCATGGTAGCTTTACGTAATAGAAGTCTAGGATGCCATAAAAGACATAAAACGAGAAGAAGAGGGGGCGGTAGTAGCTTACCTCTCGTCGAAAAAGTGAAGAAAATGAAAATCCAATCGGTAGGAAAGCTTCCTCTCGTCGAGGCCTTCGCAATGGTGTGGTCGGATCGTTGAGATTCCCTCACAAACTCACAATATCTGAACTTTCTCACTCTAAACTCCTCTACTCTCTCTATGTTTTATGGCAAGAATGGGAAGAAATGAGAGTGTTTAAACACTCCTAGAGACTTTAAGTGGCTGAAAAATGAGAGGGTTTTAGTTGGGTGACGTGGCCAATTGAGGGCCATACATTTAAAATAAAACAAGGCTTCTGCGTAAGACATTCAACGATACGCTTCGCACGGCCGTGCGGACAAGCCGCACGGTTGTGCCAACCTGCACGGTCGTGCCAAGATAGGCACGGTCGTGCCAACCCTAAAATTCTAAGTGCGGGTTCGGATGGCTTCGCACGGCCGTGCCAAATAGGCGCGGTCGTGCCAAGCTCAAACAGCAATTTAACCTCGGGCGCACGGTCGTGCCAACCAAGCCGCAGTCGTGCCAAGGTTTGTGAGCCAAATACGATATGGTTTCTCTCCAATTCCTAGGCTCGATCGCTCCTCACTTATAACGCGTCTTAAGCGCGATGAATTAAAGGTTTAAGCAACAATATATCACACGAAACTCATGTATTTATTCACGATAAAATGATGTAAATGATGAGATGAGATACATGAAAATATGCATGAAATTATGTATATGATGAAATGATGCGAATGAGGCGGGCGTTACATGATCAATTTAAAGAATTGTGTGAGAAAAAGGGAATATAAAGGCAATTAACAATTCCTGGCACTCCGCAACAAAATGGTGTTGCAGAAAGAAGGAATCGTACATTGTTAGAGATGGTTAGGTCGATGATGGCACAGGCCAGTCTCCCAATTTCATTTTGGGGGGATGTGCTAATGATACCGCATATATACTTAACCGAGTGCCTTCTAAGTCGGTTTCTACAACCCCTTATGAATTGTGGAAAGGTGAGAAGCCTAACTTGGGGCATCTTCACCCTTGGGGCTGTGCGAGTTATGTCCATAGTACATCTAATAAGTTTGGAAAATTAGGCCCAAGAGGAAACAAGTGTGTTTTCATTAGGTATTCGAATACCTCGAAAGGCTATGTTATGTATGGTGGAAAACCTGATGTAGGAGTGACTGAAATAGAGTCGGGCGATATTGATTTCATTGAGAATGATTTCCCTCAGATAGGTGAAGTTATAAGAGACTTTGAACTTTTTAAAATGGAAGAAGAACATTTGACATCTCTTGGCGAAGGTGGGGAATTGCCTCAACTGATCCTATGGTACAATATGAGGTTGAGCCTATGGTCACCAATGAGAGTCAAGAAGATCTTCATCCTAGTGGGAGTATGGATTCTAGTGGGAGTCTGTACTAGAACGAAGAAATAAACGTGGGAATATACCTCGTCGTCGATTCGCGATTGAAGGGGAATCTTTCTTATGTGCCGATTCTAATTCCGAGTGAGCCTAATTCGTTCAAAGAAGCTCTTTCTTTACCTACTAATAATGAATGGATAAGCTGCAATGGAAGACGAAATCTCCTCCTCTATGAAGAAGAATCAAGTTTGGGAGTTATCGCAAGACTATTGGAAATAAATGGTTTTTCAAAATCAAGCGAAATGCGGATGGATCAATTGACAAGTATAAGGCACGTCTGGTGGCAAAAGGCTATACCTAAAGAGAGGGTTTAGACTATGAGGAAACATTTTCCCCAGTGGTGAGATTTTCTTCCGTTCGTCTCATCCTAGCGATAGTAGCGCACATGGATCTAGAACTTTTTTAGATGGATGTTAAAACTGCATTTCTCATTGAAGAACTAGATGAAGAGATCTATATGACTCAACCAGAGGGTTTTGAAGTCAAGGGACAAGAGCGCAAAGTGTGCCGACTCAAACGTTCCATCTATGATCTCAAACAGTCATCTAGACAATGGTATATTCATTTCCACCAAGCGATAACCTCAATTGACTTTGTGATGATTGAGGAGGATCATTGTGTGTATTTTAAATGATCCAAGAAAAAGATCTTGATCCTATCTTTATATGTTGATGATATCCTACTTGCTGGAAATGACATGGAGATGATAAATGCCACTAAAGAGTGGTTGTCTGCTCATTTCGATATGAAAGAATTGGGTGAAGCAAACTATGTGCTTGATGTAAAAGTTGTTAGGGATCGCTCTAAAAGGTTTCTTGGTTTGTCTCAAGAGACTTACATTAAGAAAATTATAGAACGATTCGACATGACTAACTCAAAACCCGTTGTCACTCCAATGGAAAAAAGGATGTGTCCTTAGTACAACCCAATGCCTGAAGAATGAAGAAGAAAAGAAGAGGATGGCTACAACTCTATATGCAAATGCTGTAGGGAGCTTGATGTATGCTATGGTGTGTATTCGGCGACCTATGTTTTGCGGTTGGGATGTTGAGTCGATTCCAAAGTAATCCTGGATCCGCACACTGGGTAGCGGTGAAAAGAGTTCTACGTTATTTGGTAGGAACCACAAATTTAGCCCTTTGTTATCAAGGTGGGGATTTGAACTTGAGAGGTTTCACTGACGCGGATTGGGCGGGAGATGTAGATGAGCGCAAATCTACTTCAGGTTACACTTTCCTCCTTGGTGGTGGAGCTATCTCTTGGAGTAGCAAACGACAGGAAAGTACCTCCCTATCCACAATGGAGTCAGAATACATAGCTTGCTCATCTGCGGTTCAAGAAGCTGTATGGTTGAGGAGGTTTCTTCAACATCTTGATGTTACACCTAATGTGGATCGTCCTGTAGTCATTGGTTGTGATAGCATGGCAGCTTTAGGATATGTTAAGGATCCCAAAGTACCATGGGAGGACGAAACATATTGAGATCAAGTATCATTTCACTAGAGATATGGTTGCAGAAAGAAAAGTTGTTCTAGAATATGTTCCTACTAGAAGCATGTTGGCTGATCCTATGACAAAACCTCTACTAGAGAGATCTTTCAAGATCACATGTTGGATCTAGGGCTTCGTAGGATATGACTTGTTATTTCTGATAATACTTTTGTTGACATTGTTATCTTCATTATCGATTGAATACATTGCGTTTTATTTCACTCCTATTATTTGTTAATTGGATGTTTTATAAAATTGCGTTGCATACATTTTGGTTAAAAAGATGTGATGGACATTGAATTGGCCCTCTCACACGGTAATTCACCTTGTCGCCATGTAGGCGAGCAAGTTGAGATATTAGTCTTTGGCACCTATAAAGGGGGTGCACAAATGATGTTATGATATATCGCCTTAGCACACGGCTAAGATGAGACCTATTTTTGCATGGGTCGACCTAATATGTCCCAAGAAAAGTCGAATGTGAGATCTTAAAAGAGGCACTAGGAGTGACTACTTTGAGGACTCGGGTTAGACGTCGAAGGGCGACTAGACTAAGATTCGTATAGCGTTAAAGTATGACATGCCTACTTTGTGTGGGAGTTCCGCCGTAGCATACACATCGTGTGTGACTATGAGACCATAGAAAGTGATTGAATGATCCCTACTTCATCACTATGTCGTTCTAGTGATCACTTTGTGATCATACTTATGCCCTATGTGACTTAGAACTATGTTATGAATTTGGACGTTAATGTTGCTACTTTGGCATCCGACCAATGGGCTATGCACATACAACGAGCATCGCGGGAAAGCGATTAACCAAGGATGATTAGCATGAGGGTCTAAGAAAGATATATAGTATAGTATACATCTCAGTTTGTGTCTTAATGCCGGCGATCATATTGAACATACGGTTCAAAAGATTGATCTTGAGCACATAAACATATTGAGGTTTAAGCACCACGATCGAGGGATTAAGGATGCTTGAGCGGTGTATATATACGGTGCAGGGCATAGACGAGGTATTTACTAACAAGGAAGTTCTATCTTGGTCGATGGTGATTTGGTATAGCGCTCCTACCCTTTATCTTTCTCGTCAAGTTACACGCCTCACTTCTAGTATGAAGAGATAGTGTTTAATGGGTTTTGATGATATTATGTAGTGAGAAAGGTGAGCCCATATGTGCGAGTGGGAGATGTTAGGAAATGGGCATGTGGCCCGATTCAATATATCCGCCCATAAAGGCTCATAGAGTCCTAGTTATATTATGATTGGTAAATAGTATCCTAATCCAACGGAATTTGGGATTGACTTCACCAATCCTACAAAGAATAGATTTCTTGTGGGAATAATATAAATAGGGCAAGCCACCAAAGGAAAAAATACACTACACGATTTGTGCAATATTTTTCCTCTCTCTAGAAATTATATCTCACCAAAATACATTCTCTTAGTCCAACCATCAAGAGACTTGGATTTGCGGCGTGGAATTGTAATTGATATTCGTCCTCGTAATATCAATTCGACGAGAAAAATTTGTTAGGTCCGAGGGTTGCTCGGTGTATAGGCTAGAGGGGGTGAATAGCCTATACTTGGTGTAATAAAAATTTCATCCAAATTTTACATTTAGATTGAAAAGTAGATGAAATGATTACTACACATAGATCATCTTCCTCATCTTGAATGATTAGCGAAGATAGAGTGATCGGACATCTTAGATCGCGAGATGTAGATCATGGACATCTAGGATCAGCGAGATATGAAATATGCGGTTGGAAGATGTATGTTGAACTTAGGCGATGGAAATGAGTTTGAGCGGCGGAAGAATAAACGGCATAAGTTCAACAATTTAGATTAAAGTAGCTGTAAAGATTTGATATGAAGAGAGCTTGACAGTTGACTATAATCTGTATTAGATGCATCATTTACTTTCCTTAAACAGTTGCACATGATAAAGCAAATTATACAGAAGAAATCAAGGCTGAATGTAACAATTATATATTTTATATTAAAATTCAGCGAGGTTTGCTCAAAGGCAAACATGCTTAGTACATCAACCTAGAATCTCTAACCTAGCAATCTTCTTAGGAAAAAGAAGGAGAAATGAAGAAAGCGAAATCAAATATATCGAAAATACATTAGAAGATGTATTTAATATTTATTAAGACATCTTCTGTA
Organism: Platycodon grandiflorus; assembly: GCA_016624345.1. Taxonomy (NCBI): domain Eukaryota; kingdom Viridiplantae; phylum Streptophyta; class Magnoliopsida; order Asterales; family Campanulaceae; genus Platycodon; species Platycodon grandiflorus. The sequence goes on from CM028361.1 coordinate 38,459,700, forward strand.
GTTTCAACTTGATATATTTGTTGTGAGAAGAGAATATTAGGAGTTGTTCAAATAGCATATATTTGAACAAGCGAGTGCTAAGCACTCGACCAACAATGATGACACCTTATTGCACAATCGGCACGACTTATAATGTAGTATAAGTCGCCGATATGAATGCAATCTGGACATGTAAGTTCGGCTCTTCATCGGACATCTTCAAGCTTGATCGCTTCAACGATCGTAAGATACTTGGTCTCTTTGTTGAATGATGGAGTTGAGGCCAGAAGAGGCGAGTTCTTCGAAGGAAGAAGAACTCAAATCAACAACAAGGTTGTTGATCAAGCGAGCTTCTCGGCTTTTGGATTTTCTTCTCTCTCTCACAAAGTGTTTGTTCTTACACTTGTGATTTCTCACTCGAAGGAGTGGTTCGGATTGAAGAAATGAAGATCAATACCACAACCTTTCTCAAGCATAAGCATACACAATTTGTGTGTTAGAGTGCTTGTGCTCTCTCTCTTGTTCTCTTGTGCTCGCTATTTAGAAATGAGGATGAGAGTCTTCTTATATATTTGGAGAAGAAGATGTGACCGTTGGTGTATTGAATAGGTTTATGCCCGTTGGTGATCGAATCTCGTGATGTAGGCGAGTACATTTTGGATTTGTTGGGCAAAGACCTTCGTTAGGTTTGAATCTTGAAGATGATGCGGGACACAGTGGACATAGTTGGACGTGTCGAGCTTAGCTGGATGCGGTGATTGATGTGGACGTTTCATTGCTTTGGCGTAGTGCGGCGTCACGTGCTTGGCCTTTTCGGAAATGAAGCTTTGAAGACCGCGAACACTGTTCGAAGAGGAAATGTCTATTGGATAAACGTGAAGGTGCGGACATCGATGCGTATCTTGGATTTGTCGACAGATCTTGTAACGGATCTATTTTGTCTTGAAGTGCATTGAGTAACGACCGATGTATCTCGTGATCTTACGGTTTCTCGGCGTTGTTTTGATGAGGATTTGGCGATTCGAGATCGCCATTATAGAACTGCGGTGTAGAAACCGGCGATGGTCACGATGTTCCTCTTGAATAAATAGCTTCTCTGCAGTTGTTCGATGAAGTGCTTTGGCGGATACTAGAGTGCCGATATAGAAGCTGATGTAGAGATGGCTATTTAGGCGATCATAGCGAAGGAAATACGCTAGTGAGACATCTGCCGATAGTCACGTCAGCGGCAAATTGAAGAGCTTGATTCATATGAAGGTTTGTCATCATTACGGTAGGACAAAGACTCGGATATGTACAAAGACTTCCTAGTCTAATGACCTATGCATTGTTTCAACAAGCTGCCACACTAACGTGCACGACCCTTTTAGCCACTTGTGAAACATGCGTTGTAATGGGAACAAGCAAATCACTGTGTTGGAATATGCATACATATATATCGGTGATTTACGGCATATTCCTAACAATCTCCTCCTATTTGCTTGGGACCATTACTACAATTGACTTATACATATAGCTCTATAAAGCGGTTGTTCAAACCTTAGTAATAACATGCCACTACTTGAATATTCGGTTTATATCAAGACATGCCCTAGGTTGAACTTACAAGCGATAGCGTATGTATAGTCACCTATTGCTAAGTATTCTGAGACTCAATAAATGGAAGAACAAATACGAAGCAATAAGCTGAAATGTTTATTAGGCAAATGATAATATTGCCTTAAGAGTGTGTTTCTTGCATCGGATGATCGAAGAATGTTGCTCAAGCAAGAAGTAGAAAGTATAAGTGACTTAATCGATTTGATTAAGCATCTTCATCAAGTCGGCATATTATAATAGTCATATAGTGTTAAGGTATGGGTAGATACTATCTTACAACGATCTACAAGTTGTCTACCTCTCCTTCTTAATAATTGTTTATCTCTCCTCCTTAATGAATATTGTTCTTAATAGTGTTAATCCTACTATAATTTCTTAAGGCGACTTCCTTTATAATTACTTGAGGCCATTACTTCTTCACGGTCTCTCCTCTGAAAGGTTCATTGATTACTTGCAATTTTCACAATCTCTCCTTTCTTCAATTTCTCTTCTTTCTTCAATTTTCTCCTTAATATTTGTTTATCTCTTAATCTTACTAATTGTTTATCTCTCCTCCTTAATATTTCACATAAAGATTGACACATTACAATCTCTCTTCTTAATGAATAGTGTTCGAATAGTGTTAATCTTACTATAATTATAATTACTTGGAGCCTACAATAATTTCTCTCCTCCTTACTAGTTGGGGTTAATATTACTTCACAATTTCTTGGGGCCATTACTACCATTACTACTTCAATTTCTCCTTTCACATATTCAATTGCTTGGGGCCATTACTACTTCATAATTTCTCCTCCTTAATGGCCACAAGTTGAAGATAGATTGATAGTTATCAATTGAATTTTGGAGTATTATAACCTAAATATGAGGGAGAACATGCTTATGGTAATTCATAAGGTATGAATTTTGACGGTAGAGAGAGCATCTTTGTCGTTTGAGAAATGCCGAGGTGATTTGCGGGATGTAATTCTGCGAAAATATAGACTTTATCGAGGAATACGGTTACTTGTCATATTTACAGATTCTTAATGTGCAGATAGCTTATGATACACAACTTTCATGTATGAGACATACATAAAAGGATATCGAGGTTAGAAATTGTGTTTCCATTGCTTGTAAGAAGATTTTACAAGAATGGAGTGTGATACGCTTTATTTTGGGATAGGAGAGGCAAAATAGGGTAAGTTGTTTAATTAGTGAAACCAATTGGTGAGTAGTAAAGCATTCAAAATGGTTTTCTCTTTAAGGTATATCAAGTCAAAACAAGCAAGTATGGTGAGTCTTATGTTATTGTTGTTGGATGTATGAGATATACATCTATAACATGAGATGTAAGATGCCTACGAAGTATAGATGAAGTTCATCAAGACGGTAAAGCTGAGGCATGAGCAGTATGTACCAGGACAAATTTTAATTTTTAACGAAAAGAAAATGTCAAATAACGACAGAGACGTACGACTAAACACATTACATATTTATCATTGATATGGCAAAGGAAAGTTAGATTTATAAAAGAGACCTAGCTAGTCATCCTAATGAAGTAGAGTTAGAGGATGAAGGTCTGTGATTCTAATCGAAAGGAACATTGACCCGGATTTGGCCTTGAGAATTGGCGTTCTTTGGTGAAGCTCCTCGAGATGAGGGTTGCTCGAGGTGAGCATTTGAGGCGATGGGAGCGAGGTGCGATAGTAGCGTATTGTCTCTTGTGGGAGTCCAAGGGATGAAATTGGATACACTTGTTCCTGGGGTCTCGAAGACGATTCCTTACACGACGAGAGATTTGGCGAGGTCGTTGAATCACGGTGGAGGAGGAGTGGCAAGAAGAACCATCATTCGATGACGCCATTCGGTGTGGGAGATGGGTCGATGAGGAGGACTAGGCGATTTGGTGAACACATGATGCAAATGACTCTATTGTGGAGAGATTTTGAGGAGCAGAAGTCGGTTTGTTGTTTTGGAAGCGATACCAATTTTATACAACTTTGAGAAGATGAAAGGGTTTCTTGATTAGAGGAATGGGAAAAGACATTTTGGGGGCTTAAAGAAGTGAGTGCATTTAATGACGGTAATGATAGTCGATTTTGGATTATGTCATCATGCTTAGTGTAATAATGGCTAGTGCATAGGCGGTCTAGAAGATATTTATATTAATTTCAAACAAGAAGTTTAAAATTAATTTGAGACGGATTAATTTGATTGCCTTTATTGTGATATTAATGGGTACAAGCGCTTCCAGGGATAATATAAGTGTTATTTTACTTCAAGCGAGTTGTTTGAGTAAATTAATCAACAATAGAACGGCATTGGTTGTTTAAGAATGAATTGGGGACGAAATAACTTGTCCAAGCCATATGGCACGGTTGTACATGACACATATGTGGAGGTTTTAGGCGAATGTGTCTTAAGATTGTCGATATCAATCTTGAAGTTTGATACCAATTTTGGGAGATTTGAAGAGTCTTTTAAATGAAGACACTATTAGCGAGGTTGTATTAGGTTTTTGCTAGAGTGGGAAGCTGGCGATATTGATTGTTGTGTCTATTATTGGGAGTGTGATTAATATCGGCTAAGTTAAGGACAGTGATATCAATTGAATAGACTCTATTTATAATGGACATCAATCTATTTAAGATTAATAAAGCTTAGTAAGAATATTAAATAGATCAAGTGAGATGTTACATGTGTACACGAAGTGATGTCCGTTCTTCTTTCTAATCGAGATCTAGGCATTCTATGGCAAGGGAAGAGATCTCAGACTAGACTTGTTCGAAGAGAGTGAGACGTAGCCTATATGAAGCGGGGTCATATCGGTGTTCACTCTGAGGAAGGACATAATATTTGAAAATATTAGTCTTCCCAAGATTTCTTGAATGTCGACTATCTTGAGGATAGGTCGAGTTACTAGAGATTTTAACTACATCCTTTTAACAAAGAATCACATGATAAGGTGTAGCGAGTGTTTTGGAATTCAATCGTATACCAATTAGTGTTTGAGCCATTATAATGGAGACAACTAATCAAGCCTTTATAACTTCAATCTCATAGGGTATACAAGATTTGGTAGTTGTCATTACTAAGAACACAAAGTCTTTGTTGGATTGTCTTGAAAGGTTCAATTTAGCGGACACGTTGTTCAAAGTAGATTCTAACAATCTTGACCTTTTAATCATGAAGAATAGAGATTGAGTAATAGCAGATTCATCGATAGATTGACATGAAGATCATGAATACGCAGCCTATTTGTTAAGAGACTATAGATTACGCAAACTTGAATTTAATCATTGTGAAAAGATTAGATTCGAAAGGCAATTATCATGGTGTCTAAGGATGAGAGTTAAGCGGTAGTAGAAGACCATAACTTGATTTAGCGATTGTTCAAGAAAGGTTTGCGATGGGATGTCGGCGAGTTTGTGTCTCGGTAGAGTGACCATTTCATTGAGAGCAATTCTTTTAATCACGAGAATAAAATAGAGATAATCAAAGAATGATAGGTTTGATCAACACACTTTAACACATTATTTCATGCTATCAAAGGAATGCGAGACAAGTAGATGAGCATGAGAAAAGTTGCGAACTTGTATTCAATGATCCAAGTAGTTTTACACGGTATGATGCAAGGATCGGATTACAAGAACAATACAAGCTGGATTTTTGAGTGACTGCCGATTACATGAGAAAGATACAATGATTCAATTTACGAGAAAGAAATACATGTTACAAATTTGTGTCCTATAGATCCTAATCCTAGACATTAGATTGGGAGTCATTGGTCAAGGATTTAGAAGGAGTTGGATGATAAGAAGATGGCCGTGTTCCCTTTTTGATCTCCTCCAACTCTCGGGGGAGGCAGAACATCTTCACTTCTTCGGGTCATTATGAGAACACCGAAGGGTGATGGCCGTCAAAGATGTACTGCTTGGCCCATGAATCCCCTTTGATATTCACGGGGACTTATGGTCGTTGTTAGCGGTTCGTCATCTTTGTCAATTCCATATTAGCTACATAATTAGAATGAATTATACGCATCGGCCATCTTTGAGGTGATGGTCGGCATACCTACATATAACCGAAGACTTGTTGCACATGGCAATATGTTAAATGTTTTCCAAACATTTGACATTTCTTTTCAGGATCTTTTACGTGAAGTTCAAGTATGCAAGCGACTTCCAAAAGTGGAATGAGTATGTGCTAATTGATTTTCCCTGATTCATCTGTAGACATTTTAGAGTATCAATGAGATTGATAGCTAAAAGTTAGAAGAGAAAATGAAATCACTTTTCGGCATTAATTGATGGTTTTCTATCTTATTTTTAAAACTAATTGACTAAAAGAGTTCGTAAGTGTTCTGACAATCATGTTTGCAGCATATGAATTATGCTTGACGGCAAACTTCTATGATTATCGGACGAGACAAAAGAAGTTCTTTTTATCAATTGTTTTCTCAACAAGCTGTGGAACCATAATTAATGATTTCGGTACAAGGACTTGATGCAATTTCTCTCATATTTGTAAAGTGTATTGAAAAAGATTTTGAGAAATAATTTTCACGGTTTATGAATGATTTTGGAAATTCATTATTGAGAGAAATTTAGATCAGCTCTTGTGAAGTAACGAAATAAAATCGAAACAACATTGAATGAATATGAAGGAATCATACCTGTTGTTAAGGAATTGTCTTGATCCAATCTTAGGACTTGGATTTTGCAACATTTGTGAGATTTTGAATCATCGATTTGTAACTAGTGTAATCTATAGGCGGTTTGTGAGTTATGTCATAGTAGAGATTTGAATGAAGAAGGAGCTCTACTTATACTCACGGAGGTTAGGCGAAGGATACTCAATAATGGAGCTTTCTTGTTGAATTGTCCTTCGATCACGCCTTGGCGGGATAGGTGTGAAGTCTAGATATTTTCAAGATTCTTGGTAAGGATTGATGTTGGTGACTTGTCGTTTTCCAAGATTTTGAAAATAGTCTTAACTTTAAGCGGTCAAACTTGAAAAGTGTGCCTCCACCTTTAATAGACTTGAGAGAGTAGGTCTTTAAAGGATTTTACTTCTATAAGTCGGCACATAAAGCGAGCTTATGAAGTGTTGGTTGTGATGTGGAAATTCACCAACTACGGGGTTTTGAAAAAACACTTGAAATCGGTGATAGAAAAGTCTTGATTTGTTTTTGAAAAATCATTTGCATAAAACAAATCATACAATCAATGTATATTAATGAAAGTGCGGTATGACGAGTTATTATGCATTATTGTCGATGATATGTATAAGCATATTAGTTCGGCGACATGAGCACGAGGTCATTGGAAAGCAAATAGCTAACTTTGTTATGTATAGGCATGAGAGAGGGTCTTTATCAACTCCTTTGGACTTATCGAGATTTTTCACTTCATTGTTGTAAAGTCCAGGTGAAGATTTTGACCTTGAGTGAGTGAAGGACATGAGTGAGTTCTCATGAGTGATCGCGATCCTTCATGAATCGGCGGCCATGTTACTATCTGCGATGGAGAGAGATGTTGCATGATTGACCTTTTACGTCATATGAGTTCCGCCCAAAGTACTCATAGAGAAAATTAGCAACATTTATGAGCTAAAGATAGCTCTAGTAATCCAATAATACAAATGAGACTTAATAAGCATGACAAAAGAATAATTATTCAAAATACGACTTATAAGTGTAACCCGTAGTGTTAAGAAATTTGGAGTGGGGGTTACTTCCTCATTAGACTCTTTGAACGCGTCTCGCTCATAGTCGTTGAAGCACCATTTCTAATTGAGCATAGGTTCCTTGAGTGTATTCTTGCTCGGTGAGGCTTTACATTGAAGAAAGACAAACTCATCATTGATGTCCTTAGGCCAAGATCTTACAATCACGGTAATTTTGAAGATGACATATTTTTGATTTCCTTTGAATTTTCTTTGAAACTCTTCTTATTTCCTCTGCTCTAAACTTTTATAAAAGTTTTCTTGAGAAGGTGTTGGATTGGAACAATCGTTAGCCTTATGTCAAGAGAGCATGTTTTTGGAAGGGATTCTAAGTAATTCATCCATCAAATATGAGTTTAACCCATTTGCCAAAGAAGATACCAAGATTTGAGAACGACTTATGAAACATGCATAATCCTTAGCAAATCAACTTCCACTATAATACTTATCTTCACAATATCAATGTAATTCGATATATGATAAATTTTCTTATAGTGAACACATTGTCATCATAATACTCTTTCTCACATATTTTTGAAAACAAAATTTATTTTGATTTGAAGATGGTTTTCAAAAGGCTTTCGGATTCTCCGTCAAGAGGTTTTTGTGGATAAAAGATTTTGAAAAGACTCCTTTTGACTATGCATCTAATCGAGCGGGATCTAAACTCTCGGGTTATTAAGCCCGAAATAAGGTTCTGAGTGCGGCTCGATACCAATTGTTAGGTCAGAGGTTGCTCGGTGTATAGGCTAGAGGGGGTGAATAGCCTATACTTGGTGTAATAAAAATTTCATCCAAATTTTACATTTAGATTGAAAAGTAGATGAAATGATTACTACACATAGATCATCTTCCTCATCTTGAATGATTAGGCGAAGATAGAGTGATCGGACATCTTAGATCGCAGATGTAGATCATGGACATCTAGGATCAGCAGATATGAAATATGCGGTTGGAAGATGTATGTTGAACTTAGCGATGGAAATGAGTTTGGCGGCGGAAAATAAACGGCATAAGTTCAACAATTTAGATTAAAGTAGCGTAAAGATTTGATATGAAGAGAGCTTGCAGTTGACTATAATCTGTATTAGATGCATCATTTACTTTCCTTAAACAGTTGCACATGATAAAGCAAATTATACACGAAAGAGAAATCAAGGCTGAATGTAACAATTATATATTTTATATTAAAATTCAGCAGAGGTTTGCTCAAAGGCAAACATGCTTAGTACATCAACCTAGAATCTCTAACCTAGCAATCTTCTTAGGAAAAAGAAGGAGAAATGAAGAAAGCGAAATCAAATATATCGAAAATACATTAGAAGATGTATTTAATATTTATTAAGACATCTTCTGTAGTTTCAACTTGATATATTTGTTGTGAGAAGAGAATATTAGGAGTTGTTCAAATAGCATATATTTGAACAAGAGTGCTAAGCACTCGACCAACAATGATGACACCTTATTGCACAATCGGCACACTTATAATGTAGTATAAGTCGCCGATATGAATCAACTGGACATGTAAGTTACGGCTCTTCATCGGACATCTTCAAGCTTGGTGGCTTCAACGATCGTAAGATACTTGGTCTCTTTGTTGAATGATGGAGTTGAGGCCGAAGAGGCCGAGTTCTTCGAAGGAAGAAGAACTCAAATCAACAACAAGGTTGTTGATCAAGCGAGCTTCTCGGCTTTTGGATTTTCTTCTCTCTCTCTCACAAAGTGTTTGTTCTTACACTTGTGATTTCTCACTCTGAAGGAGTGGTTGGATTGAAGAAATGAAGATCAATACCACAACCTTTCTCAAGCATAAGCATACACAATTTGTGTGTTAGAGTGCTTGTGCTCTCTCTCTTGTTCTCTTGTGCTCGCTATTTAGAAATGAGGATGAGAGTCTTCTTATATAGTGGAGAAGAAGATGTGACCGTTGGTGTATTGAATAGGTTTATGCCCGTTGGTGATCGAATCTCGTGATGTAGGCGAGTACATTTTTGGATTTGTTGGGCAAAGACCTTGATTAGGTTTGAATCTTGAAGATGATGCGGACACAGTGGACATAGTTGGACGTGTCGAGCTTAGCTGGATGCGGTGATTGATGTGGACGTTTCATTGCTTTGGCCGAGTGCGGCGTCGTGCTTGGCCTTTTAAATGAAGCTTTGAAGACCGCGAACACTGTTCGAAGAGGAAATGTCTATTGGATAAACGTGAAGGTGCGACATCGATGCGTATCTTGGATTTGTCGACAGATCTTGTAACGGATCTATTTTGTCTTGAAGTGCATTGAGTAACGACCGATGTATCTCGTGATCTTACGGTTTCTCGGCGTTGTTTTGATGAGGATTTGGCCGATTCGAGATCCGCCATTATAGAACTGCTGTGTAGAAACCGCGATGGTCACGATGTTCCTCTTGAATAAATAGCTTCTCTGCTTGTTCGATGAAGTGCTTTGGCGGATACTAGAGTCTGCCGATATAGAAGCGATGTAGAGATGGCTATTTAGGCGTCATAGCTGAAGGGAAATGTCGCTAGTGAGACATCTGCCGATAGTCACGTCAAGCGGCAAATTGAAGAGCTTGATTCATATGAAGGTTTGTCATCATTACGTAGGACAAAGACTCGGATATGTACAAAGACTTCCTAGTCTAATGACCTATGCATTGTTTCAACAAGCCGCCACACTAACCGGACGCAGCCCTTTTAGCCACTTGTGAAACATGCGTTGTAATGGGAACAAGCAAATCACGTGTTGGAATATGCATACATATATATCGCTGATTTAGGCATATTCCTAACGTAATACAGATAATTGTTCGTGATGTTCGTGAGTTCGTAGCACAATGAAAGTCTCGTCGCTCTATATACAATCGCACGAGGTAATCCGTGATACCCTATTATTGTATAGTGAATCGTTCCTTCAAAAATTAATCATATCACCTTTTTTCTTTCTTAATGTTCCTATAATATCATATTATTTTTATATATTATTATCATAAACTTTATTAATCAATCAAATAAAGAAATATATATTTTATTATATGAAATTTGAGAATTAACGAGAATTCTTTTCAATCAAAAAATTATTTGTCAAGTATCCTTAATATATAAGAAGATAAAAAATAATAATTAAAATATTTTTAAACATAAAATTTCCCTAGATTGACATATATTTTGATAAAAATAATTAAAATTATTAAAACATACAACATTTGTTTCATATAATTAAAATTTTAAAATACAAAATATTTCATTTCGATTAGGTGAAAAAAAAAGAAATAAAAAAGAAAGAAAATATAATGGTAGTTAGATTTGTTAGTTAAGATAAAAGAAATTTAAATTTTAGAGGGATGTATATAGAGAACTTATTTTGAGTGGATTCTTTTTTAGAGTGTTGAAAAAGTAAAAGTGAAACAAAACGATGTGTTTAAAATGCGGTATGAGTGTTACCACTCGGATCTTTAACTTCACATAATCCAATCCTAGCTCCCTAAACCAACCAACCGATGAAAGTGACACGCTCTTTCACAAACCAATTGAAAGGCTCAATTAACTCATCATTAGCCGTGCTTCATCTGCAAATCATATGTTAGGATATTATGATTTAAATGTAATTAGCATCAATTATAGCAATGTAATTAGCTAGCAATCGTAATTAGCCTTAATCGTAGCATTATATTTTAGGCAGTATTCTTGTATAAATAGGATGCCAAATTCACTTCAAATGTAATGTAAAAGAATATTTCTTATATGGTATCAAAGCCGGAATTTTTTTCGTTGAGTCTTCATCTCATGTCTTCTTTCTTCTTCTCTCACTATGACTCCCTCGATAATCATACCCTCTTCCCTAATCAATTCGAGCCCACAAAACCCTTTATCAACATCCCCTCAACCATATTCTTAAACTCACTCTCACCAACTATATATCCCGGCACACACAAATTGAAGCCACCTTTATAGGTCATGATCTTTTTCAATTTCTTGATGGTTCACTGCGCCATCTCCCACCATCACAACCGCAAATGTCTCCACTCCTAACCCCACCTATACCACATGGCGCCGCCAAGATAAACTTATCTTTGGGGCACTCTTTGCACACTTTCCCCTAATCTCTTCCCTCTCATATCTCAATGCCCCACATCTCATGAGGCTTGGTAAACTCGCCAAGACATATGCCAATCTCTCCAAAGGCCATCTAAAACAAATTAAAGATCACCTCAAAAACATCACCAAAGGCACTCTGTTCATCACCGATTATATGCATGATATCAAACTTTGCTCCGATCAACTAGCTTCTCTTGGCACTCTCTTGATGCCAATGATATCGTTGATCGTGTTCTAGATCAACTCAACGATTCGATTATGATAGTGTTCTAAATGCCATCCATACCGTGACTCTCCTATTTCCTTCGATGAACTCCATGAGAAACTTCTTAATCGAGAACTCACAGTTAAACAAAAGTCATCCTCCTCTCTTACCTACCCCTGCCGCCACATGTCGCCACCAAACAAAGACTTAAACAAAGATTTCTCACCCTCTTTCTCCTACTCCCCGCTTGCTTCCAACCCCATCACCAATCCCACTAATTCTCGATCACCCTCTCACCCCTTCCAAGGCCGATGCCAATGGTGCCGCCAACGGCCACTATGACACCAATATCCAGTGTTTCGCCAACAATTTTCTCATGCAACTCCACCCTCTCCATCACCTCATACCATCGCCACTCGTCTCCTCCAATCCTCGTCCCAATGTCCCAAGCTTTTACCCTCACTACCCTCGTGCTTACACCGCCAAAGGCACCTGTGACTCGTCTCTCACTGGCTATTGGACAATGGTGCTTTCGCACCACGCCACAAATGATTTGGCCAACCTTTCTTTACATACACCATACACCGCACCGATCAACTCCAAATTAGTGATGGTTCGGACTTTCAATTGCTAACACCGGTTCCTATCTATCTCATATTTCTCTCACAATTTTTATCTCTCTAATGTATTACATGTTCCATCTCGCATCACGCAATATTCTCGTCTACCTCTCAATTTTGCCAAGATAATAATGTCTCTCTTATATTTTCATGTAACTCATTTTCTCGGAAGGACAATCGAACGGGACAACAATCCTCCATGGCCATTCTAAGTCCGGCATCTATGATTGGAACCCATTCATCCACCACATCACTCCAACAAGAACTCTGCTCCATCATCCACTACTCGATTGGCATCATCGATTGGGGCATCCATCATCAACTATTCTAAAATATATAAACTCAAATTTTAATCTTTCCATTCCTGCTTGTACTTTCAATTGTAATGCATGCAATTGCAATAAAAGCCACAAATTACCTTTCTCTCAATCTACCCTCACCTCTAATGGCCCTCTTGATCTCAGTGATGTTTGGACTCCTCTTCTTTCGTATAATGGTTATAAATACTATGTTATATTTGCAGATCACTTCACCAAATACGTATGGCTCTATCCTCTCAAACACAAATTCGATACGGAACAAGTCTTCCTTCGCTTCAAAGCATTGGTTGAAAACCATTTCAATCGCTCTATAATCACATTATATTCTCGACAATGGTGGTGAGTACGAGAAACTTAACCCCTTTCTTGCCACAAATGGTGTCACTCATCTCACATCCCTACCACATACACCTCAACATAATGGCTACCCGAACGGCGACATCGGCATATTGTCGAAACCGCCTTCTCTTCTATCTCATGCTTCAATGCCTCTCACCTATGGCCCCTAGCTTTTTCTACAAACCGTATATCTCATTAATCGCATGCCTATACCAACCTCTCCTTTAAGTCTCCCCTTAGCAATATTTCACATACCTCCCAACTACACTAAATTACGAAACTTTGGATATTTATGCTACCCGTGGCTTCCCCTATACTTCTCATAAACTCGACCTCGCTCAAACCATGCTCTCGTTGGCTACTCCTCACTCGAGTGCCTATTATTGTCTTGATTCTACCTCCAACAAAATCTACGTTTCTCGTCATGTCAAATTTATAGAGAATTCCTTCCCCTTTCTTTGTCTCTCAAACCTGTTCCTTCCCACGCTCCATGTCCATGTTGATGAGTGGTGCACCGCCGTAATGCCACTTTCTTCTTATCTACACAACAACCACTATCCAGCCCATACATGCACCGATGCCCATTCCTGCACCTGAATGCCCATTCTGCGTTGAATGCCCATTCTTTGAATTTTCCCCACTTTGTCTACACATACAATAATGCCCATCCTGTACTGCATCTCACCCACTTCGTTCCCTCCCTTCCCCACCACCTCCTCCACCTCCCGCCGCTCCATCGTCACTCGCTCTCAAAACAACATAGTCAAACCAAATCCCAAATACAAAGGTTTACTCTCTTTTTCCACCGCCAACCTTGAACCAACCACGTTGGCTCAAGCCCTCAAAACCCATCTTGGCAAATGGCTACGCAAGCTGAATACAATGCTTTTCTTCAAAACCACACTTGGGATCTCGAAACCCTTCTCCATCTTATAATCTTGTTGGTGCCAATGGGTCTTCCAAACAAATACAATCCCGACGGTCTATTGAACGCAAAAAGCCTGTCTTGTGGCCAAGGGTTTCCATCAACGCCCGGTCTTAATTTTAATGAAACCTTTAGTCCCGTTGTAAAATCTCCTACGGTTCGCATAATTATCTCTTTGGTCGTCTCTGAGTTGGTCTCTTCGCCAACTTGACATAAATAATGCCTTCCTTCAAGGAGCTCTCATGGAAGATGTATACATTGTTCAACCTTTCGGATTTATTGATCAAACCCGTCCACATCATGTTTGTAAACTTCGCTAAGCCCTCTAGTTCAAACAAGCCCCTGCTTGGCAAGTAACCGAACTCAAAACCTATCTCCTAAGTCTCGGGTTTGTCAATACAATTTCGATCCTCTCTATTTATACCGTCGAGCTAAACATATGCTCTTATCTTTGTCTACCGATGCCATTATTGTCACCGGCTTCGACTCTTATTCATTGATACCTTTATCAAACAAATATCTTCTCGTTTCTCTCTAAAAGATCTTGGCTCGCTTTCTTACTTCCTTGGTGTCAAGTCATTCCTCATCCTCACGTGCTCTTCCTCGCCCAACAAAATACACTCTTGACTTACTTCACAAATATCACATGGATGAAGCAAAACCTGTTCCTACTCCTATGGCTACCTCTCCTCCCTTAACTTCCATTCTCGGTTCCCTCTTCTCAATCCCACAACGCATCGTGCTCAAGTTGGCGCTTACAATACTTGTCTCTCACACGTCCCGATATTGCCTTCGCTATCAACAAGTTGTCCCAATATATGCACAAACCAACCGATGCCACCGGTCCTTGAAACATTTACTTCGCTATCTTGCAGCACTCACACAGGCGCTGTTACATCGCATTCTCCACTATGTTTGCATGCATTCACTGACTCGATTGGGCCGGCAAAAGATGATTATGTTTCCACAACGGGATATGTTCTCTACCTTGGTCGCAACCCCATTTCCCGGAACTCTACCAAGCAACATACTCTAGCTCGTTCCTCCACCGGCGTACAATCGTGCCATTACCGCTACCATGAAATTTTTAGGTTATCAATTTACTTTCCGAACTTGGTTTCGTCTTCCGCTAAACCAACCATTTATCGTGACAACATGGGTGCTACATATGTTGCCGCAAACCCAGTTTCACTCACGAATGAAACACCTTGGTCTCGATTATCATTTTGTTCG
This sequence comes from Platycodon grandiflorus, assembly GCA_016624345.1. Lineage (NCBI taxonomy): Eukaryota > Viridiplantae > Streptophyta > Magnoliopsida > Asterales > Campanulaceae > Platycodon > Platycodon grandiflorus. The sequence goes on from CM028361.1 coordinate 38,474,727, forward strand.
TGAAAGTGTGCAAAGTGGAACTCTTCGCGTATCCCATATCTCCTCCGACTAACCAAATTGCCGATGCACTCACCAAACCACTTGCCTGTGCCCCTTTTCAATCGTTCATATCCAAGATAGGCCTTGCCTTTCGGCCGTCCTTCTTGCGGGGATGATGAAAGTGACACCGCTCTTTCACAAACCAATTCAAAGGCTCAATTAACTCATCATTAGCTGCGGCATCATCATAAATCATATGTTAGGATATTATGATTTAAATGTAATTAGCATCAATTATAGCAATCAGTAATTAGCCTTAATCGTAGCATTATATTTTAGGCAAGTATTCTTGTATAAATAGGATGTCAAATTCACTTCAAATGTAATGTAAAAGAATATTTCTTACACCAACCTGCTCTTCGGAGTTGAGAAATATGAATGTGATGGTAAAGTCGGCGTCCTCCACCTTGCCCTGGTAAATAAGGCAGAAACAATCAAATCTACTCACATTCTTTCTCCTTTCGTTTCTTTTCATTTTTTCCGTGCCCTTAATCCAACCTAATCATATGAATTTTGTTTGGTTCACAAGAATATAAATACATAATTTGAATATATTGATTGATTGAAGCTTTTACCAAGAATTTGAATATAAATACATAATTTGTTTTGGATTCTTGAATTTTGTTGAAGCTATCGATTATGATTTGGTGCTATTTGGGTTTTGCAATTTTAAGTGGGAAAATTTTAATTATTTCGCCCCCCTTCTCCTTAGACTCTAGAAACCATAATGTTTCGTGGAAAATGCGACCCTCATTCTGTTGCAATTAGTATCCATGCTTTGTTTTGGTATTAGTTTCCATGCTTTGTTCTACATAATTTTATGACAATGTTCTTATGAGCTACGATCTTACAAGCGGTTAATATATAACTCAAGTAATATTCCTTGAGATTTGTGTTACCCAGCAAACAATATACGTTGGTGACATCTTCCAAGAGAATGAAGAGAATTCTTCAAACTTTTTGTTATGACAAGAATTTGCACAAAGAAGAAAATATGTACTGGGTAACAAAGAAAACAGACATAAACCAGGTGAGAAAATTGTTTTAATTCATTTAAGGCTCCGGGGCTGATGTAGAAGGAATGATCATGAATGAGAACGAGTT
>CM028361.1:38475969-38778755 GCA_016624345.1 Platycodon grandiflorus
AAAAAAAATATTAATGAATTTGGATACTAATTTTGATTTATTTTAACTTGGCAATATTTTATTGACTTCTTATTTATTTATATTATTTTAAATATTAAAATAATAGTAATTTTAATATATTTGACCAAGTCAAAGTCAATGTTTTATTATCATTTTTAAAAAAATGAAATGAATAAAGTTGTTAAGATTTGGGAAGTTTACAAAAATATATATATTATATTACTTTTAACAAGTTAATGCTATAAAATCTTAGTATTGTACTAATATATATATATATACCATTGTTTAAGATGAAGTTGGTGGTCCATTTCAGTAATTTCTTAGACCAACTCGGTTGTCAATTGGAGAGTTGTTTAGTTTTAATTGTTTCTTTTGGACTTGGTTGACTGGAGGAAGTATATATGAGTAGAGAGAAGACATATATCTCTCATAAACCCCATATCAACCACTTGACCAGCCTCCTATTCACCGTCTCTCTCCACCAATTGAAAACTCCCTCCCATGTAATTGTGCCTAGGCTAGCGACAGAAAGAGCATAGCTAAGTAAAGAGAGATTGAGATTTCTCCTTTCATAAAACAAGCTTACACAACACCAACACACGCATACTCTTAGTTCTCTCTCCCTCCGTTTTCTGCTGGTCGACCGTCCCTACCTTGGAAGCTGGTATTTGGTCTGTATAACATTAGAAGACTTGTAATCTCATTTCATCTTCTTCCACCAAGAACATTAGAGAGAGTGGGAGAGAGTCTTGAGAGTGAAAAGTGGGCTAGATTGCTCATTTGGAGTCCGAATCACGATCCGTCTTGCCATTGTGGAGCTCTGACTAGAGGAACACTTTCCATGGTTGCATTGACTTTCATGGTTGAATTTCGTTGGAGGTAAGTAACTATAATGTTTTGTTTGATTATGAGATGAAATGGAAGAGTAGAGCATGTAGGTGGTATTAATTGATCATTTTTGTGTTAAATCCTTGGAAGAAACATGTGATTTGTTGCTCTAACTAATATTATGATATATTATGTTGTTGTTTGAGGTTGCATGTATAATTGGGAGAAGACATGATAATTTTTGGAAGTAAATGCTTAATTATAAAAATCAGATTTGTCACAATTTTAAGGCATGTTGTTGAATTTTCTGGGAAAAATCCGTCCATGAGAATTGTATGATTTTGGATATGTTTTACATTGATATGTTTTGTAATGTCCTGTAAATTTTCATTGAGTTTTGATATTGGGAAGTACCTCAAATGTCTTGTTATATCGCTGCGCAGAATGAATCGTTGCTGGAAAATCTGTATGGTAGTTCAATCTTTATGTGGTTGCATGTTGATGAATATAAGTCCAAATGAGGAAATTCAAAGTGGTAAAATATAGTTCCAGATGTCTAGTTTCTAAATATGGAATAATTGTAATATTTGGTTTCTGTGGAATATTTGGTGAATTTAACGGTATTACGCAATGCTGGAGAAATCATATTGTGTTAATAAACTTTATAATAAGCAACTTATTGATATTTTGTCGTTAGTTTACTCGCTATGAATTTGTGAGGTTTTTTTGGATACTTTATATTACCGAATAATGGTGTTGAGAATAGAATGGTTAATTAGGGATAATACTACGGTTTATCCCAATGTCTCGAATATTAGTAACGACTCAAACGGAGTCAATAAAGTATAACGTTATGAACCAAACCTTTATGCGAATTGAACACTAGTCATGACGACTGCGGCGGGTCGAATAGGATGTGATTTGTAATGAGTCGTGATATACATGGTACACGACGATAATGTTATGTGATGGTTTATGTTATACATGATACAAAGTGTCTTGAGTGATTATAGGATACGTAGAGATCCTAAGTTGAGTGTACAATAGGCCTACTTTGCCTATTGTCATGTTTTGGTTATATGTCTAGTGATTACGGACATTGTGTGATTGTTCTAGTATGTGATAGGACAATCATCCTACTTTGATGATTGATTGTGTGTTTAATGTTTATAACACACTTTGATTGTTGTTGTTGTAGGCTATTGTGACCTACTTGAAACATTCGTATTGTTATGAATGTGATTGTTGTGGTATGCTCCTACTTTGGAGTATGACCGTTTATTTTAAATGTCGAGTAAACATCTACTTGTGCATTGCATCGAGTCCATGGCATATGTGCATTTGGGGGGTATTTGGCTGATTATTGCGGGAGTCGGGTCTACGTAATAGTGAAGGCCAATACATCGGCCATGCCCTACCGTTGGGTAGGGGTTTCTCTACCCCACGGTTGAACGGAATAAACGGCGACGTAGTGTCGACATTCTTTTGTATGCATTGGTGGACACGGTCCCTTGTGATACTTGTAAGTGGCTAGATCCGTATTTGTCTCAGATCGTGGGGGCCGAGCAATACGTCGGCGTGAATGAGAAAATGGTCCAATGGTACTTGTAGATCGTGTGACGATCGGGTACATTATGTGAATACGAAAAATGGTTCAGCGAGTACTTGTAGATTGTGCTTGGCGCGATCGGGTACATTTGTTTTGTTTGGGATACGGCATCGGCCCTTTATGTTTGTGTAAGCAGTGTGGCCAACAATCATCCATTATGGTTTCATCTATCAATCCTTTCCATTTGTGTATAGCGGACATCACAATGATCTATTAATTTGTAATGGAGCGACAAGGTGGAGTATTATTTAGGATTCGGAGGTGTACCTCGATCCACCGTATCCACTTTAATGTGTTTACTTATCCTTGTGTGCTTCCTATACAAGCGAATGTTGGTCATGATTTCCAAGCTGGTATGGGACGGTTGGCGATCATTGAGCCTCTCGTTGGTATAGGGTTGGTTGCCTTATGTGCTCCTACATGTTTACTTTCTGTTATATTGTTGTGCATAATGCCATGCCATATAGTCACATATTGTAACTTGTCGATTAATGGTTAAGTTAAATTGTTACCAAGATTAGTGCATATAGAGTCTTGGTTTACTATTACATTCATACTTATAGCACCCAATACATTATAGTATCTTACGGAGTCTTTTAGACTCACCCAACAACCTCCTCGGTTTGCGGGTTAAGTTCAAGCTTGAGTCTTGGAGCTTGGAGTTAGCAAGATGTATTTATATTGTCATTTCCTTCTTATTTCTTGTATTGTGAGATTGAGGTTCACTAAGTTATGTAAACTTAGTCTATGGGTAGAAATAGTTGTATTCGTTAGATTTGTATTTTGGTGCCGACTAGTGTAGTCGCGCGGTTGTCGTACTATATTATTTTGGATTCTGACTCGTGGTATTTAAGTATTTTTGATTCTCGGCTCGTGTATTTAGCGTTGAGGTTTTAATTATTGGGTTTATCTTTAGTGTTGTTCTCGTATTGTTTAGCCGTGGAGGTTATTATTATATGTTGGGATTCTTGTTATTCGAGCTTTGAGGCTCAAGTTCATTTGTTACTCCTTGCCTTGTTGTTAGTATTCCTGCATCGGTTTAATCTTGGTTTGTTGTGGCTCGCTTTATTGTTTAGTTGTTGTTCGAGTTTTGAAACTCACATTTTAACTTGTATTCCGCTGCATAGTTTTAGTTTTGAGCTTTTGTAACTCGCTCTCTTTGATTGTTCTTGTTAGTTTGGCGCACCGAGTTGGGGTTCAACATCGAACCCGGACGGGTCGTCACGCTTGGTATCGAGCTTAAGTTAGGCGGCCGCCGGGATAGGATCCTCGGCTTAGGTGATTTGGGTATTGGGTTGAGCGTTTAACGTCGAGTTTTATGTTAAGTTTACCTTGGATATTGGTAAATTATAGAGATAGTCCATGTAGGATTTGGATTAGTTAAGTTCTTACGCTAATGAGAGCGGAGACTAACGGTTTGTAGTCGGTTGTTTCTCTTGTGGAATTAGTGAGTGCGCTTGAAGGCCTCGCTAGAATGTTGACGACTAAGTGTGAGTCGCTTGATAAGTTTAGTAGCGAAACTTTACCATTGTAGGTTGTCTCATTGATTGAGAAATAGTCGAGAGTCTTAGGGAACGTCTTAGGTTTGATATTGGTGATCATTTGAGGAAATAGAGGTGGAAGACCGAGATTCGGGTCGCGAGTCCACTAGTGTTTAGCGTGGAGTGTCGAGTTACGATAGTGCGAGTATATGAGTCCGTACGTACTAGACACTTTATTTTCTCATATCACATCATGGAATGCGACATTGTGCATACTAGAGACATTGTGTCACACAGGTGCATTTGCTTGTATTTGATACTTATGTGCATGAGACCGACTCTAAGGGCATATTTGTAATCACTTGTCCCTAACGCCTGCGACGGAAGCTTTTGAAGCCACTTCGGAAGGGCCCCGATTTGGTTGTCAAGAGATATTCGTCGATGACTAAGTTGATAGCATATTAGATAGAAATTGCCGAACCTTATTACCAAACGAAATGGACAAGGAAATGAAATGGTGTACTTGGACAAGTTGTGTATCTTGTGTGTTGATTGTGTATCATTTTTCGTGTCTTGGTTTGAGTTGACTTGATATTTTGTGAGCCGTCGTGCTTAGTTGAACATGAGTATTTTGGGCATGCTATTAGCCATTTGTGATTTGTATATTGTCACGTGTGTTATATGTTTGTTTCACCTTAGAGGTAGCGAATTGATTTGCCACCGGTGGTGAGTGTGTGATTGTATGTTGTATGTGCGGTGTTGTAGTGGGTACATTATGTTAATTCGATCTTGCCTTGTAGACTTTGCGATACGAATAGGTCGTGTCACCTGTGTGCGTATGCCCATTGGCATAATGAGGTGGTTGTCTTTAGAACCCTATGTACATGATATATGTGTTGAGTTGAGAATTGAGAGTATTATGTTGATATTCATGCCTTAGTTGAATCACTTAATGTGTTTCACTTCCCTTGGAGATTTAATGTCTCTATTGTATGCCTATAGCGAGTGGCACGAACTAGAGAAGGCTGAGATGTCGATCATGCACCAGACCATATTTCAACTCGAGACACGCATTGCGGAGGCGAGAGAACTTGAGGACCAACGAATGTGGCCTAGGTGAGTCACCTCGAGTGGAGCAAGTGTCCCCACCGAACCCTCTACACCGACCCAAGACTCCAATAGAGCGAGTCAAGGTTAGAAGGTGAGACCTTGTGATTGAAACCCGTAAGAGTCATGTTCATCATGACTCGTTCTATTATTATCTTGTCTTCATGTTATTGGACTACCTTGTGTACTCAAATCAGTACTCGTTCATTAGAATGTTATACCTTGTAATTAACTTGGGAATGTAATCGTTGAGGTGTTGCACTCTATGTTTCGATGGCATGAATAGTATATGGTATTGGTGTCCGATGATACCGATCCGTTCTATCGAGTGTATTTAGAGTTCGAAACTCTTATTATTATTTATGATCTTGTGACTTATTGACGTGAATAGTGCATCGAGCATGTTAACTTGCGAATCTGTTGGCCTTTATATTTCGGCTGTGTTATAGGCTGGTAGTGTCGTTATTCACGGTAGAGTCCTATGACTCGTGTAACCTTCAGTGTTATGCTATTTGTTTGAACTCATTCTTTGACTATATATGTACATGTATCACTCCGTAACCTTGTGAACCTAAGAGTTGTATCCTTTAGACGAAGATTGTTTAGCGCCGCGAGCGTGGCGTTGGGATGTGTTCGGTAAGTCAATATGACACTTTGAAGTGTATTACGGATTTGAACTTGACTAGAGACGGTGTTAGTCTCGCCATGAATCGCGGACGAATTCTTTTAGAGAGGAAGGATGTGAGACCCCAAAAATTTACTTATTTTTGACTTCAAAAAAATATTAATGAATTTGGATACTAATTTTGATTTATTTTAACTTGGCAATATTTTATTGACTTCTTATTTATTTATATTATTTTAAATATTAAAATAATAGTAATTTTAATATATTTGACCAAGTCAAAGTCAATGTTTTATTATCATTTTTAAAAAAATGAAATGAATAAAGTTGTTAAGATTTGGGAAGTTTACAAAAATATATATATATTACTTTTAACAAGTTAATGCTATAAAATCTTAGTATTGTACTAATATATATATATACATACTTCATTGTTTAAGATGAAGTTGGTGGTCCATTTCAGTAATTTCTTAGACCAACTCGGTTGTCAATTGGAGAGTTGTTTAGTTTTTAATTGTTTCTTTGGACTTGGTTGACTGGAGGAAGTATATATAAGATAGAGAGACATATATCTCTCATAAACCCATATCAACCCTTGACCAGCCCTCCTATTCACCGTCTCTCTCCACCAATTGAAAACTCCCTCCCATGTAATTGTGCCTAGGCTAGCGACAGAAAGAGCATAGCTAAGTAAAGAGATTGAGATTTCTCACTTTTCATAAAACAAGCTTACACAACACCAACACACGCATACTCTTAGTTCTCTCTCCCTCCGTTTTCTGCTGGTCGACCGTCCCTACGCTTGGAGAGCTGGTATTTTGGGTCTCTTGTATAACATTAGGAGACTTGTAATCTCTCATTTCATCTTCTTCCACCAAGAACATTAGAGAGTGGGAGAGCTCTTGAGTGAGAAAGTGGGCTAGATTGCTCATTGGAGTCCAAATCACGATCCGTTTTGCCATTGTGGAGCTATGGACTAGAGGAACACTTTCCATGGATTGCATGCTGACTTTCATGATTGAATTTCGTTGGAGGTAAGTAACTATAATGTTTTGTTTGACTATGAGATGAAATGGAAGAGTAGAGCATGTAGGTGGTATTAATTGATCATTTTTGTGTTAAATCCTTGGAAGAAACATGTGAATTGTTGCTCTAACTAATATTATGATATATTATGTTGTTGTTTGAGGTTGCATGTATAATTGGGAGAAGACATGATAATTTTGGAAGTAAATGCTTAGTTATAAAAATCAGATTTGTCACAGTTTTAAGGCATGTTGTTGAATTTTCTGGGACAAATCCGTCCATGAGAATTGTATGATTTTTGGATATGTTTTACATTGATATGTTTTGTAATGTCCTGTAAATTTTCATTGAGTTTTGATATTGGGAAGTACCTCAAATGTGTCTTGTTATATCGCTGCGCAGAATGAATCGTTGCTGGAAAATCTGTATGGTAGTTCAATCTTTATGTGGTTGCATGTTGATGAATATAAGTCCAAATGAGGAAATTCAAAGTGGTAAAATATAGTTCCAGATGTCTAGTTTCTAAATATGGAATAATTGTAATATTTGGGTTTCTGTGGAATATTTGGTGAATTTAACGGTATTGTTACGCAATGCTGAGAAATCATATTGTGTTAATAAACTTTGTATAATAAGCAACTTATTGATATTTTGTCGTTAGTTTACTCGCTATGAATTTGTGAGGTTTTGGATACTTTATATTACCGAATAATGGTGTTGAGAATAGAATGGTTAATTAGGGATAATACTACGGTTTATCCCAATGTCTCGAATATTGGTAACGACTCAACGGAGTCAATAAAGTATAACGTTATGAACCAAACCTTTATGCGAATTGAACACTAGTCATGACACTTCTGGCGGAGTCGAATAGGATGTGACTTGTAATGAGTCGTGATATACATGGTACACGACGATAATGTTATGTGATGGTTTATGTTATACATGATACAAGTGTCTTGAGTGATTATAGGATACGTAGAGATCCTAAGTTGAATTGTACAATAGGCCTACTTTGCCTATTGTCATGTTTTGGTTATGTCTAGTGATTACGGACATTGTGTGATTGTTCTAGTATGTGATAGGACAATCATCCTACTTTGATGATTGATTGTGTGTTTAATGTTTACTAACACACTTTGTCGATTGTTGTTGTAGGCTTCTTGTGACCTACTTGAAACATTCGTATTGTTATTGAATGTGATTGTCGTGGTATGCTCCCTACTTTGGAGTATGACCGTTTATTTTAAATGTCAGTAAACATCTACTTGTGCATTGCATCGAGTCCATGGGCATATGTGCATTTGGGGGTGTATTGGCTGGTTATGCGGGAGTCGGGTCTACGTAATAGCGAGAAGGCCAATACATCGGCCATGCCCTCTGTTGGCCACGGTAGGGGTTTCTCTAGCCCACGGTTGAACGGAATAAACGGCGGCGTAGTGTCGACATTCTTTTGTATGCATTGAGATACGGACACGGTCCCTTGTGATACTTGTAAGTGGCTAGATCCGTATTTGTCTCGGGTCGTGGGGACCGGGCAATACGTCGACGTGGATGATAGTCCTAGCAGTACCAGATCGTGCTTGACGCGATCGGGTACATTATGTGAATACGAGAAAATGGTTCTAGCAGTACTTGTAGATGTGGCAGCGCGATCGGGTACATTTGTTTTGTTTTGGGATACGAGCATCGGCCCTTTATGATTTGTGTAAGCGACGGCTAACAATCATCCATTATGGTTTCATCTATCAATCCTTTCCATTTGTGTATAGCGGCATCACAATGATCTATTGAATTTGTAATGGAGCGACAAGGTCGGAAGTATTATTTAGGATTCGGAGGTGTACCTCGATCCCGTATCCACTTTCATGTATTTACATATCCTTGTGTGCTTCCTATACAAGCGAATGTTGGTCATGGTTTCCTGGTATGGGACGGTTGGCGATCGTTGAGCCTCTCGTTGGTATGGGGTTGGTTGACCTTATGTGCTCCTACATGTTTACTTTCTGTTATATTGTTGTGCATAATGCCATGCCATATAGTCACATATTGTTACTTGTCGATTAATGGTTAAGTTAGAATTGTTACCAAGTTTAGTGCATATAGAGTCTTGGTTTCTTGTTGCATTCATACTTATAGCACCCAATACATTATAGTATCTTACGGAGTCTTTTAGACTCACCCAACAACCTCCTCGGTTTGCGGGTTAAGTTCAGTAGCAATGAGTCTTGGAGCTTGGAGTTAGCAAGATGTATTTATATTGTCATTTCCTTCTTATTTCTTGTATTGTGAGATTGTGAGGTTCACTAAGTTATGTAAACTTAGTCTATGGGTAGAAATAGTTGTATTCGTTAGATTTGTATTTTGGTGCCGACTAGTGTAGTTGCGCCGGTTGTCGTACTATATTATTTTGGATTCTGACTCGTGGTATTTAAGTATTTTGATTCTCCGGCTCGTGTATTTAGCCGTTGAGGTTTTAATTATTGGGTTTATCTTTAGTGTTGTTCTCCGGCGTATTGTTTAGCCGTGGAGGTTATTATTATATGTTGGGATTCTTGATATTCGAGCTTTGAGGCTCAAGTTCATTTGTTACTCCATTTGCCTTGTTGTTAGTATTCATTTGCATCGGTTTAATCTTGGTTTGTTGTGGCTCGCTTTCTGTTTAGTTGTTGTTCGAGTTTTGAAACTCACATTTTAACTTGTATTCCATTGCATAGTTTTAGTTTTGGGCTTTGTAACTCGCTCTCTTTGATTGTTCTTGTTAGTTTGGCGCGAGTTGGGGTTCAACATCGAACCCCGGACGCGGGTCGTCACGATTGTATCGAGCTTAAGTTAGGCGGCCGCGAGGATAGGATCCTCGGCTTAGGTGATTTGGGTATTGGGTTGAGCGTTTAACGTCGAGTTTATGTTAAGTTTACCTTGGATATTGGTAAATTATAGAGATGGTCCATGTAGGGTTTGGATTAGTTAAGTTCTTACGCTAATGAGAGCGAGACTAACGGTTTATAGTCGGTTGTTTCTCTTGTGGAATTAGTGAGTGCGCTTGAAGGTCTCGCTAGAATGTTGGCGACTAAGTGTGAGTCGCTCGATAAGTTTAGAAGCGAAACTTTACCATTGTAGGTTGTCTCATTGATTAAGGAAGTATAGTCGAGAGGTCTTAGGGAACGTCTTAGGTTTGATATTGGTGATCATTTGAGGAAATAGAGGTGGAAGACCGAGATTACGGGTGAGTCCACTAGTGTTTAGCGTGGAGTGTCGGTTACGATAGTGCGAGTATATGAGTCCGTACGTACTAGACACTTTATTTTCTCATATCACATCATGGAATGCGACATTTGTGCATACTAGAGACATTGTGTCACGAATTGCATTTGCTTGTATTTGATACTTATGTGCATGAGACCGACTCTAAGGGCATATTTGTAATCACATGTCCCTAACGCCTGCGACGGAAGCTTTGAAGCCACTTCGAAGGGCCTGATTTGGTTGTCAAGAGATATTCGTCGATGACTAAGTTGATGACATATTAGATAGAAATTGCCGAACCTTATTACCAAACGAAATGGACAAGGAAATGAAATGGTGTACTTGGACAAGTTGTGTATCTTGTGTGTTGATTGTGTATCATTTTCGTGTCTTGGTTTGAGTTGACTTGATATTTTGTGAGCCGTCGTGCTTAGTTGAACATAGTATTTTGGGCGCATTCGCCATTTGTGATTTGTATATTGTCACGTGTGTTATATGTTTGTTTCACCTTAGAGGTAGCGAATTGATTTGCCACCCGGTGAGTGAGTGTGTGATTGCTATGTTGTATGTGCGGTGTTGTAGGCTGGGTACATATGTTAATCGGTCTTGCCTTGTAGATAGCTCTTTTTCCATTCTAATAGAATACTAGTGAATCTTATTTATTAAAATTTCTCTAGTAAATCTTCCTTTAGGCGTATCGCGATGATGAAATTAGGCATCGCGATGTTTCCATTCCAATAGAACACTAGTGAATCTTACTTACTAAAATTTTTCTGGTAAATATTCCTTTGGCTGCATCACGATGATGAAATTAGGCATCGCGATGATCAAATTAGGCATCGCAATAATGAAATCAGTCATCGCAATGATGCCTTAAATTGGGCATCGAGTTCTAAAATTTCTCCAGTGAATCTTACTTACTAAGATTTCTCCGGTAAATCTTCATTTGGTTGCATCGATGATAGAATCAGACATTGTAATTGGGCATCGAGTCCTAAAATTTCTCTAGTGAATCTTACCTAAAATTTCTCAGTAAATCTTCATTTGGCTGCATCGCGATGATGAAATTTCTCGATAAATCTTTCATTAATGCATAATCGTTTTTGCCCAAAAATGTCTTTTCCGATTTAAAAAAGATAAGTGGATGGAGCGATTACAAATGTTGAAAAAGGGACCAACCTCAATTCACCCTTTGTTTAATAAATTTTATAGCTATGGGCTAGACTTTCCTTTAACCTTTATTGGGCCCTCGTGTATGCATTATGAACCATTTGCATTTTATTATCGCTAAGATAGGGAGAAATTCGGGCCGGTACCTTTTAGTGAATTTTCAACCGCTTTAGTCCCCTATAATTGTTTCAAACCGGAAAATGACACTTTTGTTGTGAAATATCGTCTATGCCCTTTAAAAACACGGAACAACACGCTATGCATCGCGATGCGAGAAATTTTGTGTTTCGCGATGTACAAATTGGAAAATTGGGCAAAATGTGAGTTCATCGCTGTGAGTGATCTGTTCATAGATCGATTCACACTTCTTCTTCTCTCGCTCAATGGAGCTTAAATCCCAGGTCTCTCAGAATGGCGAATCGTAGTCTTCCATTTTGAAAGGAGATATGGATCTTGTCTTCACAATTTCTTTCTTCACTAGGTGAAGCAATAGTTTTCGGGAGGATTAAGTGAAAATGATCCTTTTTGGACTTCTTATTCTATGAAAGAAAAGTGTATCTATTTTCGAGGAGAATAAGGGGTCTCCTCAAAAAATGAGATTCCCATAGAGCGGTAACTAAAAGAAGGAAGAGCTATTAACTTGTCGGTGTAATGAAAGAAGGGAAGATGGTATGCTTTAACTAACTACTTCCATACTTAGAGAAGGATTTGCTCCTTGGCCTTCTCTATTCTACGATCTAAGCAGGGGCGGGTAGAAAGTAGAGGGCTAGCCCTTCTACGATCTTCTTCCTCAGCTTCACCGTCATCGTCTACAATAAGTACATCCACCAAAAGATAGTGTTGGGGGCATTTTAGAAACAATTTATTTATTTATCCACCAAAGTGGACTTTAGCAATTTGAAACAAATATAGTGGACTTTAGCGGTTAAATATCCAAGAAAGTGTACTGGTCTGCAATTTTTCCTTTAAAATATTTAGGTAGTAATATATAAGATGATGTCATAATACCAACACTAATACACCGGATCCCATCAAAACTCTGCGGTTAATCGTCTCGCCTTTGGGCGAGAGTAGTATTAGGATGGGTGACCCCTGTATTTCATACACCCGTAACTTAGTTTTCTCTCTAGAATGAGCGATAGTCTAACAGCTAATTCTATTGAAACCACTAGCACCACACATCCCCTTATTGGATCTTTCACCCCAACCCCACCACCACCTCTACTATACTACGATCAATGCACAAAACACTACCTCGGATGAAAACGAGGACAAATGTGCCAAGAAAAGCATAAATGAGGACACAACGGTGGCAATAGTCACACTACTGGAAAAAGGTGTGTTAACGACGGAAATATCCGTCGCTAAATTAGTGTTTTCATCGCTAAATCCGTATTAGCGACGGAAGTCGGTTGGAAAAAATGGTGGGAAATTTTAGAAGAAAATTCCATCGAAACTTAGCGATGGTTTTGTTCTTGTCGCTAAATCGACGAAAATTAAATACGATTTCTAATTAGCGACGGAGTATTCCGTGTCTAAATTCCGTCTCTAATTGGCGATGAAATATTTGCCACGGAATATCCCGTCTCTAATTAGACGGAATTAGCGACAACAGGGCACATCAATTAGCGACGGATGTTTTAGAAATGGAATTTTCCATCGCTAAATTAAAAAAATAAAAAATATTTAAAAAAAATTGTATTTTTCATTTTTTTGGTACCTGATTTCAACAGATTAATATTGATAAATACTCTCCAAATAATAAAACACACCAAAAATTAATTACAAAATTATGTACATAAATTAAAACTGTTTAAACTACATAAATTAAAAATGTTTAAACTACATAAACTAAAAATGTTTAAACCACATAAATTAAAAATGTTTAGTCATCAAATAAGGTATGAGTTTAGGTATGATCAGGAGATGGTTGACCAAACGGACGAGATTGGCTTTGAAAAAATCGTTCCATGGCGGCCTGCTGGGTCACGGTCTGTTGGGTTTCAATGAGGGTGTGTCGGGTTTCAGTGAGGGTGTGTCGGGTTTCAGTGAGTTCGGTCTCCAACCTTGCAATGTGCTGTTGTTCAATGGTTGGTTGGGCTGAACTTTGTGCTGTCGATCCAGAAGCACGTGAAGCCATGGATGGCACGTGCGTGGATCCCCGTGGACGCCCATCCGTAGACCATCGCCCCTCTTCGCTCGTCCTTGGGAGGTGATCTCCTCCCATAATGCTTGGTTCCACTCATTCCTGTTAGGCTCGTTCCTCATACCTCTCTCGTATTCAACCCGTCATTAAAAAAAAGACAAATATTAAACACCGTCATATCAATTTAATTGTAAACAATAATTTTAATACTTACATACGCAGCCTCTGCCCGGGGATTAACCCATTGACCGGATCCATCCTGCTGATGTGCGTACTCACAAACACATCGAGGAATTGCATGATCACCATGTGCATGCATCTACAATCGTATGTATTACTATTAGTTTTTATATTTATAAGAAATAAGAAATGAAATAGAAGTATAGATTATAAGTGTTTACAGAAGTACTACGATATATAGAACAATAAACATGGATTTCATAGCATCAATATGGCTTCCCAACTACTTGAACATATATAGAACAATAACCTGAATAAACATTGAAAATATACACTAACACCCCCTATAGATTCTAAGTATTTACACTTAATCCACCCTCTGCATATTATCTTACTTAACCCAAATCTAATATATAGAACTTTGAATTAAAGTACTATCATGGATTTCATAGCATCAACATGGCTTCCCAACTACTTTTAAAATATATAAAACAATGAACAGAATAAACATTAAAAATATACACTAACGCCCCTATAAATTCTAAGTATTTACACGTAACCCCCCATATTGTCTTACTTAATCCAAATCTAATATATAGAACTTTGAATTAAAGTGCTACCATAGATTTCATAGTATCAACATGGCTTCCTAACTACTTTTAACATATATAAATAACTAAATTGAATAAACAATAATTTTAAACTATTACCATAGATTTCATAGCATCAACATGACTTCCTAACTACTTTTAACATATATAAATAACTAAATTGAATAAACAATAATTTTAAACTAGTACCATGAATTTCATAGCATCAATATGGCTTCTTAACTACTTTTAATATATATAAATAATTAAATTAAATAAACAATAATTTTAAACTACTGCCATGGATTTCATAGCATCAACATGGCTTCCCAACTACTTTTAACATATATAAATAACTAAATTGAATAAATATTGAATTAACTTAATCTTTATTAAAACTAAGTTACTTACCATACGCTTAAGTGTGGCGGCGACGTTGATGGACCCCATCGTGTGCTTCGTTCCAGTCCCCGACCCACTAGCCCTATTCTTCTTTCCCCTTTACGAGGCATTCTTGGAGGCATTAGAAGCCTAGTACTCTTCGTACTGAGCCCAAACCTCTTCGGTCATGTTGGGGGCCCGCATCTTCGGTCATTTGATTTTGGGTCAGGCTTCTATCCCATTCGAAAACCCACGATTGTATGTCTTGTAATCCCATTATTATCTACATGCTTTATATTCAATACCCGAGAAAATTTCGGTAGCACCTCCTCATGGCTCTGCAAGTGCACGACCTAGACAGTTGGGTCATTACAACCCACATCTAGTATACACTCAGAGAACAATAGAAAACTTACCAAAATATCTCAAACATCAAATACATTGCCAAATATAGTAGGTAATAATGTTTTACAAGTACATACACCGTGAGTTTCCAAACTGTCCAAATGGACAATTCAAGAACCAATCGTACATGTTGACCGCAACACGAACAAAAAGTTTGTGTAACACCTACTAAAGGTTCTCGAACGGGTTTTTACTAAAACTAATTGGATTCAAGATGGAAGATCCTTCGTTTGAAGTACCTCATCCATTCAGCGTCGAACAATTACTTGATAAAATATGTGTACGTCATTATCTCCGCCGCCTACGATTGCTGAAAAAGAATAATTTTTGAAAGCATGCAGGAACAGCCTACGTAGTTTGCTGAAAGAAGAATTCTTGATGTCATTGATATCTGTTCATCCTTCATTGTTGTCTGCAAATATTATTGAAAAAGAAGAGTTCTCAGCACTTGGGGGTGAGCTCAAAAGGATTGCAAAAGATACTTATACTAGAGTTAAGACTTAGCTCTGATAGAACTTAGTAGCATATCCAGCATAAGGATCATTTGCAACCCTTTTGAGCTCACTTCCAAGTGCTGAGAAACCTATTTTTCGCACTATTTACGAACAATGAAGGATGGACAAATATCAATAACATTATGAATTCCTCTTTCAGTAAACTACGTACGTTGTCACTGGATGCTAGCAAGAATTATTCTTTTCACCAATCTTTGGTGACGGAGATAAATGACCTATACATTTTATCAAGCAATTGCGATGAATGGACCTCGGCACTTCAATTGAAGAATCTCCCATCTTGAATCCAAAACCTTTTTCAAGTGGCATTCACTTTTTCACTTGGATTAAGTGACACCTCAATATATATATATATATATATATATAATTTATGTGAATGCCTTAGGTTGTGGATCCAAAACTTTTAGGGTTTAGGGTATAGGGTATATGGTATAGGGGGTAGGGTATAAGGTATAGGGTATAGGGTTTATACGGTATTTAACATAGGGTTTAGGGTTTATAAGGTATTTAACATAAGGTTTAAGGTTTATAGGATATTTAACATAGGGTTTAGGGTTAGTTTGGTTTAGGGTTAATTATGGTTTAAGGTTAATTAGGGTTTGAGTTAATTAGGGTTTAGATTTGGTTATAATTAAGTGACACACACACACACACACACACACACACACACATATATATATATATATATATATATATATATATATAAAATTTGTGAGAATGCCTTAGGTTGTGAATCCAAAACTTTTAGGATTTAGGGTTTGGGGTATAGGATATAGGGTTTAAGGTATAGGGTATATGGTATAAGGTTTAGGGTATTGGGGGTAGGGTATAGGGTTTAGGGTATATGGTATAGGGTATATGATTTAGGGTATATGGTATAGGGTTTAGGGTATAGGGTATAGGGTTTGGGGTTTATAGGGTATTTAACATAGGGTTTAGGGTTTATAGGGTATTTAACATAAGGTTTAAGGTTTATATGATATTTAACATAGGGTTTAGGATTAATTATGGTTTATGGTTAAAGGTTAATTAGGGTTTAGAGTTAATTAGGATTTACAGTTAATTAGGGTTTAGATTTTGATTATAATTATTGTTTAGGGTATAGAGCAATAAAGTTTAGGGACACGCCAAGTTTTAGGGTTACAATTTAATTAGTGTTTAGTATTTAAGTTTACAGTTTAATTAGTTATATGGTTTAGTGTTAATGGGTTATAAGAAAATAACAAGACTTTATTATCATTATTCATTATTGGTTTACGAAAATAAATACAACTTAATTGCCTTAAAGGGCTTTCCATCATTTTATTTTTCTTAGGATATGCTAAGGCACTTGACATCCTTATATAGTAAATGACAATTGCAAAACTACAAATCTAATACACTAAGGCCTATATAACATAGACAAAAATAACATAAATAACCCAACTAAATCATAACTAGCATTCGATCATTTTATTTTCTTATTATATCCTAAAACACCAAACATCCCTACCAAATAAATTGCATACAAATCTAATACATTAAGGCATTTATAACATAAAACTAGCATACAAATTACAAAAATAACATAAATATCACAACTAGAAACAAATAACATAAAAGTAACAAATACAAAATTAATCCTAAAATAATAAAAATAGCACACAAACTTAATCCTAAAATAATAAAAATTAACTTAAAACTATGCATACGAATATAGAAAAAAATAGCATAATTACAGATTTTTTTAATACAAATATGAAAAAAACATGCATATAGATTTAAAATACAAATATATATAAAAAAGCATGCATACAAATAACATAAACAAATAATACAGATTTTTTTTATAAATTTACAAAATAGCAAAAAATTAACTTAAAATAATAAAAATTAACATAATAACATACAAAGTAATAAACTAACTTAAAATTAACAAATACAACATCACAAAAAATCAAATAAATACAAAAAAATGGTAAACATTACTGTTAATGGGATAGAGTGGGGGCTGGCGGTAGTGCGGCGGCTCAGCGGTGGCAGTGGCGAAATCTGTTGAGAGAGAGAAAGAGAGAAAGAGAGAAAGAGATTATAGTTAAAAAAAAAAAGAAAAAAAAGGGTTAATAAAAAAATACTTACCGGCTGTTTACAACAGCGGTGACGGTAGACGGGTGAGTGAGCGCCGGAGGAGGTGGTGGTGGATAGTGTAATCTGAGAAAAGGGAGGGTGCGGGTGAGGGTGAGAGAGAGAGAGAGAGAGAGAGAGAGAGAGAGAGAGAGAGAGAGAGTAATTTGTGTCGGTAGTGTCGGCGTGGGTGGGCAGTGGCGGTGATGGGAGCTCATTTTTTGGCCGGAGATAGAGAGGGAAAGAGAGATCGTGAGAGATAGAGGGTAAGGGCGGGGTGAGGAGTAATCGGGTGAGACACGGCAGCGTGGGTGGGCAGCGGCGGTGTGGTTGGGCAGCGGCAGTGGTGGGAGCTCGTATCTTGGCCAGAGATAGAAAGGGAAAGAGAGATCGTGAGAGAGAGAAACAGAGATAGAGAGGGAATGAGATGTCATTTTTGGGGAAGGGGAAAGGGGGGGGTGGGGAAATGGAGTCTAGGGAAGGGGAAATGAGGGTTGACAGTGGAGTAATCGAGGATAATTAGTGACGGAAGCTCCGTTGCTAATTTCAAACGGTAATTAGCGACGGAGGCACTGTCTCTAATTAGCAACGGAGACATTTATTAGCGATGGCAACACCGTCTCTAATATTCCCGCGTTTTCCCCGCTGTTTTTAGAGAAAGATAAAAGGAATATTCATTGAATATTCCTTCATTTAGCGACGGAAGTTATTCCGTGTCTAATTTAAAAGTCCGCTAATTTAGCTACGAAAACCATCGTTGTTTTTATTTCCGTCACTGAAAATTCCGTCGCTAATTAGCGTGTTTCTAATAGTGTCAAATCAGTGGAAATTCAGATGGAAAGCACGAATTATAGTGAGGAAGATCAACAGAAAGAAATCGAGTGAAGCGCCACACCACAAGCTAAAAATGCTGGAACTAATCCACGACCCAAAACTGAGAAGGTGAACCAGAAAGAAACAAAATCACGGAGAGAAGTGTTAGGAGTGAAAGACCCTAAATCGATTCACTTTGAGATGTATCACCCCATGACTCCGATTGCAATGGACATTAGAAGAATCATTGAAGATATGGAGCTAACAATTACTCACGTAAGCACGAGAGTCTCAAATGGGAGCTGAGCAAGATCAAAGAATTGTCATATTGGCAAATTGCACTAAAAAGTTGGAACAATGGATACTAATGGAGCTGTTTGCTGTTCGTGCTAGAATTAGGGATGATCACGGTCCAGTTTGGTCCATTTTGGCCAAAAATAGAGAATCGAAAGCAGACCAATACTCGGTTCTTAAAAATTCGAACCGAACCAAACCAAGATGTATGGGAACCAATATTTTGATCCGGTTCTAATTGGCTCGATCGACACATTTTTCGTTACGAGGGAATAAACCCTTTTTATTTTTTTAAGCTGACAAACAAATAATAAAATCTAATATTTCATACAACAATTGAAAAGCATTCAATAATATTAAAACGTTGAAAATACAAACGAGGTCACAAAATAAAAAAAATAAATATAGTACATTGATCATTCAACAATTAAAAATGTTTGAGACATATATTACAATCCAGTTCATGCAATATAAACTAAAATAAGAAAAAAGTAGGTTCGACAACATTAATTCTGTGTTTGTGTGTAAATGGCAAATAGAAATATCGTTAAGTATTATTTTATACCTAGGGTTTAGGTTATGGTTAGAAAATAGTAATTATATTTTTTAAATATTAATTTATTAATATATATAGATTATATAATTATATTATATATGTAATATACATTGGTCCAGTCTAGTTCAGAACCAACCTATAATTTTTAAAACCGGGACCAAACCAAATGATCAGTTCTACTAAAAATTAGAACCAGAACCAAAACAAAAGTATTGGTTCGGTCCGGTTTTAGAAAAAATCTGCTCACCCCTACAGAATATAGTTTTTCCTTCTTTTTTCACATTTTTACCAAAATAAAATAAAATAAAGTAGTAAGGAATACAACTAAAGTTAACGGATTCTTTAAAATTTTAACAGAAGATGAAAGAGTCGCCACCCCTAGGCGGCCATCACTGGAAGAGCCGCCATCCCTAGGCGGCCATCCCAAATTCCACCCCTAGGGGGTCCATTTGCACTAAATACAAAATTGAGGGGGTTTTGGTGTAAATACTCATTTACATCAAATGAGGGGCAAAAAGGTATTTTCCCAGGGCGTGTGGTATCACTTTTGGGTGTTGTATTTAGCACCTATGAACTTTTATGCACAAGGTCCTTGCCCTCATTTTTCATTCCCAATTTGACATTCCCGTGTATTGCTGTCAAAATTTCGTTAAAATTGTTTTAAATTGATGAAAGTACCCTTTTACACTTCATCTTCAACCTCCGTCCTACTTGAACCAGATGCTACCATAATTTTCAAACCCAAATTCAGTTTACCCAATTTTATTCAACAATTCAAATACTCTTCTCTCTCTCTCTCTCTCCTCGTCTGCAAAAACAAATTTTGAATTTTGAATTCTACATGAAATGAAAACTAATAAATAATAAGCACCCTCCAATCAGCACTGACAGTTTCCACCTGAAGAATGAATAGCACTTCCATCAACACCTTGTTGCACATCTCACCCCAAAAAATAAATAAGTCTTTCTGATGGAATTAAAATAATGAATATTATAAAACCTATAGATCTTAACCTTCATATAGGAATTACCCGAAACAACAAACTAGATGTGGAAGCGTGCCTGAATCCATGAGAGAAATTGTGCCTTAAGTTATGCGTCTTCTAATTGTAGCGTAGTATCTTTAGGCTTTCTCTTGCTAATGAGACGATAGAGAGAAAAGATTGTGTGAGCACCCCGATCCGCTGGATCGTTCGCTGGGCCTTTTCGTTCTTGTGGTTTTCCTCTATTGATTTTATGATTTGATAAACATGAAAAATACATTTATCTTTTGAAAACAGAGTCGCCACTCTCGTTTATAAAGTAAACGGGAGAAAAACTTTAGATTATGGGTTCGAGGGCCATGTTACGAGTTAGGAAGGTTGTACGCATCCAAGTCGCCCTTTCGGTCTCTACAAATTCGCATGCTCGTATTTAGGTATCGCAAGTTTGTTATTTTATGTGACAAAATATACTTTACATGTATTTATATATAAAAAAAATGTTTTGAAATAATTGCATACATTTATTACATTTATTTACATATTAAATAGACTAACGAACGGAAGGGGTTACCTTCTGTCGTTTTACAGAATTCAGGCCACGTTCTAGGCCGTTGTGTAATATTGGATGAAGCTAGCTCGTAGCCTGATCGTTGTGCTTCCACTGCTACCGATCGAGAAAAGGAAGACTTATGTTTTATGTGTGTTGAGAGAGAGTCAATACTCTTTTCTCTTTTCTTTCTCTCTTTTCTTCCTCAAAAGAGGCTTGATAGAGAGAGAAAATTATGTGTGTGTGTGTGTTTTCTTGGATCAGCCCTTCTTTGTGGAAGAGCTGGGAACTCTTATATAGGGGAGGAAGTGAGTTACTCTCTGGCCCAAGTTTGGACGAAGCTTCCTCAATGCCTTCAAAGTCTTCAGTAGCCGGTGGTTTGACTTTTAAGGCAATGATGCAGTGTTTGGTGCGCGGCGCACTTGGCATGGTGCCCGCGTACCAAACCATGTTTGGGTGTATCAGTGCACTCAGCAATGCTTCAGTGCACCTAACTTGTTTTTTGTCTTTTCCAGGCTCAGTGTCTTGTACTTTGGCCCTTCCAAGCTGTGTGTCTTCAGTCTGGACCCTTGATGTTGATCTAACTGAAGGTTGTTTGTGTGTTCGGACGTCGTTAGTCCTGTTCGAATATGTTGTATCTTCGAGTTTGACCCTTGATGTTGATCTAACCGAAGTCATTGTATTTGTTGGACGTTGACAGTCCGTTGTGTATGTTGTTTCCTGAAATAATCATAGAAACAAGTGTTAGTCCATTTGTAAATAAACAATTGTTTATTGGAAAATTTGTATAATGTAGATGTACGAATTCTAGGTGTCTACAGATTGTAACCCTACGCTTAATTGGGGACTATAACCTTTTATAGTAATAGTTTGACCTAATTATCAACCAGCCCATTATAAGTTGACAACTAGCTCCCTTGAGGTCTCTACACATATTCAATTAAAACCCCATACTTATCATAGATGACCTAGGCCCATATAACTTAGTAGATCACTTTAATTGGGCCTATTAACTTTAAATAACATGAAGTATATGATTAAGCCACAGTGCATACACGTCTGTATGCCCAAATGCACATATTAATAATATACACATATATATAAGTCCATAAAATTCTAACAATCTCCCACTTGGACTATATACATGTGTATACGTATAAACCTTAGTATCGTATATCACATTGTATAGTAGCTCGAGCAAGCCTTTTAGTCATCTTAAACCAATCCTGTCCATTAGTCAAAATTAACATAAGGATCAAAGAGATTTTCGTTGCATTTATCGCAACTAGACCCATCAATGGTCACATGCATTAACATAACCAACGACATGGATCAAGTATGGATGTGTAGCATGGAAATTACATGTAATGTGATCTTCACATATCTATCTCCAACTGGTCGTACCTTAGTCCGTATGAGATCAAATGTAACATTCAGAGTGCTGAATACTGAATTGTAGAATTTTCATGACAATGAATCATAAATGTCGAGCAAATACATAATATAAACTCCCACTGAACCTATGCATAATCCAACTATAGAACACCCATACGAGCGGTATGCTCGTGAAAGACCTTGGGTGTTAAACCCTTAGTGAACGGATATGCTATTATAGAGTTTGTCCCAATATGCTCAACACAAATATGACCACTCTGAATTCTTTCTTTTACAAGGAACTTGATATCTATATGCTTAGATTTCGAAGAGTTCCTATTATTATTTGAGTAAAGGACTGCAGTCTTATTGTCACAAAATAACTTTAATGGTCTTTCAATACCATCTACTATTCGCAGCTTAGTGACAAAATTTTGCAGCCAAACTCTTTGATTTGATGCCTCGTAGCATGCTACAAATTTTGTTTCCGTAGTGGAAGAAGCAACGAGTGTCTGCTTGGAACTCTTCCAAGAGATTGCTCCTTCAGCAAGCAAATAAATGTAGCCCTAAGTGGTTCTACGACTATCTTGGCATCCTGGAAAGTTGGAATCAGAATACCCAATGATCTCAAGTTTATCCAACCTTTTATATGTGAGCATGTAATCTTTTGTTCTCTAAAAGTATCGCATAACCCTTTGGCTGCTATCCAAGGTTCTTTACGAATTCCGAGGTATCGCCTATCATTCTAACAATGAATGCTAGATCGGGCGAGTACGGACACTTGCATACATCAAACTCCCTACAACCGAAGCATAAGGAATATCTTTCATTTCTTTAGATTCAATTTCATTCTTAGGGCATTGATTGAGACTCAATTTATCTCCTTTAGCAACTGGGGTATCACCTGGTTTATAATCTTGCATGCCAAACCTTTTAAGTACTTTTCAATATATCTCTTTTGTGATAATCCAAGAATACCCTGAGAACGATCTCGATGTATCTGGATTCCTAATACAAAAGATGCATCACCAAGATCTTTTACCTCAAATTTTTTTGAGAGAAATTTCTTAGTCTCATGCAATAAGTCTATATCATTAGCGGCAAGTAGGATGTCATCCACGTATAAAACTAGAAAAATGTATTTGCTCCCACTGAACATATGGTATTTATACATTCATCAACTATATTTATCTCAAGACCAAATGATAACACAACTTGATGAAATTTGTGATACCATTGTCGGGAAGCCTATTTGAGCCCATAAATGGATTTCTTAAGTTTGCAAACCATTTGCTTTGAATCTTTTGAAACAAAGCTTTCTAGTTGCACCATATAGAATGTTTCTTTAATGTCACCATTGAGAAACACAACCTTTACATCCATCTCATGTAACTCTAAATTAAAATGTTTCACTAGTGCCATAATTGTTTTAAATGAGTCCCTCGAACAAAACGGAGAGAAGGTCTATTTATTGTCGATGCCTTCATTTGAGTAAATCCCTTAGTGAGTAGACGTGCCTTATATCTTTCCACATTGCCTAATGAATGCCTCTTGGTCTTAAATATCCATTTGCAACCAATAGGCTTCACACCTTCAGGCAATGGGACAAGATCCCATATGTCATTGTCTTTTATTGATTTGATTTCCTCATTCATGGCATCCATCCACTTTTGAGTTTGAACTTTCGATGGCTTGACGAAAGATGCTTGGATCATCTTCCATCACACTAATGTTTGCCTCATGTTCATTGATAAATACTATAAAGTCATCTGGAATTGCACTTCTCCTCTCTTTAGTGGATCTCCTTAAAGGCACTGGTTCTTGAGGTTGTTGAGCTTGTTCCTCATGAATAACTGGTTGACCTAGATCAATGGGAACTTCAACATTGTCTAGTTCCAAATGTTGTTCTTGAACCGTGTTAGGAATAAGATCCTGATCATGATCAAGGGCAACTGTATGAAGAGGAATAGTAACCGAATCCTCTTTAAAGACAAAGTCTCTTACCTTATCTTCCCCCCAAGCTCAATATCCTCAAAGAACCGAATAGTTCATGTCTCGAAGAAAGTTCTAGATTTTGGATCATAGAACTTAAAACCCAGTGATCTTTTAAAGTATCCAACAAAATAGCTTTTGTTGGAACCCTATTAAGGATATAAACTGCGGTCTTAAGTGCCTCTCCCTAGAGTGAAATTAGGTAGGGTAGTATGACTAAACATAATTCTTACCATATCTTTTAAGGTCCTATTTAGTCTTTCAGTTACACCATTCATGCTCGGTCTACCTTACATGGTGTACTGTAGGACAATTCCACACTCTCTAAGAATTTGGCAAAAGGCTCTGGACGTTTTCTTACAAATGAAGCAGGTCATTTCCTTATCTCACCTTATGTTGCATCTTCTTTGGGTCCAAGCCCGCAGTTTCTTTACCCTTCCTTTTCTTGTTTCCACCTGAGGAAGATAATACCAAATGAGCACTTTCTACCTTTTCATGTCTCATTATACCTTCTTCTTGTGCACGGTGCGGAATGAGCTCGTTAAGAGTCAATTTCTCCTTCGTTAGTTATGTGACCTCAAACCGAATGAATTGTGTAGGAAGAGATATCAAAACTAAATAAACAAGCAAGTCATTAGACTGCTCTTACTTAAGGTCCTTTAGTTTTGATGCCAACATAGACATTTCCATAATGTACTACCTTATATTCCTTTTGCCTATATACCTCATGGCTCTGCAGGGAACGTCGTAGCAACCTTTTCCTCGGACATAGTGCCCCTGATGATTCTGGAATTGCACACCTCATGATCATTAGACTTATGTAATTTGAGCGGTTTCACTTTTCCATTTCCCTCTTATCATCAGAGATACTTGAAACCGTAAGATCAGTGGGGCGCGGCTCCCTAAGTTCAAGGTCTAGATCCATGCAACCAAGAACTATCATAACATTCTCTTTCCCGTCCTTAAAGTTGGCAACATTAAGTACCGAAATGGAGTTGATTTTAGCAGATACATTTACAAGAGATGTATGAACTTAACAGAGAATAAAACCAAAACCAAATAAGCTCACATAAATTAAAACAAAACCATAAGCAAATAGATAAGTTTAAATAAATTCAAGATGACCTTTCCCATTACAAGAAAACCGGCATAACACTAATCCTAGTCTTTTGATAGAAAATTAATTTGCAAGTGATTTTCTTGGTGTAGTAATCAAATATTGACAATAAAATTCAGTCAAATGTTGAGCCTTTCTTTTGACCAACCCAACACCCACAGGGACACCTAATAATCATCACATGTTTACTACCACAGGTGTATTTGAATTTCTGCTAGATGATAATAACCTTCCTTTTGGCCGGTCATTACTCGCATGAAAATCAGATACACAAACATCTTAGTAATTCAAAATGAAAAAATATACATAGGAGAGGTTACTTTTGTAACATGCTGCTTCTATTAATTAATATGAACTACCAGACATACTCAAATATGGAGCAAAACCTTCGTCATTTTGAATCTAAAATTGAATCCATGATAATACAAAAAATCATTGCATATAAAACATAAATGCATAATCAAGGTTGTTTCTCATGAATTCATATTAATAAACATTTAAAATAGGTCTTTGTTTTATAATAATGATTAAACAAACTTTAATAAATCATTAAAATAGAAAACATGCCTATAGAATAGGAACTTTAATAAATCATTAAAATAGAAAACATACCTATAGAATAGGAGAAATTGCAAAACTTCCCTTGAACAGTATCAAAGTACAATTTAATCACTGAACTGTAAGATAACTGCATATTTATCCCTAAACTTTTAACCAAAATTCAGTTTAGTCCTTAGACTTTATCAAAATTATAGTTTAGCCACTGAACTATTTCTGTATTACAACTTAGTCCCTTACCTATGTAAGAATTATAGTTTAGTCCCTGAACCATTTTTTATTACAATTCAGTCCTTGAGCTAAGTTACAATCTCAGTTCAGTACATGAACTATGTCATGATCGCAATCATGACTAGACATGCCCAAACGGTTCGAACCGCCGGTTCCAAAAACCGCCAGACAACAAACCGTAACCGAACCAAAAAATTACGGTTACGGTTCCGGTTCCGAACCGGCTAAGCCGGTTCCGGTTCCAAACCGTAATTTTTAATTATTTTTTTAATATTTTCTTATAATTTTTTTTAAAAAAGATTTCATCTTAAAACTTTGTACAAAGCATTTTTAAAATTTTTGAAGCTTTGTAAACTTTTCATTTTTGAAATTATAGAGTAAATAAGGCAATTTCAAAATTAAAAATTTAAATTTTGGCGATTTTTCACGGTTTGGAACCGGCGGTTCCGGTTCCCGGTTCCAAACCGGCGGTTCACGGTTTTGAGAAATTGAAAACCGAAACCGAACCGTGTAACCGGCGGTTCCGGTTCGGGGACGGTTCGGTTCCTCACGGTTCGGTTTATGCGGTTTTGGACGGTTCGGTTCCGGTTCGAACCGCCGGTTCGAACCGTTTGGGCATGTCTAATCATGACCCCTAGGGTTTCCCAAAAAAAAAAAAAAACCCAGTAGGCCTTCTTCCCCAAAGAAGATACAATTTCGTCCTTAGGGTTTGCCAAATCAGTCCCTGAAGTTTGCAGAAAAGGCCAGGAGGCTTTCTTCTCCAACAAAACCTATGTCAACAGTCTCAATTCAAAACCAAAAAACGAATACGGTCCTAGGTTTTGAGAAATTAGACCCTTAGGTCTTTTTCCCAATCGACCCACCATTAAAACTCCAAACCGAGGTCATTAGGAAGATTCAACACATAGAAATAAAACCCGGCAATATCGTCGGCATCCATGGTGAACTCCGACGAGTTCGCTAGAACTCAAAGACGTGTCTTTGTGTTCGCAAGCTAATGGGTTTCTTTGTATCTTTGGTGTGTGTGGGCAAGGGTGAAGCGAGAGAGACGGCGGCGCTATACTTGAAAAATCGGTGGGACTAAATCCAAAGGTCTCTATGTTGGCTAAATCCACGCATAAAAGAAACGAAATGGTCCAAACGTTCCCTAAATCCATTAACAATGGATGGTTATAAAATAGTTTATGAAAAACAAAATTTTAAAACCCCAATATAGTTTGAGCCAAATGAATTAACCAATATACAACTCGAAAACCAGTATCCAGATAATCCCAATGTGAAGGTGATCTGATACCACTTGATGAAATTAAAATAATGAATATTATAAAACCTATAGATCTTAACCTTCATATAGGAATTACCGAAACAACAAACTAGATGCGGAAGCGTACTGAATCTATGAGAGCAATTGTGCCTTGAGTTATGCGTCTTCTAATTGTAGCGTAGTATCTTTAGGCTTTCTCTTGCTAATGGGACGATAGAGAGAAAAGATTGTGACCCTACGCTCAATTGGGGATCATAACATTTTATAGTAATAGTTTGACCTAATTATCAACCAACCCATTATAAGTTGACAATTAGCTCCCTTGAGGTCTCTACTCATATTCAATTAAAATCCCATACTTATCATAGATGACTTAGGCCCATATAACTTAGTAGATCACTTTAATTGGGCCTATTAACTTTAAATAACATGAAGTATACGATTAAGCTACAATGCATACACGTCTCTATGCCCAAATGCACATATTAATAATATACACATATATATAAGTCCATAAAATTTTAACACTTTCCACTACAAAGAACCTAAACTGACCAAATTTTTTTTTTTATAGGAATAGATAATGATTAATGAGTGGAAAAAGAATCCCTGAATGAAACCCTAACCCTAAGAGAGCTAATAGACAAAGTTGATTCGCGGGCGAAACATAAACATTATATGCCATATTCTCCATATTAATCTCTCTCTCGAATTTTCCTAACCCCCAACCTTACGAAACCCGAAATTGAAAACATTATAACACCTTGAATCCAGCTTCACACCCTTAGCAACAATCTCATCCAACAAATCTTAATTAAATTTTATGCTCTTTAATTTAAGCACACTTTCTTGCTGCACAAGGTATATAAAATAACTTGAAACTCCCAACACAAAAAAAGCTGGTCAATAAATTATTTGCATGAAAATTCTTGTTTTAGACAGATAGTTTGTAGATTTTTTTAATTGAATCAAAAAGTAAGGAAAGACAGAGAAAATGAGGGAAATCAAGGAAGAGAAAGTGAAAGGTACAAAATATAATCACAAACCAAAAAATCAACCGTTTATGTGAACACGGCCTAAGCTTTTAGCATAAATTTTTGAGAATCACTGCTATTAGTACTCTAATTTTCAATTCCCGCTTCACGGTACTGTTTTTGAAACATTTGATACATATAATAAAATATTAATAAATCTATTTTAAATAAAATTTAGACTACTAATAGTAATTTCCTAATTTTAGTCCAATAAAGTGTACTAGATGAAAACAAAAACACTCCAAATATAGGCCATTTTGAAATTGAGGTTGATACAAGTGAGCTATTTAGAATTGAGGCAAACCTTTATGGTCTTTTCTAGTACTTCATTCTTTAGTATTGTCCCGCACTAATTAAATTGGGAGGTGCTAAATTACAACACCCCCAATGCACTAAATACAACATTCCTCTGGCAAAAATACTATTTTGGCCCTCTCTTGTTAATATTATTTGTGTTATAAATTCAAAAAAAAAAAAAAAAGGACAAGGCTCCCTACACTAGGCGGCCCTCCCTTGTTCCCGTTAACCCCATTAGTTTTTTTTAAAATTTATAATTTTAACCTCTAAAGTTACAAATTTCGTCAAATTTTAACGAAACTAACGGGATTCGGGTGAGGGGGGTGTTGTATTTGTTGGAGGGCCGCCACCTCGAGGCATCCTTCTTCCTCGAGGAGCCTTCTTCCATGAGGCCCGCTGTAAGACCCCGTACTTGAATAGCCTTGACGATAATTAAGCCTTGAAAGGTAGACTCGAGTAGTGCTACGTTAAAACCTTACAAGGTTGGTTCTTGGCATGGGTTACACTTGTTAGGACTTTGGTTTGGATTTAAAATTATCCCAAGATACTTTGGAACATCCTAGCTAGGATCGGTTTGGATGAAGTTTTAGGAGTTTAAGATTCAAAATCAAGTGGGCTCGCGTAAGAGGAGCGGCGACCGCGCTAGTATAAGGGATAAAGCGGAAAAATGATGTCGGGCGCTCGACCACCATGACAGAGCGGCCGCGCTGCCTTGGTTCGCGACGCCTCGTGCTATTGATTCGATGAGTCATCGTTTGTGGGCTCAACGTGTGGCAACTGCTGTGGTGACTCATGGCCGATTCAGAGCACTATAAAAGGGCTAAGATCTTAGCCATTTGAAGGGGAAACACACACAAAACACAAACAAAACTCTCCCTCTATTCCTCTCGATATTAAAAGCTTCGTTTAGTGAAAGCGACTCGTTTGGTGCTCGACTGCTTGGGATTTTAACAACCCGATTTCGTTGACACGACGTGCTTGGCAAGTAGATCACTCCTAAGTCAAGTCTAGACAAAGGAAAGCTTACTTAAAAAGTAAGTTACTAACCCAATTCTATTTAAAGTATATGTATGATAAACTAAAGATAGTCTTATGCAATGATAAAATGTGTACTACTTGTTGATAAGTGATATGAGATACTTGAAGGGATTAATAAATGCTCCAAATAGGTAGTACTAAAATTAGTACCAAAAATTTAGGGTGATACTATGAGTAGCCGACATACCCAAAAATTACGACTCAAACGGAGTCAAATATGATGTAATAAAATTATATCATAATAATTAAGTGGTATTGGTTAATGACTCTAATAGGGTCAATTATGATTATCGGGTGTTATATGAAGTGTCCTTAAAATATTAGGGAGACATATAAGTAAAATTATAATGCCATAAATGCTATGATATATATAGCAAAGTGGATATATAATTGGTACGGGACACAAAGTATCACGTCGTGGATAAAAGTGAATCATAGTTTTAGTGTCACAAAAATATGACATGTTAACATATGATAATAACGGGATCCATTGTAAACCAGGAAATAAAAGATATAATTGATAATTGACTTGAAAACACATTTCAAAAACAAAAGAAAAAGAAAAGAAAGAGATAATTGTTGTGGGACGTCCCGAAATAAAATAATAGACACTTATTTTAAGACGAAGGGAGTATTTATTAAAATTAAATAGTGCAAAGGTGATATTAGGCTCAAATTCCAGTCCCAAATTAAAAATTCTAGGATCTTAAACATTATACTAGAAGCTTCATGTACTCTTCAACCAAATATTTTATTTCGTGTAATACTCTCTTTAAAAATTAAAGTATTAAAAAAATAATTTAAATTTTTAAATCAACACACTAAAGAATTTCAAACAGGATATGTATAACATGTTCACTCTATCTTAGTATTTCTAATTGAAATATCAAGTTAAAATATTTTCGAAATTCAACTACTTAAATCTATAATATTATTGTTATTTTCTCTTCTTAAAATGAATATTTACTTTTATTTGTGATCGTGAATAAAAGTGAACATTTATTTTAGGACGAACATGAATATATTTTTCAATGTTATAAAAGTTTCCATAAATCTTGACAATATCAACAAAAAGTATATAAATAAAACTTTGTTCATAGAATCACTTCAAAATATTACGGTAAAATATTACGATTATTTTTCTTGAACGAAAAGTTAGAAATGAATATAGCACATCCAAAT
The DNA here is from genome assembly GCA_016624345.1 of Platycodon grandiflorus. Lineage (NCBI taxonomy): Eukaryota > Viridiplantae > Streptophyta > Magnoliopsida > Asterales > Campanulaceae > Platycodon > Platycodon grandiflorus. The sequence goes on from CM028361.1 coordinate 38,506,662, forward strand.
GTGCAAAGGTGATATTAGGAAAAAATTGGAATGAACAAATTTTGGAAAATGACTTACGGAAATTGAATTCGTAATTCATTTTCCGAAAAGAAGACTTCATTTTCGTTGACTTATAAAAGATCTTACATTGACTACATTTTCTAAATGTTACCAAATACCGAAAAATGAGAAAAATGTTTTTGAAATCGGTTTCCGTGAAACAAACGGAGCCTAAGTATTAAAAATGAGAATAAAACAAAAGATGGAAAAAAGCCACCAAAATGGAAAATCTATAAAATAAATTAGAAGGAAGACCGAAAAATCTCAATCAAACTTGCATCGTCTATTTATAAATTCATAGGAATGACAAGCCATTACCATATGCAGTGTATATTTTAAGATCTATAGACAACAAGAAGAAGTCAATGGCATTGAAGAGTGCTCTTCTGATCAAGGCGGTCCAGGTAAAGGCCGTTCTGACCCTATCCATGCCGGTTCCTATTTCACCGTTCAGTCGTTACTACCATTCCAAATATAGCAGCATGATCCGAACCAACTCCGTTGTTATCACAAGGTCAAATATTGGACACCAACGTTCCAAGTGCATCCTCACCAACTCGGTCAACCCTCCTTCACCTGAAGAGGAGCCAACTCGTAATAATGGTCGACATGGTCCCATAGCGGATCCAAATCCGCGACCTGGTAGAGGAGGTTAGTACTCCTAATCTGCTGGCCTATTTGTAAGCGGTTCCAGATGCGAATGTTTAAGTTGTAAAGTGCAGTAATTTTATGTGGATGGTGAATTTGTTTTCATTTTTGTATTTTGTTGACTGATTATATGTGCATCGTCGTTGTCGTCGACAAGTAAGATGTTTGTGTTTCGTTTGATTGCAATACTATTAATACCTAGCTAGGTAATTATCTTCTGTGGAATTTCAAATAATTCGTTTCTTGTTCTTATGACTTTGTTTAGTACAACTTCGATCTTATCAATTTTGTTACCGAACATATACAACTGATGAACTTATAGAGTTGCAAATAAAATAAAGAGGTTTAGCTAAAGAGTCGTTATAAATACTGCCCCTAAAGTATCCACGCGGGCGAAAAAGTCAACCAGGTCAGAAAGCTCAGTAAACGGACAAGCAAAAACCGCCGGTGATGTGTTCATGGTGGGCACTAAACCGCGAGGAAGGAGGAACACATTTGTTAGAGTTGTAACAAAATATCAAGGTATTCGATGCCAAACTTTAGAATTAGAATTGGATGAATAATATAAGCTCTACAAATTTTAAATTGTTTTTTTAATTCCAATCATGAGCTTTGAAATTAAGCATTTGAACATAGTCTTATTAATTTTCCCTTGCCTTATTTGGGTTTTAAGGTAGTGTTTGGTAACATTTCTGTTTCTTTATTTTATTTTACATGTTTCTATTTCACTTTGTTTCTGTTTCAATTTGTTTCTGTTTCTTGAAACATGTCGTGTTTGATAAACATTTCTATTTTCTTTTACAAAGTTAAACTCTTTTCCCAAAACTATTAACACATTACAACTTCATCGTATATTATATCCAACTTAAAAGGTGTAGAATAATAATTCACATTTCATCTATTATTAAAAAAATTGTGAATAAAAAATAAAAATTAATATTCATATATACATACATACATAGACTCAGGAATTGATTTGATTTCCAAAAAGTAAATTAATTAATTCATAGCAATAATATTTAGAGGAAGAATTATAGGTTAACCGTTAATTGATTCCATGACTCTTGTATTGACTTTGAAATAGAGACCCACAACCATTAGCTGCTTGCCTATCATAAATTCATCATCATCATCCTCTTCAAAATCATCTCTTATTACTGTGAGTGTAATATTTCCATCGTGCGCAGCACCCACCACCAACAAAAACAACCCTTGTGCGGCTACCGGTGCTACTGTTTGATGTCATGGACACCACTGTTCGAGACCCTTTTTGCCATGATATCCCTCACTTCTTCGGGTCTATATTTTCCATTTGTCCAACTCTATTTTATTATTGTTCAAGTACTCATCATCTTTCAATTACTGTTTCTAGTTTCTGATTATTTAATTTCAGTATTAAACTTTTTATTTATTTTTCTTTTGAAAACCCAATTCTATATATATATATATATATATATATATATATATATATACACATGGAGGAAAAAAGTTAGGGTTGAGAATTTCTCGTGTTAAAGTTCAAAGACCCAACCTAATTGATCTTGGCCCTTATGTATTTTGGATGAGAAATGTTTCTCTTCTGCGAGAAACAAAATTTTTTTATTTCTAGAATTTGGGGAAAAATGAGAAACGTTTTTAGTTTCTCAGAAATAGAAATGGTTGTCAAACGCATTTCTATTTCTATTTTTCACCAAAAATTAGAAACAGAAACAAAAAATGTGAAACAGAAATGGTTAACAAACAAGCCCTAAGGTTTTAAAGAAATTATACAGAAGAATAGCCATATTTAAAAAATGTTAGTAATTGATTTTGTTGACCACACTATCCTAGTTCATGTATAGATATCTAAATTCTAAGAGCTTCTCCAATGCAATCATTTATTGATTTTGTTAACATCTACGTCATTTACTGTCAATTTTTTTTTTATTTTTTACCGTTAATTAGTTACAGTAGGAAGTAATTTTTATTTTTTGTAATTGATTATAAAAAATTATCACATCTGAAAGAATGTTCTAAAAAGGAGTCTTGCATTAGAGCATGTTTAGAAAGAGGACTCTCTATCTTTTAGAAAGAAATCTTCTTGTTTAACCATGTCACATAGGAAAAACTAGATGATAGCAGTGGAGATGTTCTAAGAGTCCGTTTGTCCGCGCGTTTGGCTAAAACGCAAGGTTAAACGCACTTATTCCTTAACTTAGCGTTTCAATCTGCGTAAAAACGCTGCGTTTTCAAAATGCAGCTGCGTTTTAAAACGCTAGAATTCCTAGCTTTTTCCAAAACGCAGTAGGGAATAAAAAGCGTTTTTACATAATATCCCAAACGCATTTATAAAAAAAAAAGCCGCGTTTTAAATAATCTCGTTTTAGAAACGCTAAAACACTGCGTTTTCAAAACGCTACACCAAACGAACTCTAAGCCAATATTCAATAACTTAGATATATAAAGGGTGAAGACATATTCAAAAGAAAATTGGACAAAATATCCTTGTGGTCTCATACCCGGCGAAATGGTGAAAAAAACTATGGAGATATAATACTTTTGTATGATTGGAGATAATATATAATCAGCCATGTTAAAATCATTGATTCCTTTATCCACTAAATAAAATATCATAGACTCATCTAATAAATTTTTTTATGGTAATCTTATACGCAAATATGGATAGTAGTTTATAGCATATATATTTAAGATCTATTTAAAGAACTCGTGATTAATCTTAAAAAATAAATAAATAAACAAAAAAAAAAAACTCTTAACTTAAAAGAGCTTATTATAGTCTGATTTTGTAATTTTACCATTATTACAAATCTTTAGTAGAATAATAGATTTTTAAATATTAATTAAAGGGTTTCTTTTAGTTGCAATGAATTTTATAAATAAAATATGCCATAAAGTTGTAAATGTTTTACTTTGTACTGTAAACGTGTTTACAAAGTAGATGTAAGAATTTATCATTGAAGTATTGATGGATGAAAAATTAAGGGTTAATTACACTATTAGTCCCTTGATTATTAGCTTTTTCACGATTAGTCTCTTAACAATTTTTTTAAAAATTTCAGTCCCTAGAGTATCAAAAAGTCACGCGGCTAGTTCTTTTGATGGATGCTGTTAGTAAACTTCTGTTAAGTTACCCATGTGCATTTGAGTAAGGGCAAAATTGAAATTTCACTTGCCACACTTTACTAACTCATCTTTAACCTCTTGTTTCTCAAACCCAGATGATTCAAACTCCATTAAAGTCTTTACTGTATAAGAAGAACCCTAGATCTGGTGCAATCTCTCTCTCTTCTCTCAGATCCCCATTTTTCCGTCACCATTTTCCAGATCCCCATTTTCCTGTCATCAGATCCAGTCATGTGTCCCTTGGGTGATTCGTGGCTCAGCCAACTCCAGTACTTTTTTTCCCGTCACCAGAGCTCCGACCTATGTGCATAGTGCCACTACCGCCTTGGTCATTTCCGTTCTCAAGCTCCGACCTGTGTGCACAGTGCCACTGAGCACTCGAAGCTGACTTAGTGCTCCAATAGTGTTCGCCGAAATCCGACCCACAAGACTGACTCCGGGAAGATGGAGAGCGATAACGGAGGAGTTGATGTCGTCGCAAGAGACGCCGACCCAAGTACAGGCCGAGTCCGACGCCTTCCATTAGATGTGGTTCTCGTGAGGGACTTGAGAAATGAAAGCAAGGAGGGCTTGCTTGTCCTTAGTCAGCTCCGATTCGACTCAGTAACTCAAAAAAAATGTGAGGAATAAGAAAGCATAAACAAAAACCCCTGAATTGAAAAACGCTGACATTGAATTGAATTTCTGTTAAGTACCCAAAAACTCTTCGAGAAAGAATGTCTTGTATGTGTTTACATTTGGGCTAGAAATATGGTGGCTTCTGGTGGCAATTTTGAAAAAATCCAGTACTGGTTTGTCGGCGAAACCCATTTTAAGAGAGAGAAGAGAAAGGAATGGAAAGAGAAATCACGAAAGGAGAGAGAGAGAGAGAGAGAGAGAGAGAGAGAGAAAAGGAATAAAAAGAGAGTGAAAAACAGAAGTGAAGTGCACTGGCAACAAAAAAAAAAGGTTTATGCTGGTTTTTAATTTTAAGGATTATGGTTTGAAGAATTGGTGAAGAAGATGATAAGTGAAATTCCAATTTCGCCCTTACTTAAATGCATGTGGGAGGCACATGGGTGATTTAACATAAGTTTACTAACAACATCCATCAAAAGGACTAGCCACGTGACTTTTTGATACTCTAGGGACTGAAATTTGAAAAAAATTATTAAGGGACTAATCGTGAAAAAGCTAATAGTCAAGGGACTAATGGTGTAATTAACCCAAAAATCAATTATAGTTGAGTTGTGCAAATACAAGGATCAAACCAACACAGAAACTTATATATTGATTCTGTCGCGCCCAAAAATGTGCATCGAAGGCACGAACCACGTATCCAACTATCTCACTAATCATCAATAAGAGAACATAATCATAAGCATTAACCTTAACATAGACTTCAAACATATGTCTTTTTCATCTACTACTTTTCTGTTACGCTAATACATAACAAATTTGTCTTCATAAATATAATGGAAAATTGCTAGCCGCTCAACTTTAAAAAGTTTTTATTCTCTCCAGTCCACCTTTTTTTTTAACCGCTAAAAGGCACTTTCATAAAATTGTTCCTAAAATGCCCCGCAATAACATATACAGTAGCTTCTTCCTAAAATTTCTCTAGTGAATCTTCTTTTCTTCCTAAAATTTCTTCGGCCAATCTTCCAGATAACTCCTTCCTAATATTTCTTCGGTGAATCTTCCTTTCTTCATAAAATTTCTCCGGTCAATCTTCTAGATAACTTCTTCCTAATATTTCTCCGGTGAATCTTCCTTTTTTCATAAAATTTCTCTGGTAAATCTCCCTTCCTAAAATTTCTCCGGTGACTCTCTGTTTCCATTCCAATAGCTAGCTCGTAGCAAAGAAAATTGATTTTTGTGGATAGCCTATGTTTCCATTCCAATAGAACACTAGTGAATCTTACTTACTAAATTTTCTTTGGTAAGTCTTCCTTTGGCTGCATCGCAATGATGAAATTAGGCATCACGATGATGGAATTACGTATCGCGATGATGGAATTAGACATCGCAATTGGACATCGAGTCCTAAAATTTCTCTAGTGAATCTTACTTACTAAAATTTCTCCGGTAAATCTTCCTTTGATTGCATCATGATGATAGAATTAGGCATCGTAATTGGGCATCGAGTCCTAAAATTTCTCTAATGAATCTTACTTACTAAAATTTCTCCGATAAATCTTTATTTAGCTGTATCGCGATGATGGAATTAGGCATCGCGATGATGGAATTAGGCATCGCAATGATGAAATTTCTCCGTAAATCTTTCATTAATCACATAATTGTCTTTTTAATCCAAAAGTGCCTTTTTTTGATTTTTTAAAAGGAGAAATTGCTGGCCGGTCCACTTTCCCAAACTTTTTTTCTCTCCAGTACACCCTTTTTTTTTAACCGCTAAAAGGCATTTTGAAAATTTTCTTCCTAAAATACCATCAACAACATCGTTGCTTCATATTTGAGATTCAAATTGATGTATAAATGATTTCATGTTGTTAATATAGTCTTTCCTCATGTTTGGGTATCAATTTTCATGCATAAAACACGAATTTGATCAAATTCAAATTTTTTGAGTTCATCCCGTTTTTCTTTGTTCTTGAGCTGTTTTGGCCACTTAAATCTCTGTTTTAAGCTTCGAACCGCTAAATGGGTTCAACCTGCCCGGTCAGGTCGCAGAGGTCGAGGGGACAGCGTCCCTAGTGGGGGTTCGGGGGCAACGCCCCCGAAAGGTAAACGAAAATCAAGTTCCCATTTTGATCGATGATGATGGACATGTAATTTTGTAAGAATCGCGATGCATGATTTCTGAATCGCGATGCATGGTTTCTGAATCGCGATGCATGATGTCTGCATCGCGATGAATGATGTCTGCATCACGATGATCGATAATGATGGACATGTAATTTTGTAAAGAATCACGATGCATGATTTCTGAATCGCGATGCATGGTGTCTGCATCGCGATAAATGATGTCTGCATCGCGATGAATGATGTCTGAATCGCGATGATCGATGATGATGGACATCGCGATGATCTTTTTGGGACATCGCGATGCAAAGAGTTACTGATTTGCGCATGTTTTTGTTTCATTAATGGTATAATCGTCTTTTCGCCCCAAAAATGCATTTTTCCGGTTTTAAAAAAAGATGACTGGACTGGAGCGATTACAAACTTTTAAAAAGGGACCGGCCCGTAATTCACCATTTTTAAAAAGTATGGTGGACTGGAGCGATTACAAATGTCCAAAAAGGGACCGGCCTGTAATTCACCCTAAATATAATTAACCCATGTACCCTAATACACGAGAACATGCAAGCCCAACGAAGGTCCTTTATAATGTATGATTTTGGGCAAACTACATGAATGGTCCTTGTACTTTTGAATTTTTTGTGATTCATCCCTAAACAAATTTTTGCAAGAATTTTGTCCCTGTACTAATCAAGTAAAACACAATTGGTCCTTCCGTCCAATCCGGTTAACTTTTAGCCGTTAGGTGTAATCACGTACGTCACACGTGATTTTTGCATAGGGGTAAAATTGTCCATGTATATTTTTCTTTTGAATAGACAAAACTATCTATAACAATTTTATTTTTTAAAAACTTTATCAAAGGATACTGTTGTAATTTCACACCCATTTCTTCTCTATCACAACCTCCTTTCTTCCGTCCACCATGCCTGCCATAGCCGCTGCCCACTATTGCCGGAGAAGACGACCATGACGTTAGAGAAGATGACCATTTTACTGTAATTTTGCCTCTCTCTCTCTCTCTCTCTATCTCTCTTGCTTTCTCTCTCTCTCTCTCTCTCTCTCTCTCTCTCTCTCTCTTCACATAAGTTATGTTGAGGGGGGAGCTTCTTCATCTTATTCTCTTTAAACATACAATGACTGCTTCTGTTGTGCACTTTGTCATATTTCCTTTCATGTCACAAGACCACACCATTCCCCTCCTTTATCTTGCTCGCCTCCTTTCACAACGCAGGATCACCGTCACCATCTTAACAACCCCATCAAACTATTCATCAATTGGGGATACTCTACAAAATGATGCCATATCCATTGTTGTCCTTCCCTTCCCACAAAACATCCCTAGCATCCCTCTTGGGGGTTGAAATCATAGATAAGTTACCATCTATGTCCTCCTTCATTCAATTTGTCAATGCCACGAAACTAATTCAACCTCAATTTGAAGTCGCCCTTCAGGATCTCAAATATGTTAGCTGCATAATCTCTGACGAGTTTCTACCCCCATCAAATGGGATTTGAGGGATGTGAGAAAAAATGGTGAATCCTTAATTTGAGATTTGAGGGAAAAGAGAGAAAATGGTGAATCTAAATTTGAGATTGGAAAGAAGATGGAGAAACCAAGTCTTAGTGGGTTGGAGAAGAAGATGATTTTGTGGTGGGTTTAGTTTAGGGTATATTACACAAAACGTCCCTGTACTATTTACATATAAATGACTAATTTACCCTTGGACAAAATCACGTAAAATGCATGTGATTTCACTAACGGAAAAAAAAAAACTAACGGCAATGGACAGAAGGACCAATTGCGTAATGAAATTCGTTTGAGGGACCACTAGCGTGGGGTTAGGACCAATCCCAAAAAAGTCAAAAAGTTCAGGGACCATTTATGTAGTTTGCCCTATGATTTTCCTCGAACTTATTTGCTTGACATCTAAGGAAAACAAATAAGAGAAGAATGACTCGTGGAACCTAGTAAAAAAATTTAACGTGCACGGGGTGCTTGGGTACAAATATACATCCCACATAATTGTATGGGGCATGCCATACTCAATTATCAACTACTTCTGACCTGTGAAATACAAATAGTAACATGTATGATAATCAAATAACTAGACAATGGGATCCATTTCATATAATCGTAGAGTAAACATAAAATACCACATATCCAAAGGACGCTGCTGTGTTTTCTGATGCCGTCTACTTATAACCCCATATTCATAGACCCGTCGGTCTCATTTTATAACTCTACTAACCGCTGTAGTAGGACACCTATGGCGACATACACTACCATGCCATCTCCCGGACCATTCACAGGTGATGGGGTCTTCCCAAACATCATCCTACGTGTCCTCCACGGGGCACCACATGGGTGTCAGGACCCACGATGCCGAATGTTGACCTGGACCAGGGTTCGACGAGGAACACGAACGAGCTCGTACATAGACGAGTTGACCAATACTGACCAGGCTTCTAAAGTAGATGAGCGACACCCCTCGAGCCTTCTCAAGGTAGCCGAGATAGGGAGGTCCGACCCCCAGAACACACAGAGTCCTAAGGGTAGCCTAAGTCGTCGACCAAGATCATCCTTATGCCAAGCTCGAACCAGCTCGACCTTGGCTTGGCACCTCGCAGTCGAGTAACCAACATCAGACACATTAAATGCTCACTGCATGTCAGCGCTAAACCTGAAAAAGACAAGGGACTCTCATTGGACCAATTCGTTTCTTCCCCATGAAGTATGGCGGTAGCAATGATTCGTCCCCAGTCCCAAAGGACAAACTACTATTCTCCACATATTACTGACAGAAGCCATATTCTTCCAGTTCGCGATCCATCCCAAAATGGCCACGTAGGTAATTCTATGCCACCCACATGCCACCTTCAGCTATAAATAACAGGTACCAACTTCATTTATGGTATTAAGCCCTAATTTACTCACTACACACCCAAGTTGATACACACCCCGCCAAGAATTCCAAGACAAAACACGGGCACACGGACCAAACTAAGATCGAAGGAAGAATTGCGGAAGATGACACTTTGACCCTTTTGAATCACGAACGAGAACCTTGGCACGGACGCCTTGACCCAACGATTCAATGATACTAAAAACCTAAGTATAAGGAATAATGCCACAATTGGTGTGGAGAACTAATTGATAAGTCACACTTGAACTACCACAAGTTTCTCTTGTAGAAGCTCAAACGTTCACAAGGAACCAAGTATGAGAAAACTCACAATTCAATATCAATCAAAATAATGTGTCTGTCTATTTGAAAAGACGCCTATTTATAGGCTTAACTAAACAAGTCCATCTAACTTTAGGAAAGCATTAATTAGAATCCTAAAAGAACTATGACTTACACTAGGAAAGCATTAAAACTATCTAGAAATAGGAATCCTAAATAACTAGGAATCACAATAAACATGTGGTTTAATTAAAAGTAAATTCCTATTCTAACATGGAAACAAGGAAAAAACGTCTATAGACTACCCCAAATGTGAAAGGAAGGCTTCTAAAACCTCTACAAATCCCGATTTTGGGATTTTACTTGCCTAAAATTGCATTTTGGAGCCTTTTTGTTCAGGGGCAGACGCAGCTTATAGGGGGGAAGTGACCCCACTGAAAAGAAAAAAATTTTACATTGTAAAACGACGTCGTTTTACTTAGTGACCCCACTGGATTTTTGTTTCATCCACTTGGGACACCGCACGGCTGGAAACAAAAAAAAAAGAACTTACGGCAGCAAGGACGCTAAGGAGCGAAGGTGAACTAGCGTCGGGCGAAGCTGCAATTCTGCGAAAGAGGAGACGACTCAGAGTCTCAGTCCGCCATTGTGAGTACGACGATGAATCTCAGTCAACAACGAAGGATTGAAGGAGCAGGAGGATACGACGACCGAGTACCGACACGACGACGCGTTCAGTGAACGACGACAACAACAATGTCGACAAGACTGCCATCTTCAGTTCTTTCTCCACTAAAAAATCTCCCAATTTTTGTAGATTTCGGTAACAAACACTCAATCTTTTCCCTCTTTATTTTATTCAAAATTAGGGCTTTTTATTAGGGGTTAAAATTAAGGCTTTTTATTTGGTGTGACATTTAGATGTATGTTTGATTTGTTGGAGTTTGCTACTTTGCTGTTGATCTGTGTTTGAAAATTGAAGATGAATTGGTGGATTTGTTTAGTTTGAGCATTGAGCAACTCTTACTTTACTTGTGTAATTGTGTCACTAACATTAAGTGTGATTTTTTGGGGTTAAAATTAGGGGTAAAATTAGGGATTTTTATTTGGGGTTAAAATTAGGGCTTTTTATTTGGGGTTAATTTTGTGACCCCACTGAAAAAATTTTCTGGATCCGCCACTGCTTTTGTTGCGACCAAAACCACCCCTTGGCTCCAGACATGGCACTTGAGCCCCTCCACTTGTAGAACATAATTCTTGGACCCTAGGATCACATCATTCCCCTCCTCTTAAAAAGGATTCGTCCTCGAATCTGTGCTTGCAACTTGATGATCAGCTCATGAAGTGAGATCCATCCAATCAGCCCATTGAGTCAAGAAGAAGTGATTGTCGACAAGTTGTGTTAGGAATCGAGTTGCAACCTGTGTAGGAACTTTGAAGTCGAACGAGTCTTCATATGTATGTAATAACTTCAATTCTTCTCGAACCTTTTTTAACTTCCTATCCTCTTCCTCTTTTTCACTTTTACTCCCTCTCAAATTTCTCCTTTTTAGTTTTCTCTCTTTCAATATTCTCTCTAAATTTCTTTTTCTCTCTCCTTTTTCTCAATTCTTTCTTTTTAAAATTTTTCTCGCTCTATCTTTTCTCTCTCAATTCTTTCTTTTTCAATTTTTTCTTGTTTTATCTTCCACTCTTGCTCTCTATTTTGTAATAGCACTAAATCTTCATAAACCTTCTCGAGAGACATAGGTACAAGAGTGACTTTCTCTTGGTTGAACAAAAATGAGTATTTGTTGTTCTAGATATCATGCTTAACTTGACGATCAAGTTTCCACGGCACACCTAACAACTAATGTGCATCGTGTAGTGGCGCTACACCACATAAGATAGTATCTTCATAGCTCCTAATGCGGAATGAAACAAACACTTGTGCATTCATCTCTACCTCACAACCAGAATTTTGCCTTCGCAGTTTATAAGGTTGGGGTGTTTAATGACTTGCAAATTCAATTTTTCAACCAAGGTCGTACTAGCAAGATTATGAAGACTAAAACAATTAATAATCACATGACAGACTTTGTTTTTCACACAGAATCTAGAACGAAAAAGATTGTCAAGATACACAACCATTATGTTTTTTTTATTATTTTAATATAGAAACAAGAATGCGAAGAAGAAAACAACGAAGAAAAAAACAAAGACACTAGGAAAACGAAGAAGATGAGATTACCAAAAGAAACACTAGGACACGAAGAAAACAAAAGAGTTCAACGAAAGAATTAAAACAACTAGTTTTTTTTTCTTTTGATGAATTTATAACCCTAGAAGGATCTTAGGGTTTGAAACAAAACAAATAATAAAAGAACAAATTAGGATTGATGATCCTAATTCAAAGATAAGAATAGAAACGAAAGAAAACTCAATTTAATGTAAATGATAGATTATGGACGAACCTTGCTCTAATACCAAATGATACGCATCCAGCCAAGGATTCCAAGATGAAACACAGACACACGGACTAAACTAGGATCGGAGGAGGAATTGCGAAAGATGATGCCTCGACCCTTTCAAATCATGAACGAGAACCTTGGCATGGACGCCTTGACCCAACGATTCAATGATACTAAGAACCTAAGTATAAAGAACAACGCCACAATTGGTATGGAGAACCAATTGATAAGTTGCACTTGAACTACCATAAGTCTCTCTTGTAGAAGCTCAAACGCTTACAAGGAACCAAGTAAGAAAAATCACAATTCAATATCAGTCAAAATAATGTGTCTGTCTATTACAATCTGAAAGAGACGCCTATTTATAGGCTTAACTAAACAAGTTCAACTAACTGTAGGAAAGCATTAATTAGAATCCTAAAAGAACTATGACTTACACTAGGAAAACATTAAAACTATCTAGAAATAGGAATCCTAAATAACTAGGAATTACAATAAACATGTGGTTTAATTACAAGTAAACTCTTTTTCTAACATGAAAACAAGGAAAAAACGTCTAAGGAGTTTGAATGGCCAAGGACTCTCCCCAATGTGAAAGGAAGGCTTCTAAAACCTCTACAAACCCCGATTTTGGGATTTTATTTGCCAAAAATTATGTTTTGGAGCCCCTTTTGGCCCTTTTGTTGCGATCAAAACCACCCCTTGGCTCTCAAACATGGCACTTGAGCCTCTCCACTTGTAGAACACAATTCTTGGACCCTAGGATCACATCACTGCAAAAAGAGATAGTTTGTGATTAATCACAAATTGTCTTCCTTTTTATCACCAAGCTCATACTCACGCCGGAGGGTTATCGTCGAGTCTAACCCCGACGCCCCCTGACTGTGTTTTTCTATCATTGCTGACAACAAGACCTTCGGTGAAACTCATCCCTGACATTGACCAATTATCCAAGACTTGACTACACACGAGGAATCCGACATGGTCACAAGATACTTTTTTGGCGTGATCAACATGTATTCGCATAACGACCGGAAGTCAATGACAAGGCCATACTTCCTAAGGTTTACTTGCATGCACTTCCTCGACGGGGTCCCTCAAGATAACAGTCTCACATTTCCACACACACACACACACACACACACACACACATATATATATATATATATATCACAAGTTCTATTCACACATTTCACAAGTTTGGTCATGCGATGAATACTCATGCCAACTTAAGCACTTCTAAACTTTATCGTCTCATTAATTCTACTCTAGCGATTATGTAATCATGAATGTAAATTGGATAAAAGAAATCAACTAACCTCACATTCTAAACATGAGGCAAGTGATTTAGTTTTACTAATGTGCAAGAGAGGCTGATTCACCACTGTAAAGACTAGTTGCCTTCTCATGCTTGCAGCAAACATATGCATATAACGACAACTTCATAACAATACCATTTGGTCACGTGCAAGTTGTGTGCGAGCTGTGTGCCGAGCTTCGTGCAGATCGCGCGCTAGCTGCGTGCTTGATAAAAGTCAAAATAATGTATCTATAGGGGTTTAATTGTAAATTGCTATTAGTTTGTAACCTGGAGCATGTCGGGTGTAGTTTTAAGTAATTAGTTTATTTGTTAGTAGGAATAGGCAGATAAGTTGGTTAGGTTGATTGATCAATTATAATATCTCTCTCTCTCTCTCTCTCCCTCTTTATCTTAGTTTGTAATTGAGATTCAATCTCTTCAAAAAGATAATACAGAATTACAAAAAGAATTAATTCAATTCTTGTTTCTCTTTCTTAAAACTTAACATGGTATTAGAGCCATAAGTGCACTCGATCCATTCCTCTCTTCCGTTATCTCTGTTTGGTTCAATCTCACATTTATCCTTTGTCTTCTTGCCCTTTTTTTTTTTTTTGCTGTGATTCATAATGATTCTTCGCAAGAAGTGAATGAATCCATTAGTGGCGCTATTAAAGTAAATCAACCCCTACTTAATGCTGAAAACCCTGTGGATGATTATGATCTGCCTGAATCTACTCTTCAATTACATTATGGACATCTCTTGTTCTTGCACACGAATGATCATCTTGGGATGTTGCTTGTTAATGAAGTTCTCTCTGACTCGGACTTCATGCAATGGAAGATTTCTGTCACCATTGTTCTTACCGCCAAGAACAAGATCGGTATGATCACTGGTTCCAATCGAAAACCTCCGGCCCAATCAAGGTATATCACTGCTGGGGAGAGATGCAATAGTATGGTATTTTCTTGGCTTTTAAATTTTGTCAATTCTGAAATTAGGCAAAGCATAGTGTATTTCAAAACAACCTATGAAATTTGGGATGACTTGCTCACAAGATACGCACAGAGTGACACCCCTAAAATATTTTAAATTCGCAAATATATCATGCTTTGCACTCAAGGGAATTTGAGTGTGAGTGTGTACTTTATAAAATTCAGAGTTGTGGGACGAATTAACTAGTCTCTTGCAATTACATAAGTGTGTTTGTAACTGTAACTGTGGGGCTACAAAACAACAAGAAGATTATGAACATATCTCTAAACTCACACAATTTCTAATGGGGTTGTTTGAGAGCTAAACAGATGTAAGGGGACAAATCCTGAGAATTTTCCCCATTCCTTCAATCTTCAAGGTTATTTTCATGCTTATCCAAGAAGAAGGACAAAGACAATGTGTCAATGCTGTGAATCTTAAAAGTTCTCCTATGGTCTTTGTCAGTAAAGTTAATCCTGCTTCAACCTCTGGAAATTATGCCAACAGTGGCAACATATTTGGCAAAAATAGAGTTATTGGAGGTAACTCTTCTTCTTCCTTGAGAGGGAAGTTCTTTTGTGTGTTCTGTCATGGGGACTCTCATAAAAAAGACAAGTGTCTTCAAATAGGGATATCCTGAATGGCATCTTCTCTTTGGGACCAAGCCTGACCTTTCAAGAATGCCGAAGAACAAAAGGAATCCAACAACTGCAGCTGTCCAAATAGCTCACAATGGTACCACCACTCTAGGGACAAATGATGCAAGTAAAGGTGTTTTCGCTCCAGAACATTACCAATATCTAATGTACATCTTTACAAATGTTAAGAGTATCAATTCTGCAATTATCCTTGATAGTCCTAAGACACATCTTTCAGGTACACCTACAATACATACTAGGTTTGCTTCTCATGTGTGCCTTGCTAGTCATAAACCTGCTTCCTGTGATTGGATAATAGATACAGGAGCTAGTGATCATATGACTGTCTTCTTTGACCAACTTATAGATCATATAGTAGTATCATCTACCTAATAGGAAGTTCTCTACCATTTCTCATAAAGGCACTATTGTCTTAACTAGTGATATCACTCTTTATAATATTTACTATGTTCTTGATTTTGAATTCAACCTTATGTCAGGAAGTAAGTATACCTCTGATAATAATTGTTGCTTAACCTTTTCTGCAAATTTGTGCTCACTACAGGACCTGAATCTACAGAAAACCAAGGTGATTGGTAAACTTGTAGGTGGCTTGTATAAGCTTTCTCTCCCTCAGTCTCAAAACTTAGAAAAGATCTCACCAACTTGTAATAATACCTCTGAAATGTGTAATATCTTTTTCAGTTCTAGTTGCAGTTTAATACCTCCTATTGATAAGCACAACAGACTTGGGCATAGTCCTATTCAATGTATAAGACACATTAATTCTCTTAATTTGCATTTCAATTCTAAAGCTAAACTTAACTGTGATATATGTCATTTGACTAGACAAACTAGGCAGCCTTTTCCTTTAAGTGAATCTCATAGGAAATGCATGTTTGATCTTGTGCACTGTGATGTGTGGGGGCCCTATAAACATAGTGCTTATGATGGCTGCACTTCTTTTCTCACAATTTTGGATGACCATTCTAGAGTCACTTGGACCTTTTTGTTAAAATCTAAAATTCAAGTCTATATCAAATCCTCGAATTTTTCTTTGCTATGGTGAAAAATCTGTTCAAAACTTCTGTGAAACAAACCTCTGTTAAATACATAAGGACAGATAATAACACTGAGTTTGTTAACTCTGCTGTTGGTTCTTTACTTTCTTCTCAAGGTATTCTCCACCAAAGCACTTGTATTGATACTCCCCAACAAAATGGGAGAGCTGAAAGAAAGCATAGACACCTCCTTGAGCTGGCTAGAGCCTTGAGGTTCCAATCTAATTTACCTATAAAATTTTGGGGAGAATGTTTATTAACTGCCACTTACCTTATAAATAGACTTCCCAGTTCTGTTTTGAAAAACAAAACCCCTTATGAAGTCCTCTTTGGTTCTGTGCCACAATATAATCACCTTAGGACCTTAGGTTGTTTATGTTATGCTTTTACTAACTCTCACAACAGAGATAAATTATTTTCTAGAGCTAGAAAATGTGTTTTTATTAGCTACCCTTTTAACAAAAAAGCTTACAAGGTTTATGACTTACTCACTCATTAAGTCATATACAGTAGAGATGTTAAATTCATTGAGTCTGTATTTCCTTTCAGGGATAATGCTGCTCCTCCCTCTAACATGTCTCTATTTCTTAATTACTCTTCAGAAATATGGAGTGAGGATGACAATTCTGGACCTAGTAACAATCATCAGGTTAAACCTATCTCTGACACTCCTAGTTCCTCCATTGACACTCAGAATCCTTCATAGGTTCACAGTCCTCCTATCATGCTTATTTACGGGCGAAAAGTGCAACGGGCAAGAGTACCCGGTCGTCCACAAGTAATACAGTGCGTGAGCACAAGTATCGATCCCACAGAGACAATTTCGGCGTATATTTTCCTAAGTACTAAAATTGTGGATTTAATGACTTTATCTAAACAATCGAATATTTTTTTAACAGAGAAGTAAACTAATTTTAAGCAATTAAAATTGAGCAAGAAATATTGATTACCAACACACACAATTGACAGATTTAAATTATCAAGGATGATAAGGCTAGGATTGTAATTTCACTCCATTTATCCACATGCTCAATTAATCCACTCTCTCTCAATTCCTACAATTTATTAAGGGTAGCCGAGGACATGATTTTAGTCACTACGGGCTCTCGCATCTTATAGCAACCCTAATTTTCCCACCTATCTACGGGCTCTCGCATCTTATAGATAGAGTGTGAAAATTGCAATAAACACAAGTCCTCAAAAATGGCTATCGGGTTTTGTGCTATATTTCTATGCTACAAAATACCAACAACTAAATTGCTAGGTCCGGAATGTAAAGGTAGCTCTCGCGGATCCAAAACACTCCCAAAATCATCTAATTATTGATCAAGTAATTAGAAGCATTAAGTGCACAAAATAGTAACCCTAGCATAAATTATAGTTATTTTGAGAGAGGAAAAAATATTAGAGCATGCTTCAAAATTAGAGATTCATCACAATCCTAACCATAAATATTTAGCTCATAATGCAAGAGAAATCACACACAAATATTCCAAGAAAATATTGCATAATGATATTAAAATTAAAGAGTATAAGATACAATACTTCAATGGAGATTTTAGTGAGAATCCCTTGGCACTCCTTGACAAAATCTAATGAAAAGATGAAGAAAACCCCAAAAGTGAGCTGCTGTTTTTCTTCTCTTTTTTTTTTTTCTGTTCTGTGCGTCTCTCTTCCAAACTGATATCTCTTCCTTTTGAGAATGATCTCCAATAATTTAGAGTACTCCACAAGCTAAGGAAGGGCAAATTAGACATTTGGATAGACTTTTTACATTAAAAACCAAAGGGACTCGAAAAATGGAGGAATGGGTTTTGGGTTTGGGCGATCCACAGGCAGCCCATCAAAAGACCGCGGACTATCCAAGGCGAAACGGGCCAGGCGAGAGGGTGATAGGGCGGAAAAGACGGGCCGGATCGGAGCGGATCGGAGCTCCGGCCGGATCGCGGGTCGTGTGGAGGCCGGACGCGTGGCGCTCGAAGGGTGACAGCGCACGGACGGATAGGTTTCGGCTTATTGCAGCGGTGACCCTGGACTTCTGATTGTTGCTCCGGTGCCCCTGAGTTCTTCCAAAAGCGAGGCGCAGTCCCTATCCTCCCAGGTCTTGCGATTTAGTCCCAAGTCAACCTCCGTTAGCCTCTTTTCTCTTTCAGTTTAGTCCTTTGCTTTGCAAATCTCTAACGGAGGGCTAACGGACCTTGATTAAATGGCTTCAAACTTTCCAAGACTTCATGAATTGCCTTAAATCTTCCCAATTTGTTATGAATTAATCCTTCAAAGCTTGAATTCATGTCCATTGGCCTGAAACAAAATAAAATCACATTATAGCAATTCCTAGGGCAATATAAATATGAAATTCATATAAATTAGGGACAAAACATGGGGAAAAATATATACAATTACTAGCTCATCAACACCCCCAAACTTAGACTTTGGTCGTCCTCGAGCAAAGAGTAGATATAACAAGAAACATGAGCTCGGGAAAGAAAACTTGCTTAAAATATCATGCTCATTACATTATAGAACTCCTCTTTGGGGTTGAAAACATTATAGCAAGAACCCACCAAGATTTTCAAGCTAATAAATCCATCCCATTCACAACCCAAGAATCAATGCAAAGCTAACAAATCTCCAAGTACTTAGTCTAGCTGAGATTATGCAATCAAGGCGAGCAAGGCAATAAATATATATGAATCTCACACAAGGAAATTTTAAACCATGCTTTCAAAAGGAATTTGCTAACACAACCATAAGTAGCAACAAGATCATTAGGACTTTTTCAAGTTTGTAATGTTGGTCCGAAGTTGGGGTTAACAAAGAAGAGATAGGATATAACAAAGCAAGAGAGCATAAAATAGGAGTCTTCAAACCAACACTTGCCTTAAAAATAGGCTCATTCTTCTTAGAACCACACAACTTGCTTCAACAACCAAAATTTTTAATAAAAATTAAAGAAGCATCTCAACTACCCCAAAAATTAGAAACTCCCTTTGATTTTCTCCAATTTGATAATGATGAAGAACAAATGGCCTTTTTGACCTTTTTCAAATAGCCCCCCTTTTTTTTTTTTTTTTTTCCAAGAGGCTTTTCAAGACTTTTCAATCCCACCTCAACAACAATTTTCTCACACTTTGGCATCGAGAAGATTAAGAACAAGCACTTCCATGAACAAAACACACCCTCCAAGATATAATGTGACAATTCATTCCAATTCATGCTCTCTCAAAGGGTTGGATAAAAGTGTTTAGGTTCACGGGATAGGTCGATGCGGGTGATAGAAATGAAGTCGAATGGGGGTCGATGTATGCTCTAGGCACACGCCATTCTTTGAATAAGGCTCAAATGGGACACTAGGGATTCATGATAAATGGGTAGGAAAGAAAGGCTCAATCGATCCAAAGATGGCCTAAATCATATCAAAATTGCTACAATGATCATGCTTCGCTTTGAAGATAGTCAAACATGGCATTCAAATAATCCTTCACTCAACATTCACTCTACCAAGCTCTTTATGAATAGCATAACCCTTCGCTAGATAGCACTCAAAAAAATCAAGACTTACATGCACCATGAACTTGAGAAGCATGCTTGAGATAAATTAACATGAGAATCCCAACAATATTCTAGGCTATCATATAATCAACCCTAGAATTGCAACTACAAAGCAACAAGCATGGACCAAAAAGTCTAAATTTTTCAAAAATATTCAAGGCAAAAGAGTTTCGCAAAAACTCAACCCCACCCCCAAACTTAAAGATAAACTGTTAGGTCCAAGGTTGCTCTATATAGGCTAGAAGGGGGGTTGAATAGCCTATGTCCAATTTTTGAAATTGATTCAAAAATCTTACTTCACTAGGGATTTAAAAATTTTGCGGCGGAAGTCTTGTGAAGCACGGGACAAGTTGAGAATGGCGATCTTGGCGGGACAAGATCGGTTTCTTGATTGGAAACTGGAAATTTAAAGCAACACAATCAAATCACAATCACACAAAAAGAGACAGAATATTTAATATGGTTCACACTTATAAATAAGTGCTACGTCCACAACCAAAGTGGTCAACTTTGGATTTGAAAATCGTGTACTAAGTTTTTCCACTAGATATTTTACAAACTAAATCTCTAATGGATTGTGTACAAAAATTTTGTTGACCAAGTGTTTGTGTGGGAGAATTGATATCAATAAGATACAATTCTCGTGAGCTATGAAAAGCTAGGTGTTGCAATCAATGAAGAGCTTTAATGGACTGATCGTCTTAGAGTGAAGCTCTTCAAAGAAGGATGTACGAATAGGACGTTTAAGCTTTAATGCACTTGAAGAGATGAAGAAGATTCGAGTTGTAGTTGTTGAAGTGTATTGAATGCAGCAATGGATTCTCCTTTTATATGCGGGAGGAAGCTAGGAGCCGTTGGTGGTCTTCTAATTTGAATTTAAGAGCAATTAATGCTCTAATCGGTTGTTGACTCGATAGGCGACACGTAGCTTGCGCCTGTTTCCGACACTTTGCTAAAAATAGGCGGTGCGTGCTTGCGGGAGGAATGTCCTTTTCGAGTTGTATGCCAAGAATGGAAACCTTCATTGAATGCGTTTGCGGGTTAACGTTGCATCGAAGTCAATGAAGTCCACAAATTAGGACATGTCTTAGGCGGTTCTCTTATCGGACGTTCTTAAGGTTCTTCAACATTGCCGATGAAGCTTGGCCGATATGAGCTTGTCCGATATTCAAACGAAAGACGCGATGCATTGTTTGCCTATTGTGCGAGGACGTCCGATGTCCTATAGGCTATCTTCTTCAAGGCTACTTACAATAAGCAATCCTAGGCTATTCAAGCTATGCCTAAGTACAAGTTGCCACTCTAACGACACGCAGCCCATTAGTCACCTTGTCTTAGACTTAGGTTATGGATTCAAGCAAATCTAGGCTAAGATGCAACAATCTCCTCCTATTTGCTTGAGTCCATGACCCTACGAATACAATATCGGTGACCATGTTCAAGTCTAGTAATAACATGCTTGTAAGATTGATATATTAAATAAGCATGCCCTAGATGAACTTACATAAAGGTCATTGTATTCAAGAATTACAAAGTGTTTACAAACAGGAAATTAAGCATCGACACTTGTAATTAGACGAATTTAAAGACATGCAATAGGCGAATAGGCAATATAGGACATGTCTTTAAACCGGTGGTTTAAATTTCATGCACACATAATAAGCGGATCATAATAAAGCATGAAAGTTTTAAAACATAGACATTGTTAATTAAACAAGTTGTTTAATTACAAAGTTTAGCAAAAGATTATACAAAATATTATCGGCCGGTTCGAGAAGATGACCGAGATGATGCACGACCTTTGCCTTTGCACGATGAAGATTGCCCATAGCCTCTTGATGCCCATTTAGAGTCAACAGCAGCCTTAAGTCTTGCAATTTCTTCGTTTTTCTTGCTAGCTCTTCTTTAGTGTCGCCAATTCGAGGAGAGCTCTTTGTTCTTACGCTTGAGCGAGCATTATGCTCAATGAGCTTGGTCTGCGATCATTGTTGAGTCCGCCATCTCCTCCTTCATGGACGCAAGCGAGGCATCAATAAAGCCGAGGCGGTTCTCAGTAGTTTTGCGCTCCTTGCGATAGTAAGCCAAGTGCTTGGTCGTGAGAGTACGCGCGCGCGCACGGAGGAGTGAACAGCGATTTGCCTGGCGTTGAGAGTGAAGCACAAGCTTGTAGCCAGCTTCAACCATGTCGATGACCTGCATCATCTTAGTGGCGAGGTTGTCCCAGTTGGTTTCGAAGATGGCAGATGTCTTGGAGGAAGAGGCTGAGATCTGGCTGGCAAGGGCAGCTTGGCTTGCAGAGATGGATCGTAGGCGAGCATCAAAGCGGCCTTTGCACCCTTTGAAATCTCCATCACTTGAGTCATGCGGTCGGGTGATGTGAGGGTGATGCAGAGAGTTGGTGCGGGGCCTTGGTCGTCAACGAGATGACCTCAAAATCCTTCAAAAATTTATGTACGGCCTCGGCGGGATAGGTATCGACGAGTCAGGATGACTCGCTGGAGGAGAGGATGGACTGCGAGGGGAAGGATGGTCGGGCTTGGGTAGGAGGGGGAGGATGGCTGGGGGAAGAGAGGGAGTGGCTGGAGGAAGAGGTAGAATGGCTGGTGGAGGAAATGGGAACATAGAGTAGAAGGTGAAGGAAGGCTAGGGAAAACGCGAGGAACAGGGAAGAGCCTTTCTATGTAGATGACATAGGAAAGGGGGTGAATAAAGAAGGGAGGAGGAGAAAAGAAAGGGGAAAGGCTAGGAGAAAGGAAGAGAATAGGGATGAGAGGGTTGAAGCCAAGGTAAGTGGTGACTACATCAATGAAGGTGTAGACCACAGGGTGAAGAAGGATGGAAGGATGGCAGATAATGGAGAAGACAGGGGGTTTAGGCAGAGAGAGGAAGGGGGAGATGTCCGATTTGGTAGGAAGGGGAAGGCCTAGGTCCTTATGGATTGCAACCCATTGGTTGAAGATCATAAGATCTTGAACCGCTGAGTTGTGGGAGAAAAAGAGTTGTGACCAGGCAGGAGGAAGAGGGTCATAGTAGGCACCCCATTGAAAGATGATTTCACCTGCAGACATAGGCTGACAGGGAAATCTCTTGGGGTAGTCAAGGGTGGCTAAGAAAGGGTCAGTGTCGGCATGGTTGGGTTTAGGCCTGCTGTCTCTGAAGGACAGCAGAGCCTGCACCTCAGGGTGTAGGTTGGTATAGGGGTTGGTTTTGAGGCGTTTGGGAGTAGGCAGATCAGAAGAGGGAGAGATAGGTCGTTTGGAGGATGGTGGTTGAGAGGTGGTGGCAGGTGAGATGTATGGCTCTTGTGTGGTGGTTGTTTGGATGGGAGCAGAGGGAGGAGGTGAGGAAGCGTGTGAGGTGGTAGTGGTAGTAGGCATAGGTGGTGAAGGTGGAGGAGAAGTGGCGGATCGGCGGTTCTCGAAGTGCACTCGCTTCTGGCACTCTTCTTATAACGTTTGCCATGTTTGGACTTAGTAGGAGTGGAAGAGGCGAAGTGGTGGAGATGATTTGGAGGGCTGGTGGAGAAATGGAGAAACGGCAGGTGGAGACGTGTGCAACACCGGTGTGGATGAGACCTTAGGAAGGCCAAATGATTCGTCTGGGTAGGAGGGTTTGTTTGGTTTTGGGTTGGGAGGATTGGTAAGTAGGTTTAGAGGGTTTGGAGAGGTCAGCTGGTTGGAAGGATGATGTGTCCTTCTCAACAGCTGCCTTTGAGCGGGCAGGTTTCCTGGACTGCTTGAGTTTGGGAGTGAGAGAGGGAGAGTGTTTAGGCTTTTTGGATGGGGGTTCAGCAGGCTCATATGGATCATGATCCAGCTGCCGAGGTCAAAATGTTCAGCGCTCACCCCAATAGGTGTAGGCTCCTCCTCCTCACAGTAACCCAACGGTGTAGGTGACTTTCCTCTTACCCTTGCGGCTTGGGTAGAGGGCCACCGAGCGAGCAGGCAGGTGCGGCAGCGGCAGGCAGCAGCCTCACCGCGTTGGTTGTCCTTTGGCCATATCATCCCGATAGCGGGTGATGTTGTTGACCGTGAAGACGTAGGTGTTGGACACCTTGATGAGGTCGTCGAGCGACCAGCTCATCAATCTCCTCATAACGTCGGAGGATGACATTAATAACCCTTACAAAGGGCCTCTTCATGGAAGGGTGAGCTTGGACTTCACAACGCTCGGGATAGCATTGAGAAGATGATTTTGGCCCGGTTGAGTTGCTTGCGAAGGACCACGCTTTGGTCCACATCACCGTTGGGAGGTGAAGATGTCCCTCGAGCCATTTTTGAATAAGATGCTCTTGTCGAGATGGCCGATATGATAGGGGTTTTGGGAAGAGGTTCCCGGACATCTCGGAGAACCTCTCTTGGGCGATCCTCATCATTTCCCAAGCAAGTGCCGATTCGGCATCGGTCAAGTCCAATTTGCCTTCAACAGTCCAAGGATTTCTCCAACATCCTTGTAGGTCAACTTGATGTAGTGGCCTCTGATGTAGCCCTTGATATAGCTTAAGTTGACTGGCTCAGAGGCATTAGCTGGTGGAGGAGGCAGAATCATCCTTGTATAGAATTCCTCAGCTAGATAGTTGCTGTAGTGGGTGTCGTTGAGTTGGAACAGGGGGAGAAGGCCACACTCAGCCAAATCTTTTAGAAGGGCATCACCAGCAGATGTGCTAATGATGGAGTCTCGGTCTATGGTCATCCCAGGATGATAGTTTGACCTGGGAAGGATCCCGATTGGGAGCTCGGCGGCCAATGCAGCCCTGGTTGGCTTTGCGGAGGGAAGATGAAGTGGTGGCGGCCCTTTGAGGATTTAGACTTTCCCTACATAATCGGCAGATGTGAGAACAGATATATAGAAATCGGCGGATATGCAAGAATCGAGATAATCAAGAAATCGAGATATTAACATAAACAAGTATATTCGATCAAAACCCAAAATATAGACAAATTGAACCAAAATATAAGAACAGTTCATCATCCGGGTTTTCAAATATCTACTGAGTTTGTCAGATTCAAGCAAACAAACGATATAAACTGAAAACATAGTACCACAGGAATCTCTACAACACATTTTACACCCAAAAGCATGATTCAAGCAACAATCGCAATATACCACAGTTCATCAATGGTGGACAGTTTTAAAACCTTAAATTAGGTCAAAACAAGATCCTAAAACTGGATTTAAATGACTCAAGAAGGTGTAGAAATCCTTACCATTGATGATTTTAAGCTTGAAAACTTGAGAACTTTGTAGGTTTAAGAAGATTTGAATCGATTGTAGATTGGAAGGTAAAGAGGTTTTTGAAAGTTTGAAAATGGCGGTTGTAGCAAGTGAAGAGTCACGTACATTTGTCCTTTTATACCTCGACAGGCCAATAAATGATATTTGATAAAATTTGAAGTCCGCATTTATTACGATGAGTCACGTACGTATGGCGCCCTTAAGTCTGCCTATATTATCGAGTCTGCCTATTTTATCGAAGGCTCGCCGATGTGGAGATAGACACTTACCCAAGGTTGTCTATTTACTCGGCGAGTTGAGATCGGCGATCACATAGGCGGTTTAATAACAGTTTATGAAATAACTTAAAGAATTAGCTAGAAAGGATTAAGGATTGAGGTCAAGCATACCAAGCTCTCCTCTTAAATATGCAAACCTGGTTGAATCAAGTGGTTTTGTGAAGATGTCGCTACGATTCTCTGTAGGCACATATTGCATGCCGATGTTACCTTTTTCAACATGATCTTTAAGAAAGTGATATCTCACATCAATGTGCTTTGTTTTGGAGTGCATGACAGATTTTGAGAGACGAAATTGCGATGTGTTGTCACACATTATAGGACAATCATCGCTTTGATCTCATAGTCCACTAGTTCTTTGTTTGATCCACAGCAATGTGGCAGCAGCTACTACCGGCTATGTATTCCTTCATTGTTGAAGTTGAAACAGAGGTTTGCTTCTTGGCCCATGAGACAAGTCTATTTCCTAAGAATTGACATGTCCCACTTGTGCTTTTCTGTCAACTTTACATGCAGCAAAATCGGCATCGAATAGCCTATAAGATTAAAAGATGAATCTCTAGGATACCGATTCCCAAATTGGGAGTATCTATCGATATCGATGATTCTTTTATTTGCTTGTAGGTGAGACTCCTTTGGATCAGCTTGAAACCTAGCACAAACACAAACGGCAAACATGATATCGGGCCTACTAGCGGTTAAGTATAAAAGTGAACCAATCATGCCTCAGAGAGTCATGTCCACTTTCTTGCCCTTCTCATCTTTGTCAAGATGGCGGTTAGTAGCCATAGGAGTCTTTGAAGTTTGCATTCTCAAGACCAAATTTCTTGATGACATCCTTTGCATATTTGGCTTGATTGATGAAGATACCATTTGAACTTTGTTGAATTTGAAGACCAAGGAAAAAGTTGAGCTCTCCCATCATGCTCATCTCAAATTTACTCTGCATAAGCTTTTCAAACCTTTTGCAAAGATTTTCATTAGTAGAACCAAAGATAATATCATCAACATATATTTGAACAAGTAAGGAATGACCTTTATGCTTCATAATGAAAAGAGTAGTGTCAATTTGACCTCTTACAAAGCCTTGAGATATCAAGAACTTTGAAAGGGTCTCATACCAGGCTCTTGGAGCTTGTTTAAGTCCATAAAGGGCTTTCCTTAGCTTGTAGACATCTTCTCTCCTTGAGCAGTCTATGAACCCGGTGGTTGCTCAACATAGACTTCTTCTTGAAGTTCTCCATTCGAAATGCACTCTTTACATCCATTTGATAAACTTTGAAGTCCTTGTAGGAGGCATAGGCCAAGAATAATCGATAGCCTCTAATCTTGCAACAGGGCAAATGTCTCATCATAGTCAATACCCTCCTCTGTCTGTATCCTTGGGCTACCGTCTTGCCTTGTTTCTTGTAATGTTGCCGTTTTCATCCATTTTGTTTCGAAACCCACTTTGTGCCAATAACGCTTGTCCTTTAGGCCTAGGGACTAGTGACCGGACTTGGCATCTGTCAAATTGGTTTAGCTCTTCTTGCATAGCTTCCACCCACTTGGATCTTCCGAGCTTCATCAATCTTTTGGGTTCAATGTTAGATACAAATGCGGTAGAATACATGCATTCGTTTCTTGAAGCTTGTCTAGTTTGAACACCAGCATTAAGATCTCCAATGATTTGAGTGATAGGATGATCTTTTACTTCCCTAACTTCTGCAGGTTGAACTTGTCCTATTGTATCGGCAGAGTTGGATTCTTGAGAAGTAGAAGTAACTGAAGCTTGGTTTTCTAAAGGGTAGGTTAATTCCAAGGTAGGTTGTATGACTTCTGGTGTGGAAGGCAAAGGGATTCAGGGTGTTCATTTGTTGGCTCGTTTGAGGATTCTAACAGTTGACTCTTGGAAGATCTTGTGAAGAAGGAGGATCAGCAGATCTAGGATTAGGCGTTACGCACTGTCTCATATTCATCGAATCATTAGTAACCTTAGGAGCCAAATGTGGCCCAATGAAATCAAATTCATCAAAAGAAACATGTACGATTCAACAACTTTAAGTGAAGTTTTATTGTAAACTCGTATGCTTTTGAAAACTTGGCATATCCCGAAAAATTCCTTCATCACTTTTGGATTCAAACTTACCTCTATGTTCTCTACCATTGTAAAGAACATAGCATTTACAACCAAATATTTTAAAGAATCCAATGTTGGGAGCTCGCCTCTCCATATTTCATATGGAGTTTTGTTATGAAATTTATTTATGATGGACTGTTTTGTGTGAAGCGTGTTCACGGCCCGCCCGAAATACATAGGCGGTTTGGCTTCGAATCATTGTCTTTCTGCTTCAATGAGAGTTCTGTTCTTCCTTTCAAAGAACTCCATTTTGTTGAGGTGTGCCAAGCAGAGAAATTGTGACCAATTCCATGGTCATCACAATATTTGGCCACACCATTGTTCTTGAACTCTGTTCCATTGTCTGATCTGACATCAGAGATATCATCCAGCTTCTGAGTCTGTAGTCTTCTGAAGAGTTCAGTAATGATGTCATATGCTTCATCTTTGGAGGACATCATTTCTACCCAAGTAAATCTTGAGTAATCATCAACTACCACAAGAGTATACTTGCGCCACCAAGACTTGTAGTAGTTACAGTCCAAACAGATCCATGTGCAAGAGCCGTAGAGGTCAGGTTGTTGATAGGCAAGGCTTGCTTTTGAAGGAAGATTTATGTAGTTTGCCCGTTGACATGCTCTGCGAGACGTGTGATTCACGATATTTTAGGCAAACCGACAACTAGATTGTCTTTTGATAGCTTCTCCAGTATTTGAAATTGAGATGACTAAGCCTTTTGTGCCACAACCACCGTTGTCGCTTGATGACCTAGCAACCAAGCAAAGATTTGATTTTCTTCCAACGGATTTAGGTCAACAAAGATAGACATTCCCTTTTCGAATCCGGTCGGGATAGTTGAACATGTCTCATTGTCCTTTATGAGACATTGACTAGAGGAAAACTGACATGTTAGCCCTTTATCACAGAATTGTGATATGCTTAGCAGATTGTGCTTTAAACCTTCAACTAGAGAGACTTTGTTGATGGAGAGATTGCCTCTGATTATACTTCCATAACCAATGGTCTTCCCTTTTGAGTTATCTCCAAATATGACGAGGGACCTTTTGCTTCAACAATGCTTGAAAGAAGATTTGGATCACCGTCATATGCTTTGAGCATCCACTGTCTAGATACCATAGATCTTTCTCTTCTTCATTGACACCATGAAGCATTCTGAAATATAGACATTTAAGAATATGGTCCCCTTTTATTTTTGGGTCCTCAAGGTTAGCAACCTTTTGGGATCCACACTTGTTTAACCTTTGGAGGAGTAAATCCTCTAGATTTAGGTGTGAATCTCGAAGGCATTCATGAATCTCATGACCATGGCATTTGCGAAAGAGCATTTGTGAAATCCTTCAACATGAGTAATGATTTCTTTTTGAGGCTTCTTAATATCGCAGTCTTTGGAATGATCTTTCTGATAATTGGCCTATAGGACTTAGGTGAAAATGCCTTTTCTTGTTGATGTTAGGTTTACCATAGGTAGACCTTTATCAAAAGATTTTGTATTTACAGCACATGTCCTTTAAGCTTTTTATCTGCAATTCACTTCTTTTACCCTTTTATAGGCGGTGTTGGGATCAGCAGCCTTGCCTTTGACAAATTTAATAGGTTTGAGCCGAGAATTCCTAGACTTGCTATTAGTCATCCTGTTTTCTTAGGGTGACTAATGGCGTTTTAGTTGCTCGACTCACTATTAGCGAGTCATTCTTTGCATTGCTTTCTTTTGGACTTGTCTTTTGTGTTCTTGGGATAAACAAAAGGAACTTTGTTAAAGCCAAGTCCTTGCCTTTTGGGAGGCTGGTCATAAGAAACTCCTACAACCAATTCTTCAAGAATCACTTCGATGTCTCATCCTTTTGAGAACCGAAGAACTACCTACTTTGAACTCACTTTGGAAACCAATACCGGTTTGTCATCTAAAGTTTTACGGTTTGAGAGAATGGCATCAAAGTTTCCTTTAGAGTTATTCCAAGTATTGACAACCTTTTGAAGGTCATCTTTCTCGAATTTATCTTCTTGATGTGTTCAAGTAGGAAATCCACTTTTTCATCAAAGCTTTGTTCTCTTTTTGCAATTTGATACTTTCGACTTTGTCTATCAAGATCTTTGATCTTAGACATCAAGGTTGATTTCTCGAGACACTAGTTCATGCTTCTTGGCTAATTTCACATAGGCGCTTTGAATTTTGAAAACTCTTCCAAAGATGTCTTTGTTAGCTTTGATGAGCTCTCCTTTGATGGTTCATTGAGCTCATCATCATCATCATTCATCTTGTTGAAATGGTAGTGACCTCACCGAATCATGTGGTGACTCCCGGCCATAAGGCATATGTTGGCTTCTTCAAAGAAAGTCACAAGAGTCATCCTCATCGGTGTGTCACACCATGTAGGCGGTGCTTTCATCAATGTCTTCACCACCATCCCTTTTTGTTTTTGAAATTTAGTTTCGGACGTTTCTTATAAAATTCATACTTTGGCTTTGGACATTTAGAGGCAAAATGGCCTGGTTTCCTACGTTAAAACAAACTAGCTCATTATCCTTTTGATGGTCTGTGATTTATAAGGAGCGAGAATTTTTGGTTGGCAGTTGTTTTATAAGGAACGGCTTTTGTGAGAAGACGCCTATGTGATGATGGTTTATTAAACCTTTTGAAACGTTGATATTTCTTTACAAACATAGCAAAGGCTTCGTCGAAAGAATATCATCATCTTCACCGGATGTAGAAGGTGTTTCATCGGGTTTTGAACAGGAAGGTTCGGAGACATGGTGGTAAGGACAAGTTTTTAAAACTCTTTTCCATTTCTTGAGCTTGTTGGATTTCAAGCTCATAAACCGAAAGACTAGCATAAAGGTTTCTAAGAGTCAATTTGTTTAAATCTTTTGACTCTTTCATGGCGTGATTTTAACATGCCATAGGCCTAGTGCATTTAGAAATCTCATGTTTATTTCTTTCTTTTCATACTTCTTTCCTAATGAATAGCAAGAGTTGACTACCTCATAGAATCTGTCATAGGCACTTCGCAGACTCTTTGGGATCCTTTTGAAGGAGTCAAACTTCGGATGCAGTATATAATTTGTTGTTCTTTGTCTCGCCATCACCTTCAAGATATTCAAGGATGGCTTCCCACATCTCCTTTCTTTGTGTCCAAGTTGATAATCTGGCGATAAGTACTTATATCAACACAGTGGTAATGATGTTGATGGCCTTTCCATCGAGCATCATTCTTTGTCTTCATCATCCCACTCTTCTTCTTTGGTACTTGGTGCAGCGGTTGGATCTACCGCGGCCGTGTATTAGGCTTCATTGGAATTACGGGTCCATCGTGACACATTTCCACAAACGTTTATCAATTGAATTCATATGTCTTTTGACTTTATCTTTCCAGATGTCAAAGTGAACTTCATCCAAGACAGGACAATGGTTCACGTTTGAGGTTTCCAACATTTGGTGAGCAGCCATGATCTTTAATCTCTCAAGAGGTTAATCTTGGAAAAACTAGTTTTCAAAGAGTTAAGCTCGATACCAATTGTTAGGTCCAAGGTTGCTCTATATAGGCTAGAAGGGGGTTGAATAGCCTATGTCCAATTTTTGAAATTGATTCAAAAATCTTACTTCACTAGGGATTTAAAAATTTTGCGGCGGAAGTCTTGTGAAGCACAGGACAAGTTGAGAATGGCCGATCTTGGCGGGACAAGATCGCGGTTCTTAACAGATTGGAAATCGGAAATTTAAAGCAACACAATCAAATCACAATCACACAAAAGAGACAGAATATTTAATATGGTTCACACTTATAAATAAGTGCTACGTCCACAACCAAAGTGGTCAACTTTGGATTTGAAAATCGTGTACTAAGTTTTTCCACTAGATATTTTACAAACTAAATCTCTAATGGATTGTGTACAAAAATTTTGTTGACCAAGTGTTTGTGTGGGAGAATTGATATCAATAAGATACAATTCTCGTGAGCTATGAAAAGCTAGGTGTTGCAATCAATGAAGAGCTTTAATGGACTGATCGTCTTAGAGTGAGGCTCTTCAAAGAAGGATGTACGATAGGACGTTTAAGCTTTAATGCACTTGAAGAGGATGAAGAAGATTCGAGTTGTAGTTGTTGAAGTGTATTGAATGCAGCAATGGATTCTCCTTTTATATGCGGGAGGAAGCTAGGAGCCGTTGGTGGTCTTCTAATTTGAATTTAAGAGCAATTAATGCTCTAATCGGTTGTTGACTCGATAGGCGACTGTAGCTTGCGTCTGTTTCGACACTTTGCTAAAATAGGCGGTGCATGCTTGCGGGAGGAATGTCCTTTTCGAGTTGTATGCCAAGAATGGAAACCTTCATTGAATGCGTTTTGCAGGTTAACGTTGCATCGAAGTCAATGAAGTCCACAAATTAGGACGTGTCTTAGGCGGTTCTCTTATCGGACGTTCTTAAGGTTCTTCAACATTGCGATGAAGCTTGGCCGATATGAGCTTGTCCGATATTCAAACGAAAGCTGGCGATGCATTGTTTGCCTATTGTGCGGAGGACGTCCGATGTCCTATAGGCTATCTTCTTCAAGGCTACTTACAATAAGCAATCCTAGGCTATTCAAGCTATGTCTAAGTACAAGTTGCCACTCTAAGACACGCAGGCCCATTAGTCACCTTGTCTTAGACTTAGGTTATGGATTCAAGCAAATCTAGGCTAAGATGCAACATAAACATTGTCCCCAATGTTTATAAAATTGCATATAAATGAGGAGGGAAGAGAAAACTCCGCAATGTCGTCCAAGCCATGAAAAATCCACTCCATAGAATGCCCGAGCCACCCCCAAACTTAGAGATTTACTCCTGCACCAAAATTTGAGCTCTTGGGAGGGAAAACAATCATTTCACAAAAATCACCATTAGAAGTAAGGGCAAAAGTATATAAAATTAAATGCAAACCCTCATCAAAGCAAAAGGCAAAAATATCTTTGTGAGGGGACTCTATGTACACCTCCTAGAAATTTACAAATTCGAGAGGGCTTTGAAAAGCGACACAACATAAAATAAAATGAGTAGGGAAGAGAAAATAAAACCTTTTTTTTTAATTACCGTCATTAGCTTGACCTCTTATGCTTCTTGCTCCTTGGGTGGGTCGGTGAGAGGGATGGATGCCTTGTCGCGAGGATGGCCCCTCCAAAATAATGCTTAAGACGATGCCCATTAAGCGTGAAAGTAGTGTGATCTTCCAACTTTTCAATTTCCACCGCACCGTGGGGATAAACATTCACCACCGAAAAGGGCCCGACCACCTTGACTTCAATTTTCCCGAGAAGAGTTTCAAACGAGAATTATAAAGGAGAACTCTTTGCCCGGCTCAAAGTTCGAACTTTGATTTTGAGTCATGCCATCTCTTTGTCTTCTCCTTATATATTCTCGCATTCTCAAATGCATCAAGACAAAACTCATCCAATTCCTCCAATTGAAGCAATCTTCTTTCACCGGCGGCTTGCAAATCAAAATTAAGCTTTCGAATGGCCCAATATGCTTTGTGTTCAACCTCAACCGGAAGATGACAAGCTTTCCCGAACACTAGTTGATATGGAGACATACCAAGAGGTGTTTTGAACGCCGTTCGATAAGCCCATAGTGCATCATCTAACTTTTGAGCCCAATCTTTCCGTGAAGGATTCACCACCTTCTTAAGAATTTGCTTTACTTGCCGATTCGAAACTTCCACTTGCCCACATGATTGAGGATGATAAGGCGTTGCTACCTTGTGCTTCACACCATACTTTGCCAAAATCCCTTCGAGCAACTTGTTACAAAAGTGAGATCCGCCATCACTAATAATGACTCTAGGTATACCAAAGCGAGTGAAAATATTCTTTTTGAAATTTTGTAACAACCCGAGCATCATTAGTAGATAATGCCACGGCTTTAACCCACTTTGAAACATAATCCACCGCAAGAAGAATGTAGAGGTTGCCAAAAGAAGATATAAAAGGACCCATGAAATCAATACCCCACACATCAAAATTTTCTACCTCTAGAATACCGTGGAGAGGCATCTCATGAAGCTTCGAAATATTTCCCGTCCTTTGGCAACGATCGCAACGAACCACAAACTCATGAGCATCCTTAAAGAGTGAAGGCCAAAAGAACCCACTTTGAAGCACTTTTGTTGCCGTCTTGAAACCCCAAAGTGTCCTCCATAAGAAGAAGAATGACAATGGAGTAAGATAGACTCTTGCTCCTCTTTAGGCACGCATCTTCGCAAAATTTGATCTCTCCTTTCTTGAACAAGAAGGGCTCATCCCAATAATAAAACTTAACATCTTGAAGAAATTTCTTTCTTTGGGAATAAGACAAATCCGGCGGCAATACATTGCTCACGATATAATTCACAAAGTCGGCATACCAACGAACTTCCTTAAAAGAAATAGAGAAAAGATGCTCGTCCGGAAAAGATTCCTTGATCATACCGTGATCCTTTGTAATTTCATCTTGCTCCAATCTTGACAAGTGGTCGGCAACTTGATTCTCTACCCCTTTTCGATCCTTTATCTCCACATCAAATTCTTGAAGGAGAAAAACCCATCTAATCAATCTCGACTTTATATCCTTCTTTGCAAAAATGAATTTGATGGCACTATGATCGGTGTAGACTACCGTCTTGGTTCCAAGAAGATAAGAGCGGAACTTGTCGAAGGCAAACACTATAGCAAGAAATTCCTTTTCGGTGGTGGCATAATTAACTTGAGCTTCATTTAAGGTCTTGCTTGCATAGTAGATTTCATGGAAAATTTTGTTCCTTCGTTGACCAAGCACGGCCCCAATGGCATAATCACTAGCATCACACATGAGCTCAAAAGGCTTCTCCCAATCCGGAGTGACAATAATGGGAACGGCAACAAGAGCCTTCTTCAATTTTTCAAAGGCCAACAAGCAATCACCATCAAAGAGAAAGAGCACATCCTTCTCCAAAAGATTACATAAAGGCTTAGTAATCTTGGAGAAATCTTTTATAAATCACCGGTAGAAACCCACATGGCCTAAGAAACTTTGAACACCTCACATTTGTTGGTGGATGCAATTTCTCAATCATATCAACCTTGGCTCGATCAACCTCAATCCCACTTGAAGAAATTTTGTGGCCTAGAACCAGACCCTCGGTCACCATGAAATGACACTTTTCCCAATTCAACACAAGATTTGTTTCCTTGCACCTTTGAAGAACTCGGGAAAGATTATGCAAGCATATGTCGAAGCTATCCCCGAATACAAAAAAATCATCCATGAATACCTCAATTTGCTGCTCCACCATATCCGAGAAGATAGACATCATACACCTTTGAAATGTAGCGGGTGCATTACATAACCCGAAAGGCATCCGTCTAAAAGCAAAAGTACCGTACGGACACGTGAATGTAGTTTTCTCTTGATCATCGGGAGAAATTTCAATTTGATGATAACCGGAGAACCCATCAAGAAAACAATAGAACTCGTGGCATGCCAACCGATCAATCATTTGGTCGATGAAAGGGAGAGGAAAATGATCTTTGCGAGTGGCCTTGTTGAGCTTTCGGTAATCAATGCAAACACGCCAACCCACCACTATTCTTGTAGGAATGAGCTCATTATCATCATTAATCACCACGGTCATGCCCCCTTCTTCGAACACATTGAATTGGGCTCACCTAATTGCTATCGGAGATAGGATAAATGATGTCGCATCGAGCCACTTGATGATCTCTTTCTTTACCACTTCTTTCATTGGTGGATGAAGTCTCCTTTGTGCTTCAACGATGGCTTGTATTCTTCTTCAAGATAAATTTTATGAGTGCAAAGAGAGGGTTTATGCCTTTGATATCCGCCAATGTCCAACCAATTGCTTCCTTGTGCTCCCTAAGAACTCGCAATAATTTTTCTTCCTGCACATCATTAAGAGAAGAAGAGATAATAACAGGTAAAGTGTTAGAATCTCCTAAAAATACGTACTTGAGATGTTTAGGAAGTGGCTTGAGTTCTAGAGTTGGTGGCTCGACACATGACGGCTTCATAGAACTTGAAGGATCCCTTGTTAACTCTAGTGGTTTCCATTTTGATCTCGGAATCACTTCACCCCATTGACAATCAAATTGAGCTTTTGCTTCCATTACCTCTTCGGTTTCGCCAAAATTTTCATTCACAAGAATTTGCTCAACCGGATCCCTTGGATAGTTTTCCCGAAATACCTCTTCCACACAATCATGGATGACATCAACCCTTGAACATTCTCCTTCCTCGAACGGATATTTCATTGCATCATTCATGTTGAAGGTGATGGTTTGATCATGAACCTTCATTGTCAATTCACCCTTTGCAACATCAATATTAGTGCGCGGTGGCAAGGAATGGTCGCCCAAGAATAATCGGGATCCCTATCCTCCTCCATGTCTAGCACAATGAAATCTGCCGAAAGAATAAACTTATCAACCTTCACCAAGACATTTTCTACCACACCCCTTGGTCGAACCATAGAGCGATCCGCAAGTTGAAGTATCACCGTAGGCATAGGTTCACCGAGCCCCAACTTTTGAAAAATGGACCGCGGCATAAGATTGATACTCGAACCAAGATCACAAAGAGCTTTACCCACTTGAAGCTCACCAATGGTGCAAGGAATAGTAAATTTCCCGGATCCTTTAATTTTGGAGGAAGCTTGTGGTGAGCATCGAACTACATTCCTCCGTCAAAGCAATAGTTTCATGGTCCTCCAATCTCCTCTTCTTTGTGACAAGATCTTTTAAAAATTTTGCATACTTTGGCATTTCGTAGAGCATCGAGAAGAGGAAGATTGATCCAGGGACTTGAAAATCTCAAGAAATTTTGTAAACTGCTGATCATCGATTTCTTTTAGAGCCTTTGAGGAAAGGTGGAGGTGGAAAGATCTTTCGAACATCGGCGGAGGTGGTGCAACATTAGGGAGTCGGTGGGACATCTTTGCTCATTGTGCCTTTCCATCTTCATTATTTTCTTGAATTTCAGCTTCACAATTCTCAATGTCAACCCGAGCTTTTTCCACTTCGAGTAGTGACTACCATACAACGCTCCTTACCCTTTGGATTCGGCTCGGTATCACTTGGCAAACTCCCTTGAGGCCTAGAAGAAAGTGCGATACAATACTCTTCGTCATCTGCTCAAAATTCTTTGTCATCATACTTTCTATGTGAGCTTGTTGTTGCTTGAAAAGGGACATGATATCATCCGGAGAAGGATTGTTGTTCACTTGGGTTTGTGAGTGTTGGAAGCCCGGTGGTGGTGCATTCATCCGATTTTGATTCGGGAAGCTTTATTGTTGAGATGTACCTGCATTGTTAGTACTCCAAGAAAAATTTGGGTGGTTTCTCTAACCGGGATTGTACGTGCTCGAATATGGATTATTATTTCTATTATAATTGGAAATAAATTGGACTGATTCAGAATTTAAAGCACAAAGATCCGAAGCATGGTTACCTTGGCAAAGCTCACACCTTTGTACGGGTTGGATAGTGGATCCTTCCAATCTTTTTGTTAACAATGCCACTTGAGCCTCCAGCTTTTGAAACCTATCCATTTCTGACTCTGCTTTCTTGAATGTGTGTCTTTCACCACCCCACTGATAATTGTTGCTTGCCATTTCTTCCAACAATTCATAAGCGGCATCAACGGTTTTCCCATCAAAGCTCCACTGCGCCGCATCGATGGTGCAACGGATGGTAGGCTCAACCCCATTGTAAAATGTTTGCACAATCATCCATTTGGGAAGTCCATGATGAGGGCCTTTGTCGGAGTAGATCCTTGTACCGCATCCAAGCTTCATAAAGAGATTCCCACTCCATTGTGTAAAACCGGTGATGTCATTCCTCATTTTGTTCGTTTTGCCGGGCGGAAAATATTTTAAAAGAAACTTTTGAGCCACCGCATCCCAAGTAGTCATGGTGTGCCGGCAAAGATGATAACCAATCACTTGCAACTTCCCTAAACTAAATGGAAATAGTCGGAGGCGAATTGCATCCGAGATACCCCATTATACTTGAATGTGTCACAAATTTGGAGAAAATTCTTGAGATGTGAACTTGCATTTTCATTCGGCAAACCCATAAACGCTTTGCCATCACCATTTGAATAAGAGCGGGCTTGAGTTCAAACTTATTTGCATCAACGGTCGGTCTCCGTATACTTGTCTTGAAAACCTTCCATTGATGGCGCCGCAAATTCCCTTAATGCGCTAAACGCAGCCCCTCATG
Source organism: Platycodon grandiflorus (assembly GCA_016624345.1). NCBI lineage: Eukaryota > Viridiplantae > Streptophyta > Magnoliopsida > Asterales > Campanulaceae > Platycodon > Platycodon grandiflorus. The sequence continues at coordinate 38,544,233 of CM028361.1, forward strand.
CGCTAAGCGCAGCCCCCCGCGAATCGAAATGTGCGCTCGATTTCGGGTCAAGATTGAATGGAACCGAGCCTTGACTTCGGTCCTCGCATAAACCTGCAAAAGAATTTTGCAAAGCAACTCCAACCAAGATTTTAGATGAACAATAAAATTAAATGCGTCTAAATTAAAGCCACAAATCCTTGGTATTAATATCGGGAAAATAAACTAAATTGTCCCCGCAACGGCGCCAAAACTTGACGGGCGAAAAGTGCAACGGGCAAGAGTACCGGTCGTCCACAAGTAATACGGTGCGTGAGCACAAGTATCGATCCCACAAAGACAATTTCGGCGTATATTTCCTAAGTACTAAAATTGTGGATTTAATGACTTTATCTAAACAATCGAATATTATTTTAACAGAGAAGTAAACTAATTTTAAGCAATTAAAATTGAGCAAGAAATATTGATTACCAAACACACACAATTGACAGATTTAAATTATCAAGGATGATAAGGCTAGGATTGTAATTTCACTCCATTTATCCACATGCTCAATTAATCCACTCTCTCTCAATTCCTACAATTTATTAAGGGTAGCCGAGGACACGATTTTAGTCACTACGGGCTCTCGCATCTTATAGCAACCCTAATTTTCCCACCTATCTACGGGCTCTCGCATCTTATAGATAGAGTGTGAAAATTACAATAAACACAAGTCCTCAAAAATGGCTATCGGGTTTTGTGCTATATTTCTATGCTACAAAATACCAACAACTAAATTGCTAGGTCCGAATGTAAAGGTAGCTCTTGCGGATCCAAAACACTCCCAAAATCATCTAATTATTGATCAAGTAATTAGAAGCATTAAGTGCACAAAATAGTAACCCTAGCATAAATTATAGTTATTTTGAGAGAGGGAAAAATATTAGAGCATGCTTCAAAATTAGAGATTCATCACAATCCTAACCATAAATATTTAGCTCATAATGCAAAAGAAATCACACACAAATATTCCAAGAAAATATTGCATAATGATATTAAAATTAAAGAGTATAAGATACAATACTTCAATGGAGATTTTAGTGAGAATCCCTTGGCACTCCTTGACAAAATCTAATGAAAAGATGAAGAAAATCCCAAAAGTGAGCTGCTTGTTTTTCTTCTCTTTTTTTACGTTACGTGCGTCTCTCTTCCAAACTGATATCTCTTCCTTTTGAGAATGATCTCCCACAATTTAGAGTACTCCACAAGCTAAGGAAGGGCAAATTAGACATTTGGATAGACTTTTTACATTAAAAAACCAAAGGGACTCGGCTGAAAAATGGAGGGAATGGGTTTTGGGTTTGGCTGATCCACAGGGCAGCCCATCAAAGAAGACGCGGACTATCCAAGGCGAAACGGGCCAGGGCGAGAGGGTGATAGGGCGGAAAAGACGGGCGGATCGGAGCGGATGCGGAGCTCCGGCCCGAGTCGGGGTCATTGTGGAGGCCGGGACGCGTGGCGCGCTCAGAAGGGTGACAGCGCACGGACAGATAGGTTTCAGCTTATTGCAGCGGTGACCCTAGACTTCTGATTGTTGCTCCGGTGCCCCTGAGTTCTTCCAAAGCGAGCGCGATCCCTATCCTCCCAGTCTTGCGATTTAGTCCCAAGTCAACCTCCTTTAGCCTCTTTTCTCTTTCGGTTTAGTCCTTTGCTTTGCAAATCTCTAATGGAGGGCTAACGGACCTTGATTAAATGGCTTCAAACTTTCCAAGACTTCATGAATTGCCTTAAATCTTCCCAATTTGCTATGAATTACTCCTTCAAAGCTTGAATTCATGCCCATTGACCGAAACAAAATAAAATCACATTATAGCAATTCCTAGGGCAATATAAATATGAAATTCATATAAATTGGGGACAAAACATGGGGAAAATATATACAATTACGAGCTCATCATTTATTAGACCTCAAAGAACCAAAACCTTACATGTAAAATTTAAAGACTATGTTGGTCTCCCTACTACCTTTCAAGCCTCTTCTACCTGTGTTGAAAACTGCACTACCCCCTATCCTTTAAGTAAGTACTTCACTTATGATAATGTCTCTCATAATTACAAGTCTTTCTCCTGTAATATCTCCTCTGTTTATGAGCCTAAGAATTATAAACACGCTATTCAAGATCCTCTGTGGTATCAAGCTATAGAGAGTGAACTGCAAGCTTTGGAAGCCAATAATACTTAGAAGGTCCAGTACTTGCCATATCATAAACACATAGTTGGTTGGAAATGGATCTTCAAAATTAAACACAAACCCGATGGCACCATTGAAAAGTGCGAGCAAGACTAGTTGTGAAGGGATTTACACAGGCCGAGGGTGATGACTATTTTGAGACTTTTGCTCCAATTGCCAAAATGACAACGTGAGGATATTTTTAGCCATTGCTTCTATCAAACAATGGTGCATATCTCAAATAGATGTCTCTAATGCCTTCTTGCAAAGGGATCTAAATGAGGAAGTCTATATGGCTTTGCCTAAGGAATACTCTCATAATCTACCTCAATCCAGTTCTCCTATGGATTGAAGCAAGCCCCAAGACAGTGGTTTGAAAAGTTCTCTTCAACTCTTCTTCAGTATGGATTCAATCAATCACAGAATGATCATGCCTTGTTCACTTTAGCCAAAGATGGGACATTCACAGCTATTCTTGTCTATGTTGATGACTTCTTAATCACATGGTCAGATGTGAAGATGATGTCTGAAGTTAAGACCTTCCTTCAATCTAAATTCTTTGTGAAAGATCTTGGGTCCTTGAAATACTTCCTTGGGCTAGAAATTGCCAGAAATGATGATGGAATATGTCTTCACCAAAGGAAGTATACTATGGACATTGTTCATGACACATGGATCATCAATGCTAAACCTGCTATAACTCCCATTGAACAGAATCACAAACTTGCAGACAATACTAGTACACCTTTTTCAGATCCATCCAATTACAGAAGATTGGTTGGAAGGCTAATTTACCTTACAATATCTAGGCCTGACATTTCTTATTCAGTCCACATTCTTAGCTAGTTTATGAATAAGCTAACTGAAGACCAGTGGCATACTACTTTAAGGGTTGTGAAATATCTTAAGGGCAGCTTGGGTCAAGGTTTATTCTTCTCAAGTCAAAACACTTTACTTTGACAGCATATTGTGATTCTGACTGGGCTGCTTGCCCTGTGACGAGAAGGTCTTTATCTGGGCTTTGCATATTTCTTAGTAACTCCTTGGTCTCATGGAAGTGTAAGAAGCAATCAACTGTGAGTAGGTCTTCAGCTGAAGCTGAGTATAGAAGCATTGCTAACTCTTGTTATGAAGTTAAATGGTTGATTGCTCTTATGAAAGATTTTCGGATTAGTCCCACACTGCGTGTACCTCTCCATTGTGACAATAAATCTGCACTCCACATAGCAGCGAATCCAGTGTTTCATGAGCGAACGAAACACATCGAAATAGATTGACACTTGGTTCGTGCTTTGATTTTGCAAGGTGTTATTTCTACTATTTGCATCTCATCCTCAGACGAGCCTGCAGATTTGTTCACGAAGGCCTTGTCATCTGCTCAATATTTTTATTTTCTTTCCTTTTTCTACTTTTGAAGAGGCTGTCGGTCCGGCCGGAGTTATTGGATCTCAAGACTTTGAATATGATTGGGGCTGACTTTCAACCCCTCGGGACAGAGGTTAGAACATGGTCGGCAGGTGGGGTCGCACCATCGTAGGCAGTGAAAAAAGTAGCCCTCGAAGATGAGCCATTGTGTGCGTGGGACGGGACAGTAAGCCTAGCCGGACTTGTATATTTCTCATTTTCTTTCTCGGTTGCAAGGGCTTAATTATCTAAGTGAAGTTGAGTGTAAAGAATTTGTTTACACCTCTCAACTTGAGGGGGGATGATAAAAGTCAAAATAATGTATCTACAGGGGTCCAATTATAAATTGCTATTAGTTTATAACCTGGAGGGTGTCGGGTGTAGTTTTAAGTAATTAGTCTATCTGTTAGTATAAATAGGCAGTTAAGTTGGTTAGGTTAATTGATCGATTGCAATCTCTCTCTCTCTCTCTCTCTCTCTCTCTCTCTCTCTCTCTCTTTCTCTTTATCTTAGTTTGTAATGGAGATTCAATCTCTTCAAAAAGATAATATATTTAATTGCAACAAGAATTAATTCAATTCTTGTTTTTCTTTCCTAAAACTTAATAGTGTTGGTTGCGTGTGAGCTACGTGTGAGCTGCATATGTGAGTTGACCATAAGCTAGCTGCATTCATGGGTGCGAGTTGAACATGTGCAAGCTGCAAATTGATCCTGTTTAACGTGGAACCTTTGGGATATTTTTTGACATGTGGTTCTTTTTCGTGATCTACCTTACTATACGAGATTCAAGTCATACTTGGAATTATTTGGCGAGGTGTCTTTTCTTCGCGATCTATCTCGGTTGCAAGATTTGATTGCACATGACCTTGGCTTGGCGAGATGCCCTCGGTTGCAAGATTTAGATCGAAGATGACCTTGGCATGGCAAAGTGCCTCTTTGCCGTGATATATTCCGGTTGCGAGATTTAAATTGCGGATGACCTCGGAATGTCGACGTGTCTTTTTTCGTCGCGATCTATCTCAGTTGTGTGATTTAGATCACAGATGACCTTGGCATAGCAAAGTGCCGTTTCGTTGCAGTCTATCTTGGTTGCGAGATTTAGATAGCGAATGACCTCGGCATGGCAAGATCATGCCTTTTAATTTCTTCGTGATCAATGTTTTAAAACATAAGGATGGTAAAATGAGATTTTCTCAAAATTGAAAACAATCTAAGTCGTCCCCTTTTTCAAATTCAAATTTTCAAATATATAAAATCCATATGGTCTTCCAACGAAGAAGGAACAATATAAGTCCTAGCTTCTCAAAGCTTATGGGATGTACGATTAAGTAGTAGATTTGGTATTTTTTTTTCTGGTCAAATGTGTCCCCACATTAATTAAGGAATCAACTCAACCTGGGAGCATAACAATATATAAGCCTTAAAATTAACTAAGTCACGAGCTCGACCTGTGAGCAGTCAAATGACCTCAAACATTAATTAAGGAATCAGCTCGACCTGGGAGCATAACAATAAACCTTGAAATTAACTAAGTCATGAGCTCAACCTGCGAGCAGTCAAATGACTTCAAACATTCATCAAGGAATCAACTCGACCTGGGAGCGTAATAATGTCAAACCCTAAAATTAACTAAGTCATGAGCTCGACTTGCGAGCAATCAAATGACCACAACCATTAATTAAAGGATTTGCTCAACCTGGGAGCAATCAAATGACCTCAGCCGCGAGAAACACTCGAGGGGGGAGGATAAAATCTACTCAGCCGTGAGTAATACTTAAGCAGGGAGGATAAAATCTAAGCCACGAGTTACACTCGAGCGGGGAAGATATAATCTACTCGGCCGCGAGCAACACTCGAGCGGGGAGGATAAAATCTACTCGGCCGCGAGTAATACTTGAGTGGGGAGGATATAATTTACTCGGCCGCAAGCAACACTCGAGCGGAGAGGATAAAATCTATTCAGTCGCGAGTAATACTCAAGTGGGGAGGATATAATCTACTCAGCCGCGACTAATACTCGAGCGGGCAGGATATAATCTACTAGGCCGCGAGCAACACTCGAGCGAGGAGGATAAAATCTACTTAGCCGCAAGTAACTCTCAAACGGGAGGACAAGATTTACTCCGCCGTGAGTTACACTCGAGCGAGGAGGATATAATCTACTCGGCCGCGAGCAACACTCGAGCAAGGAGGATATAATCTACTCGGCCGGGAGCAACACTCGAGCGGGGAGGATATAATCTACTCAGCCGCAAGTTACGTACACTCGAGCGGAGAGGATAAAATCTACTCAGTCACGAGTTACACTCAAGCGGGGAGGATAAAATCTACTTAGTCGCGAGTTACACTTGAGCGGGGAAGATAAGCGCAGGAAGGCGCGGGGTACTACTCAACTGCGAGTAACACTCGAGCGGGAGGACCAAATCTACTCAACCGCGAGTAACACTCGAGCGGGGAGGATAAGCGCAGGAAGGCGCGGGGTACTACTCAACTGCGAGTAACGCTCGAGCGGGATGACCAAATTTACTCGATCGCGAGTAACACTCGAGTTGCGAGGTTCGTTTGTTTTGACCGGTACTTAACGGAGCTTGACCGACAGTGGAAGGGTCCATTGGCAACTGTTCTTCATTAAAGGACCAAGCTGTAACTTCCCATTAGTTAAGGGACCAAGATGTAACTTCCAACAATTAAGGGACCAAACTGTACCTACTTCAGCAATGAAGGGACCACATTGTAATTTCCCAACAGTTAAGGGACCAAACTGTAATTCTTCAGCACAAAATGGGCTACATTGTAATTGCCAGAAGTATAAGGGCCAATTTATCATTGATCAATAGTGAAGGACCAAGTTATAACTATTCTGACTTAAAGGATCCAAGCCGTAACACGGTAATAACTGTTAATCAATCAAGACGTGCGTATTAGTAACGCTGAAGGAGGGGAAACATGGGGCACTCATCTTGCAACCGTTCCGGCTCCTCTTGCAACTGTTCCGACTCCTCTTGCAACTGTTCCGTACCCAGCTCGAATACCTTTCCGGCGCGTGGCCGGCGCATAGTGGGGGCAATGATTGTGGCGCTTTTGGTGGTGGGTGCGAACTCAAATGACAGTGATTTTTTGAGTCTCCGGCTCGATCTACAAGGTCAAAACATGAAACCCAGCTCGGACGAATTGCGATGTGAAATCTACCATGGCTGAGCATTGCTTGAAATCCCAAGAATTTGTCTTGATCTCTCTCCTCTTTGCAATCCTTTGATGTCTCTTCTTGATGCATGATAGATTTGTTTGAGGACTTTGCTTTTTGGAGTTGTTTGGGACATTTGTCATTGATATATTTTTGTTAAGTGGACGGAACATTTGTGCCCACCCGTTGCTCGTGAAAATTCCCAAGCGAGGTGACTGTGGTCTCGTGAGGCGTTGGTCCTTGGCCTCATCTTTGGAGCAGGCGAGATTGCCGCTGCGATGCTGCCATGGAGGACGGCAATGGTGACGAAGCTGCAGAAGATACTATTTTGATGCTGATTAATTTGTCCCGCTTTGACGAACTGAATGAGACATGTGAGCCACCATGGGAAATAATTGAATATGCCGCTACATTTCATAGTCAAATTCTACACTAGAACAAATTGGATTGGAGAGAGAATCATTTTTCATGCTACTGTACTAATGTGCATGCATCTAAAAGCTTGTAATAGTTTCATGGCATCACATGCTCACCACCAATTTTCCAATTTGAGGGGCCACCCACCACGGTGTGCTAATATTCATAAATTGAACTAATTTGGAGAATGAACAAGATTGGAAGTTTTGAAGAAACAAGAGTCACTGATCTCTCCTGGATAAACGTGTCGGAGGATTGCAGTTTGCTAGCAAGGATCGTTCTTCGTTTCTCGGCAACGGAACCAACTGATGACGCCGAAAAAATTGGGCGCACCGGGGGTGCCGAGCCGTAGGATATCTGGCATGTAATATCTGCAAAAAAGACACCGTGAGAGGGGCGGGGAGGGTTCCCGCCAAAGCCCTCCGGCGTGATCGTTGAGATATGGGTTATTTGTCCATATCCTTTCCATGTATAGATAAGTATAAATAAGTTAGGGTAATATTTTCTTATCATAATTATAGGGATTTGTATAGTATGGTAGGAATAGACTTCTTGGAGAACAAGACTCTTCTTGTATATATTCTTTGTACCGTGACTTTTGTAAAGCAAGGAAATAGAAAAACATTATTCTCTCCTTCACGTAATCTCTGTTCCAACTTGGTGTCAGAGCATGGTTGAGCCAGTTGTGACAAACGAAGGTAAGAGTGGTGAGAAGAAAGCCTTAGATAAAAGGCGCTCACCCTATTTCTTGTCAACAAGTGACAACCCGGGGCAGATTATCACCCACGTTCAACTCAAGGGTGATAATTATGAAGAATGGGTCGCGTGTTCAAAGGATCATTGCGTGCCAAGATGAAGCATGGATTTATTGATGGGACGATCGAGATGCCAAAGGAAGCAGACGAAATCGACCAATGGAAGATCGTCAACTCAATGGTGGTTTCATGGATTTTCAATACCATTGAACCATCATTGAGATCCACCGTGACATATACGGAGGAGGCAAAAACTTTGTGGGATGATTTGAGGGAAAGATTTTCAGTGGGGAATGGACCACGGACTCAACAAATCAAGGCGGATATAGCCAATTGTAGACAAGGGAGAGATGAAAGTGTGGTCGTGTATTATGGCCGGATTAAAAATTGTGGGATGATCTCAATGATTTTGAGACATTGCCCGCATGTTCGTGTAGTGGCCGAGATGCAATCTCGGAGCCTTGTTGACCAAGCGACGTGAGGATGAACGAGTGCATCAATTTCTTATGGGGCTAGAAACACCAACGTTTGAAAATGTGAAGTCCTCCATCCCGAACTCGTAACCATTGTCTAATGTTAATAAGGCATACTCCATGGTTGTAAGGGAGGAAAGAGTACGCAACAGTGAGCGTGCGATTATCCGGACTGTTAGCTTTCTGCGACGGTTGTGGGGACAACCGTCACCAACTAGCGGCTCATATGGTTCGGGGGGAAAGAAGAGAAGGGAACAATGTTGTTTGTTCTAACCGCAAGAAGAAAGGACATGCCGTGGAATCATGCTAGACGGAATCATGCTACGTACTAGTGGGCTACCCGTAATGGTGGGGAGATCAGCGTATGAAGAACAACAAAGGGAGAAGTGGAGGACAATCTTCTTCAATGGGAAAAGATCGAGGAGGTTCAAGACAAAGGCTAACACAAAGACAGCTTCGATGCCGAGAACAGGCTAAGGCTTTGGGATTCACGCCGAGCAATGGAATCACTTCAAATTATGTGCGAGACACATCCGCGGTCATCTGACCGCACAACTGGCCGCACAACTGACTCCAAAACTGACCGCACAACTGACTCCACAACTGACCATTTGAATGGTAAAATAAATAATGACCCATGGCTTGTCGATAGCGGGGCTAATCGACATATGACAGGGAATATTTCTTTACTCAAACGTATTCATAATATTGAGGCTAACCATATAGGTCTGCCTAATGGAAAATATATCGTGGCCACGAAAGAAGGCGACGTCGATATTGGAAAAGGATTGGTTTTGAAAAATGTCCTTTATGCTCCGACTATTAATTGCAATCTACTTCGTTTCTACCGCTTAATGATTCAAATGCTTTAGTGCACTTTTCGATAAACATTGTGTGATACAGATCGGGCCTCAAGATGTTGATTGGTGCGGTGAACAAAGTGAGGGGCAGTACTATCCGAGAAGATCATCACAAGCTTGCAGTGTTAAGGATTTCGGAAGTTATCAATTGTGGCATCAACGTCTTGGCCATCCTTCAAGTAAAGTCGTTGGTTTATTACCTTTTATTAGTCGTAGTAGCATTAATAAGGATGTGTGTAGGGTTTGCTGTCAAGCAAAACAAAGTAGAGACAAGTTTTTGTTAAGTGATAATAATTCTATTGAGGTTTTTGATTTAACTCATTGTGACATTTGGGGTGACTATCGGATGCTTGCTATGTGTGGTGCCGTTTATTTTTGACCATTGTGGATGATTGCTCTAGGTCCGTTTGGGTTTATCTAATTCGTCACAAGAGTGAAGTTTCCCAAATTTTAAAAAATTTCTTTGCCATGGTTGAAAGACAGCTTTAATAAGCGGGTTAAAAAGATCGAGTGATAATGGCCAGGAGTTTATGTGTTTAACCAATTTTTTTCTTGAAAATGGTATTGAACATCATACTACTTGTATTCGCACGTCACAACAAAATGGGAGGGTTGAGCGTAAGCATCGTCATCTTTTAAATGTGTCTCGGCCTTAATGTTTCAAGCTAAATTGCTGTCAAGTTTTAGGGAGTGTGTCTTGGCCGCCGGTTACTTGATAAATCGTACACCCTCGAAATTATTACATGGCAAAACTCCTTATGAAATTCTTTTGGACAACCACCTTCTTACCAACATATCAAAGTTTTTAGGTCTTTGTGTTATGTGCACTATTCTAGGAGGGACAATGATAAGTTTGCTAGTCGTAGTAGGAAATGTGTTTTCCGGGATATCCTTATGGTAAAAGGGTTGGTTGGTATATGACCTTGATGAGCATAAGACCCTTGTCTCACGAGATGTTGTATTTGTTGAGAAAGAGTTTCCTTTTGCTAGCTTGCGAACCGATTCCGAAGACGCATACACGAACTCGGATATATTTCTTTGTCCAAAGAATCGATATGGACTCTTATGAAGATGAGTTTTTAATGTAACAAAACGGGTCCCCGAGCAGCTTGCCATCCGCTTGACGGAACAAGTGGCGAACAACCGGGTGCTCAATTGCCGATAGTGCTTTGACCGACGATGTGTCCGAACAACTGACAGAACAAGTGGTTGCACAACCGGTTGATCAGGTTCATGAAAATGTTGTCCAGCCTGCAGATGATGCGATTTTGGGTCGAGGCCAGCGTACTAAGGTGCCATCAACAAGATATTCGTCAACAGAATATGTCTTGAATGCTAAAGTCAGTCCCCCATCACGTTCACCTTATCAGTCAAAATCTTCGTACTCGTTATCCTTTGTCCCATTTTGTTAATTGCACTAAATTCTCTGTTGCACATAGATGCTTTCGCGGCTATTGATTCGTGTTGAGCCAAAGAATTATGGGAAGCATTAGATCCCCACGGTGGTGTGAGGCTATGAACAAAGAGCTTGAGGCTCTTGACCAAAATGGCACGTGGGATTTAGTTGACATGCCGATTGGCAAGAAAGTGATTAGCAACAAATGGGTGTATAAAATAAAGTACAATGTGGATGGGTCCATTGAACGTTACAAAGCTCGTTTGGTGATTTTGGGGAATCGTCGAGTTGAAGGGGTTGATTATAAAGAAACTTTTGCCCCAACAATCAAGATGGTGACTGTTCGAGTATTTCTCTCCATTGCTGCAGTTCGTGGATGGGAACTACATCAGATGGATGTTCATAATGCTTTCCTTCATGGCGATCTTTATGAAGATGTCTATATGAAGATACCTTTGGGCCATCCAGCTTCTTCCTCCGGTAAAGTTTGCAAACTCAAGAAATCACTTTATGGTCTATGTCGGCACCTCGGTGTTGGTTTGCAAAGCTTTCAATGGCTTTGAAGGAGTATGGGTTTATTCAGTCCTGTTCGGACTATTCTCTTTTCTCATTTAAATCTTCCACTGTTGAGATACATGTCCTTGTTTATGTTGATGATTTGGTCATTGGTGGTAATGATCCTAAGGCCATTGGTTGTTTCAAGGATTATCTTAATAGATGCTTCCACATGAAGGATCTTGGTCGTCTTAAATATTTTTTGGGTCTTGAAGTAGCAACGCATCCGGATGGCATTTTTCTCTCGGCGTAAGTATGCGCTCGATATTCTTCGAGACCGGACTTCTTGGAGCTCGTCCAGCTAATACTCCTATGGCGAATCATCGATTGGCTCTTACTACGGATGATGATTTACGGGATCCGAGGCTTATCGGCGTCTTGTAGGACGTCTTATTTATCTCACCATCACGCGTCCGTATCTCTCTTATAGTGTGCACATTCGCACGCTTTATGACCAGCCCTAAAGTGGCTCATTGGCATGCCGCTTGCGTGTTGTAAGGTATCTTAAAGGCCATCCCGGCAAGGTATTCTTCTACGTTCATCCTCTACCCTACGCCTACGTGCTTATTGTGACTCGGATTGGGCTAGTTGTCCTCTCACTCGCCGGTTCCTTACGCTTACTTTGTATTTCTTGGTGATTCTCCGGTTTCTTGGAAAACCAAGAAGCGGACTACTATTGCTCGTTCATCTACCGAGGCCGAATATCGTTCCATGGCTAACGCCACATGTGAGCTTAAATGGCTTCATAGTTTGCTCGGTTCTTTTGGTATTTTTCATAAGTCTCCTATGACTCTTCTATGTGATAGTCATCCGCTTTGCACATGGCTCACAACCCTGTTCATCACGAGCGTACAAAACATATTGAAATTGATTGTCACCTTGTGCGTGATGCCGTTCAAACGGTGTCATCACAACTCGAAAGGTTCACACTTCGCTCAATTAGCCGATGTTCTCACAATAGCTTTGAATGGGCGACAATTTCGATTTTGATTGGCAAGTTGGGCGTGTGTGATCTACACTCTCCAACTTGAGGGGCGTGTTGAGATATGAGTTATTTGTCCATATCCTTTCCATGTATAGATAAGTATAAATAAGTTAGGGTAATATTTTCTTATCATAATTATAGGGATTTGTATAGTATGGTAGGAATAGACTTCTTGGAGAACAAGACTCTTCTTGTATATATATTCTTTGTACCGTGACTTTTGTAAATCAAAGAAATAGAAAAAACATTATTCTCTCCTTCATGTAATCTCTGTTCCAACTTGATCATCGGTCTCAAGACTATGTGGAAAGTAAGTGTATTTGTTATGCCAAAAATAAAACTTACTTTAAACTGAATGAGGAGGTGACTATATATACTTATACGGGCCGGGCGTCTTATTTATTTCGAGTCCATTTGCTGAGGTGAGGTCGAAACAATTTAAGCGAGTCCGCATATGCACATCATCACTATTAATGACTTCATGTTTCATTTTTATGACTTCATACGAGATTTTCACATGCGAAGTTCAAAGACGCTCACGTATTAGCGGTGCTGTAACTATAGGATAAACAGCCGCTTAGTTTTAACTGTTGGTATTTAAAGGAAAATATAGGTAAAATTGCAATAATAGTGCAGGTGACCCCATGAATTACAATAAACCCTCAAACCTAATCCTTCATTTTTCTTTTTCTTTTTCTTTTATTTTTCAGTTTTGCTTTTTTTTTTAAAAAAGAATTTAGATTCGATATATGGATACAAGCTTGATCTCAAATCAAATTGAAAAGTTTTCAGAATTTAGTTGTTAGGAAGACGATGATGAAAAATGACACTAGTTCTTATGTGTTGCTTGTTTTTTTGGACGAGGTAGTGAAGTAAAGTCTCAACAGATTTTTCAGAGTGATTATGCATTTTTGGCCTACGAGTTGAATTTGATTTGGAAAGTTGTTAACCGATTATTTGATTTTTCGAATCGAGGTGGTAAACGGACGGATTGGACGGGTATGGACAACGTTTATATGGGCGACAGCTTTAAATGAGCGGGCGAGTGAGTGCCCATTAATAACATTAGTATAAATGGGCGGCCTCAAATAGACTTGGACGCCCATAGACGCCCACTTATCCCTTAAAATAAAAATAAAGGCAAAGAGTGCATTTACTAAAATTGGTTTTGAACAAATGTTCAACTAACTATTAATTATAGCAGTTTTTATTGCTATATATTGTGTTAATGATTAATGATTACTAACAAATACTTTCACAATTCTAGAATAAAAATTATAGTCAAATTGACTAAATTACTGTAGCAGTTTTTATTGCTATTTTATTTTAGGTTGTTCTAAAATAAGCACTCCATTCGTTCCTAAATTATTGTCGTGTTTTAGTTTTTAGTTCAATTGACTATTTTTCAAATAAAAATTTGAATTATATATTTTTATTTGAAAAAATTAAAATAGGACAATATGGATTATATATTATTCAAATTTTTATTTGAAAAAAAGTCCATTTGAGTTTTAAAAGTCAAATAGAACAATATAGGAACGGAGGAAGTATTTCTTTTTGATTTAAAAAAATAAAAAATTCTCCACTGGGTATGCACAGGGCACCAATGGGTTAGATGGGCATCCAGTTAAGCTCATATGTGCCCACCAAAATTAGTGGTCTCAAATGGGTATGCCCACTTATACCCACTAACAATTTTAAATCTAACCATACGCATTAATTAATGGGCGGACTGGGCGGACAAATGAACATGGACAAAAATTGCCACCTCTATTCTGGATGTGATTTGGGGGACGTGTCCCGTGTCCCCCCTTGAGTTTCTTAATTCAAGAGACTCAATTTAAGAGATATTTACCTCTATATTTTTTTTATTTTTTTTATTTTTTTTGACACATCATCTCTTTAATTAAAAATTGATTAAATTTGTTACTTTTTCATCTTAAATATTGTTTTTTATTTCATTTTAGTACATCCCAACAAAATAGTTCTCTTTGATTTCTTAGAAAGCCTTTTTTATTTAACTGTCTCAATATTATTTTTTAATTGTGAGATTGAACAAGAAAAGAATATCGATTTAACAACACTAAAAAAAAATTTGATTATTAAAATAATATACAATATTTGGGACCATGGTAATAGTATTTCCTTAATTATCAAGGGGTTTCTTGCAATTTTGAAATGGGCTTGTCATAGTCCATCATAATCAAAAGACCCATGTACAAAAACATGGGCTGGCCTAACTATTTAATTAGACCAGCTCATTATTCAAAAATATCGAGAATTTGTGGACCTAAATTAATCCTCACTTTGAAATCAATTTTGACTAGTAAAAATTAATTAAAGAATTTTTGACCAATCAAATTATAATTTTGCAACAAAGTTTTAAGTGATTCAAACTATAAATTTGCATTTACATCTATGAAGTTAATAATAATTTAAATTTTATCCTACATAAATAAAATGTCAATTATTTCTGTTTCTAAAATTTGATTTTCTTTCTTTCTTATTTTGTAGGAAAGGGAGAAAGAGGATGGGCTCCAGGGCCTGGACTCCAGGCACACACAATTTTTTTCTAAGTCTTTCAGCATCAATGGGCCATTGCAAGATCATGACAAAGCGTAGTAGGCCATATAATCAGGTCCATTTTACTTTCTTTTCCATTTGTCCATGAGAGAAAAGCTTGCTCGGCCCACGTCATTAATTATTAAGAAATAATTTTCTTTTAATTAAATCAGGGCTTGAATCATGAATCTAATTAAGTAAATTTTAACTCAAAGGATTTGATGACCACCACTGAGTTCCTGGTACCACGTTATTGGTATTATGAATCAATCAAATAATATTGCGTGGAGATAAAAAGTTTCGCAAAGTTATGTTAAAAAGTGTAAAAAGGTTAGATAGTTTAGGGGATCAAAAAGTTCAACCAATCAAATGATATAATAAAAAGGCAAAACATACAATTGGGCCACTGTACTTTGGAAAATGTTGCAATGGCCGAATGTTTGAAAATGTTATTTGGGTCATTATACTTCAGTTATCTTGCAAACGAGCCCATTTTCTGACGGGCGTTAGACCAGGCCATTAACATTAACTGAAAACCCTATTTTGCCCTTGCCCTTGGATAAAGGATTACGTTGCACGATGTAGTCGCATTCACACCCACCGAAACAATCTTCGCTCGCTAACAAAGAAAAAACCCCAAATTAGTAGGGTTTGCGATCTTCAAATCATTTCGATCTGGAGACCTACAAATCGAGTACGAAGGCATTAATCAACACAAAAGATACTGGAATCGAATGATATAACATCGAATCGAAGATACAAGGTGAATACGCTTAACCCTAGTTCGTATTATGACGTTGTTCGCACTATCAATTCTTCCCTTCATCCATGTTTCTGTATTAGGGTGTTAGGGTTTTATGACTGTAGTTTACAAGTTGTATAATCATTGGTTGTACTGACTTCACTTCATCTTTCTCTCTGCTCAACTTCATCCTTCTCTGTTGGAGTTCGACATCTTCAATTTTTTTCCCCTTGATTCAAGTTCTTATTAACAATATCAATGAGTGGGTATGAGATATCAAGGTTAGAAGGCTCCTCTTCATCAGCAGGCTCATATTTGGTTGCATCTTATCGACATAAAACTTGTGGGTGTAACCTTAAGGTAGCCCTATTTACATCTGGTACTGAGAAGAACCCAGGACGATGATTCATTCGATGCCTTAGATACATGGTAAGTAAATTTGATTTTTGATTTTTGATTTTTTCGTAAAAACCCTATTCTGTAATTTTTTCTATTAGCTTATATTTTCACAAGAACCTTAAAAAAAATTTAATTTTTTGCTTCTTATAGGTGTATGACTGTGGTTTCTATGAGTGGATTGATGAGAAATTTACAAATAGGTCAGTGGAAGTAATTAATGATTTGAAGAAAGTGATCAAGGTTTTGAGAGAGAGAGAACATGACTTCAAGGAAGAACAATTGTTGAAAGAAGAGTTTGAAAGGATGCAGAAGGATTGTGCCAAGAAAAGGGAGAAAATTAAGAGT
Organism: Platycodon grandiflorus; assembly: GCA_016624345.1. Classification (NCBI taxonomy): domain Eukaryota; kingdom Viridiplantae; phylum Streptophyta; class Magnoliopsida; order Asterales; family Campanulaceae; genus Platycodon; species Platycodon grandiflorus. The sequence goes on from CM028361.1 coordinate 38,560,501, forward strand.
TTGAACTATAGTATTGGACAATATGGGAGGAGGGAAAAGTTCTATCTTTTTGTAATAATGATACTATTGATTTTCAATTGTGTGTTACTGACACCATACTTCAAATTGGATGTAAATGGCAAAATGTTTTTGCCTTAGGTTGATGTAATGGCTTTGGAGGATGTAAATGGCAAAATGTTATTGCCTTAGGTTGATGTAATGGCAAAATGTTAATGTCTTAGGTTGGCAAAATGTTATCGCCTTAGGTTGATGTGATGGCAAAATGTTAATGCCTTAGGTTGATGTACTAGCACTGTTATTGAGAACCATTATGCTATGCAATGAGAAATGTGTTTGTGCAACTTTCAATTATGTCTTAATGACTTTTTTCTTCTATTAGTGTTTTGTGCCATAAAACAACCATACACAATGACAACACAAATGCCTTTTTTCTGCTTGTGTTTTGAGCCATAAAACAACGATACACAACGACAACACAAATGCCTTTTTTTGCTAGTGTTTTGTGCTATAAAACAACCCTGCACTTTGACAACACAAATGACTTTTTCTGATAGTGTTTTTGCCTTAAAGCAACCATACAAACTAATAAAACAAATGCCTTTTTTGTGCCTTAAAGCAACCATACACAAAGACAACACAAATCTTAAGCCAAAAAAACACAAATCACGGAACATCAGCTGTTAATTAAGAGGCAAAACATCAGCATTGTTCATTACAATATCTGTCCAAGAGAATATGATAACTACAGCCCAATGGATAGGATTGTTCATTCAAGTACATCAAAAGATCAACAAAAGATCCACTACGAGCCAAGTTTTTTACATCATAAGGTCAAAAGGTCAACATTGTTCATATGAACTATTGTGCACTACTTTGTTCGATTACATCTATTACGGCTTTTTGTTTTCTTCACTCCTTTGTTCGTAGTTTTTTGTACACTTTGGGGTCCTTGGTTCAATTGGTGTTTTCTTTTTGCCTTCTTAGAACAACCTCCTTTTTGCACCTCCTCGGCTGTTTGCATGACCTGCTGTTATGCCCCTTTTCTTTACAAAACCTACAAGTCATAACAAATAATTTTATGTTTAATCCATGTCATAAAGCCATCAAACTGAAATACAATAATACAAAAGTAAATGAAAAGTACTTGTATTACCTGTAAGTTATTTGTCTGCCCTTTTTAGTCAAGGTGTTAGGATCTTGATTAGCATTTTACTTTTTCTCCTCATTGGGGTCTTTAACCATACATTTCTTAGGTCTTTCAGGCATCTTCTTGTTTGGGGGTGGTTGAAGTGGCTGCTCAGTTGATTGTGATGATTGATTCTCACCATTGATAGGGCTCATGAGATGGGAGTAAGTACTAGCAAAAGTATCCTTCTTGTACCAATTGGAGACATAATTTTCTAGATCACCTCCCCTCTTGTATATGGCTGCCATGGCATGAGTGCAAGGAATGCCACTTAGGTCTCATTCTCTTCAATGACAATTCCTTTCTCTAATGTTAACGCTAAATGCATCCTTCACATGCCTAACCTCAAACTCATCTCCACCATTATAAACCACAGCCCAATTTTTAATCTGCTCCTTTTTTTTTCTCCATCCTCTTCCTAATCCTTGGACAAATGTTATGTTCATACGTTATAATCCAATCCTTACTCTTTTGAATCCTGACCATCACAGCTAACCTGATCTCCTCCAGCATATATATAATAGGTCTACACCTTGTAGCTAAAATACTGCCATTGAATGCCTCAGCAATATTATTTTCAACATTGTCCACCTTTGAATCTGTGTCAAAAAAGGCCTTTGACCAATGGATAGGATCTGTCCTCACAAGATCTTCAGCTGCCTGACTGTCTAAACACTTCAAGATTTCAAATTCTTGTTTGAATTTCTGTTTTGTGCAAGCTGTGGCAATACTCCAGAAACATCTCCTATATTCTCCTCCCTTATACTTCTTCCTCCAATTGCTGTAGATGTGTCTGGCACACATCCTGTGCTCAATATTAGGTAGCAAGCTTTCAATAGCAGGTAACAATCCCTACAAAGCATAGCAAACAAACTGTCATTAACTCAAAAGATCAATATATAATAATAAAAGTAAACTAAGTACAACAAATAAATGGTATTACCTTCTGTTGATCTGTGATGATCAACAGAAAAATAAAAAAAAATTAAACATCTCTCAAGAAAATATATAACTACTGTCTGTGGCCAAAGACTCTCCCTCGGCCTGTCTAGGGTTCTGCCCTAGCTAGGGTTTTTTTTCATTCATGGCGGTGCTAAGACGGACCCGCCACCCGCCGACCTTCCACCTCGACCAGCCTCTGCATAACCCCACACCTCCTAAATCCTTTTTGAAGTCCTAATGACCTCTAAACCGGCAACTCAACAACCACTATCTCTTGTGCTTCACCAAACTTCCTACAAGGGTGAACCAGCTTTGAAGATATCTGATGAAGCTGTCCGTATTCTTGCTCAACCTTTCAAGCATGCATTAATAGGTAAATTTTCTCACGGCCGTCCTTCCATGGAAGCAACACGAAAATATTTTCATACTTTTGGACTCAAGGCTGACTTTAAACTAGGGCATTTGGATGCCAAACATATCCTAATCCAACTAAACCATGATGAAGATTACCAAAGATTATGGATTAAGGATCAATGGTACCTTGGGCATTTTCCTATGAGAGTTTTCAAGTGGACTCCCGATTTTCGTCCCGATATTGAAAGCTCTATTGTTCCCGTGTGGTTTGCTCTCCCTAATCTTCCCATCCATCTTTTTCATAAATCCGCTATGTATGCCATTGCTAATCTCTTTGGTAAACCTTTGATGCTAGACCAAGCTACTTTGAACTTATCTCGTCCTAGTGTAGCCCGTGTTTGTGTTGAAGTGGACCTCCTACAGCCAGTTCCAAAGCGAATTTGGATATAGTGTGGTGCTAAGGGGTTTTGGCAATCATTGGAAGCAGAAAATCTAATGCGGTATTGTTTGCATTGCAATCGTCAAGGTCATTCAGAGGATTTTTGTAAAATTAAGAACCCTATAGCTGCTCCCTCATCAAATCCCAAGAACGTTCATACCACAAATGTTTCTGCTGCGGCTGCAAATCATACGGCTCCTCTAAAATCTCAGAATCTGACTTCCAATCCGTCTTCTCTTCAGCAGCACCAGACCAAGGCTATGAATCCAACAAGATGGACCCCTAAGAAAAACGATAAAGGAAAGGAAATCATCATAGACTCTACTCCAAATCCTACCGTTACTGAGCCAATTCTGGATGCTGAGTATCAAACTATGAAAGGTAATAATAAATCTCAAATTCATATCGCCCAGCATACTATTGTTCTTGATTCTGATCGAATTGACCCTATTGTTGAACCTGTTCTGCTGCCTTCAAATATTACTAATGATACTACTGAGCAGGCTACTTTCATGGGAGATAAACCTCAAGATCAAGTCTATTCCTCCCTCCCGACTAATGATATTACTGAGCAGGCTATTTTCGTGGGTGATAAACCCCAAGATCAAGCCTATTATGCCCTTCATACAGCTTCAAACCCGTCTCTTATTTCAGAAGTCCATGACCTGATCGAGGATGTTCAATGCAGTTTGGACGCTCTTCATCGAATAAACCCCACTTCTGGCTCTGAGAATCTGAATGACAACGTGGATGTAATTCCAGCAAATGACGATTTCCAGCATGGTATTTCTGATACTGATCGCGTTCAATCTTTCCCATCAAATCGTTTTACTATTTTGGACACTTTGGAAGAACAAGATACTGACTATCATGAGTTAGATGCCTTGAATCTTATGGTGAAGGACAATAAAAAGATTCCTAAAACAGATCGTCTCACTCGGCTACAAAGGGCTAAACTCTCCGTTTTGTCTCTTCCATCCGACTTTCATGGAACTTAAAGCCCTATTTTGGAACATTAGAGGGATTGGCAATGACCCCTCCATAGCAAGGTTAAAATATCTCATCAAAACCCATAATATTTCCTTTATTTCTATCTTCGAACCTATGATTGATCCTTCCAAGATTGACTTTATTACTCGTCGTCTCAAGTTCAAATATTGCTTTAAGAACACTAACGGCTCCATTTGGGTTTTTCTTAAAGCAGCTTACACTTGTCAGGTTATTCATAGCTCTTCTCAGCAAATCACCATACAAGTGCAACACTATTCTTGGCCTTCTTCTTCTTATATTACTAGTGTTTATGCTAAATGCGACTTGGAAGAACGCAGGGTTCTATGGGCTGATTTAATTGATCTTGGGGACCAAGTTCGTGACTCTCCTTGGTTAGTTGGGGGAGATTTCAATATTATTCTTCATCCTTCAGAGAAATCAGGTGGTAATGGTTGGGACCGTAATGGAGCCTTGGACTTCCATGCTTGCTTGGCAGCTTCTGGTTTGATTGATTTGGGCTATTCCGGTTCTGATTATACTTGGTGGAATAAAAGAGAAGGATCTCGCACTATTCATCAGCGTATTGACAGACTTCTTGGTAATCCAGGTTGGCTTGACAGATTTAATTCTTCCATGGTTCTACATTTACCTCGTACTTGCTCAGATCACTCTCCTCTGCTTCTCTCGTTTGGTTGGGCTTCTTCTTCTCAGATGACTTCATTCAGATTTCTTAATGTTTGGACTAGCCATGCTACTTTTTTGGACGTTGTCAAATCTGCTTGGGATATTTCTGTTTCTGGTCGTCCTTTGGCTGCTTTTTCCTGCAAACTTCGTAATGTTAAAACGGCTCTTAAAAGTTGGAATAAGGAGACGTTTGGAAATATCTTCTCAACTTTAAAAGCTTCTGAGGAGGATGTTCTTGAAAAGGAGTTATTCTTTGAGTTAAATCCCTCTGACTCTAATAGATCTCTGTTGCTTGCCTCTCAAGCCAATCATCGAATCATGCTTCGTAGGGAGGAAGCTTTCTGGGCTCAAAAGTCTCGTCTCTCTTGGTTAAAGGAAGGTCAAGGTAACTCTAAGTTATTTCATGCCTCTGTCCGACAAGCCCGTCGTAAGCTTCACATTCATACTATCATGGCTGAGGATGGATCTTTGCTTACTTCTGAGGATGCTATTAAAAAAGCTGGTATCTCCTATTTTCAGTCTCAACTGACTAATGATGGCTTTGGTGATGACTCTCTTGGATGTTATTCCACCTCAGTTCTTGATGATTGGAACTCTAAGCTTATTACTCCATCGATCCGGAGGAACTCAAAGATCTTGTTTTGCTATGAGTGGAGATAGTGCGTCGGCCACGATGGCTTTTACGGTAAATTCTTCTCTTCTCTTTGGGATATCATTAGCCATGATTTACTTCTTGCCATCTTAGAATTCTTTCTTGGATTCTCTATGCCGATCTTGGACTAGTACTTTAATTGCTCTCATCGAAAGTTGACCACCCCAATTCTTTCAAGGATTTTCGGCCAATTAGCCTTTGCAATTTACGTAATAAAGTTATCTCTAAGCTTTTGGCCTCTCGGTTGGCAAAAATTCTTCCCCATATCATCTCTCCGAACCAAAGTGCTTTCCAAAGGGTCGAGACATTCATGACAACATTCTCCTTGCCCAAGAGCTTATGGGTTATCTGAAAAAAAAGGTGATGGGATCTAACGTTATTATAAAGCTTGATATGGCTAAAGCTTTTGACAGGGTCTCTTGGTTATTTTTGATAAAAGTGCTCCGCCGTTTTGGTTTCCATGAGGTGTTTATTGACTTTGTTTGGCGAATCATCTCAGAATTGGTTTTCTATTCTCTTTAATGGCGCTCCTGTGGGTTTCTTCTCTTCTTCTCGGGGGCTTCGCCAGGGTGACCCGTTATCTCCGAGTCTTTTCATTATTGCAGCGGAAGTTTTGAGTAGGAGTCTCATTAAGCTTCATCATGACGACCCTTCGACGGTTTTCTCTACATCTAGTGGTTGCCCTATTATTTCTCACCTTTCTTTTGCGGATGATGTTATTATATTCTGTAATGGGCACTCGAGATCTCTTCAGAAGCATGTTCAATTACTCTCAAATTATGAGAAATCTTCAGGTCAGCTTGTTAATGGTTCTAAAAGTAGTTTTTACTATGACCCTTCGTTAGATGCTTCTCGGATAAATGTTATCACCTCTATCCTGGGCTATCGCACTGGGACCCTTCCTATTATCTATTTGGGTTGCCCTTTGTACTTGGGCCGTAAAAAGAAGAATTACTTCGATTCTGTTGTTACTAAGTTGAGAGATCGTATTGGTACTTGGATGGGAGGTTTTCTATCTCATTCGGGCAGGCTTATTCTTATCAAACACGTCCTTCATTCCATGACTTCGTATCTCATTGCGGCCTTGGATCCTCCGATATCAGTTCTTAATTCTATAGATAAGTTATTTGCCAACTTTTTTTGGGGTTCTGTTGAAGGAAAGCAAAAAGCTCACTGGATTTCTTGGGCTTCATGCTGCCGCCCGACTAGTGAAGGTGGGATTGGTGTTCCTTCTATATCTTCTTTGGTTAAAGCTTACGGCATTAAGCTTTGGTGGCGGTTTCGTACTCAAAAGAGTTTATGGGTGGATTTCTTGCGTATTCGGTATTGCTTATCTAATCATCCTGTGGTGGCAACTTGTAAGGGGTCTCATGTTTGGCTCCGTCTTCTTAAAGCTCGCGCTATTGCGGAACCTTTTATTCGTTGGAATATTCGAAGAGGTGACTGTTCTCTCCGGAATGATAAATGGCTTCCAATGTTCCTGGTTTTGGCCAAGGAAGACGCCCATCTTTCTGCTGTTAAGGACCTGTTCCAGTCCGCTTCATCCCTCTCTTCGCTAGCAATCTCTTCCCTTCTTCCTAGCGCAGTAAGCATCATCACAGACCTGCAACTCCAGCTTGTTGATGAGGACGATCTTCCTTGCTGGACTGCTACTGTCTCTGGAAAATTCACTATTAAATCTGCATTTGACATCTCCCGTGTTGCTAGTCCCAATCTCCTGTCTTCTAAATATGTTTGGAATCGATGTATTCCGCGAAATATAAGTATTTTTATGTGGCGTGTGCTCCTCTCTCGGCTTCCTATAGATGAAGCTATTTCTAAGCGTGGAGTGTCCATTGCCTCGAAGTGCTATTGCTTTGTCCTTCACAACTGCGGTGAATCCTTTCATCACGTCTTCTTATCTAGTGGCTTGGCTTCATCAGTTTGGCAGCATTTCCATTCTTTTTTTGGGCTCAACACCTCGCCAATCTCGGTCCAGCAGCATTGCATGTTTTGGTGGACTCAAACAGGTTCTTTGCTATTCTCCATTATCCCTTCCGTGGTCCTTTGGCATCTTTGGAAAGCTCGAAATAAAGCAGTATATGAGGGAGTGCAATCTACACCTCGTGGCATAATTCTTGCTATTCATAATGAGATCAATCTTATTCTTAAAGCTGGGAATTTTCAGGCGGTAGATTGGTCAAGTCCCTACTTAAAGATTTGTCGGCCCAAAAGGGTCTCCATTCAAGCTGTTGTTTGGTTAAAACCTCCGCAGGGCTTAGTCAAGCTAAATACGGATGGAGGTAGTAGAAATAATCCTGGGATTGGTGGAGGAGGGGGTGTCATTCGGGACTCTGAAGGTCGCTTCATTTATGGCTTCTCTTCTTATTACGGGATTTGTTCTAATTCTGTTGCTGAAATTCGAGCCCTTTTCCAAGGTGTTCGTTGGCTTTTCTCTCAAGGCTTTCACAATTCCATCGTGGAGATTGACTCAGCTTTTCTCTTCGGATGCGTATCTAAAGGTCATTCTCCTCCTTGGAATGCCTTTTATTATATTAGTGCTATTATTTCTTTGCAAAGGCTTGGGAATTATTTTTTTCGTCATTGCTTCCGCGAAGCAAACTCTGTTGCTGATAGCCTTGCGAATATTGCTATGGATTCTAAATTGGATTCCGTCTATACCACGCTTAATCAACTCCCAATTTCTGCTAAAGGTGCTATTCGGATGGATGCTAGAGGTGTTGCTCAAATTCGAATTTCTTAGGTAGTTTTTTCTGTCTTTTTGATTTGTATTTCTCTTTCGAGGTCAGGCTCCTTTGTCCTCCCATTTATAAGGGCCAGGTTGGTTGTCCCCCTCAAGTTTGTACTTTTATTTTTATTTAATAAAATTTAGCAGGGTGCCGCCCTTGTTTCCCTAAAAAAAATAATAATAATAATAAAAATAAAAAATAAAAAAAAAAGATCTGTGATGATAGTCCACCCAAATCCATCTTTAATTTCAAGGTCTTCAATCAAATTCTTAAGAAACCAAGTCCAGTTTTCTTTGTTTTCCACCTGAACTACAGCCCAAGTAACAGGGTACATCTGATTATTTCCATCTTTGGCAACTGCTGATAACAATTCTCCCTTTTGTATTCCTTTTAAGAATGCTCCATCAATCCCCAACATTGGTCTACAAGTCTCCAGAAATGTTGACTTCACAAGATCAAAGCAAACATACATTCTCCTAAAGAAGAGACCTGGGATGGGATAGAGTGACATGCTCAATGATAACAGTACTACTAGGATTTCTATTCTCTAACTCATCTTTATAACTCCAAAGCTTTGCATAATGTTCAATCATTGAGCCATCAAGGTGTTGCAATGCCCTCTTTCTTGCCCTACTGCACATGCGCTCACTCATTTCCACCTTAAATTATTTTAAAACATCTACTCTCATATCAGCCAACTTGTAAGCAGTGTTTCTTCTAAATGTTTCAAAGAATTCCTTAGCCAAAAATGTGGCAATGATCTGCTTTGTTCTTAAATGACATCCCACACTTATGTTCGGGATTATATGAGGTAATTTGCGAGAAATTGTATTGGTTCAATCCGCCCGGACTCTCCAAGGGCATACGACTGAGTTCATGCACACTTCAGACATCCTCATCTTCTCATTCCTAATCCATTTGATGTCATACCTTTTATCCAATCCATACTTTATAACCGCTTGCTTAAAAATATCTTTTGTTTCAAACGAAGACCAAGTCTTAAGCGGACATCTTTCATATCTATTGTAGGATTAAAAATTAAAAATTTTAGACCTTGTTTCCTAGTCAAAGTCAGGCTTTCTCCATGAAATATGTTGTCATTAGGCTCATCATCTTCATTACTGTCATAATCACTATCAGAACTTATTGAATCACTATCATATGCACTCTGGGGCTGTGATTGTTCCCAATGGGTCGGTGTAAGTGTAGGGTCAATTTTGTCGGCTTCTTAGGGTACCACGATAGAGTCAATCCCTTTAGGATTCTTGGCTCTTCTATTATTCATCACAGCAACCCTAACTTCCACAAGCTCCTCATCACTATCATTGAAATCATCTTCACTTAAACATGGTTCTATATTGACCCCCTCATCCTCAACCTCATATGGATATACAAATTTAATATCCACAGGCTCATCATGAGCCATCTCAGCCTCAACATTTCCCATTTGATTATCAACTTGACTCTTTTCAGGCTCATCATGAGCTATCTCATTCTCAACGACTCAACCCAGATCATCATGAGCCATCTCAAACCCAACATTCTCAACCTGACTTTTTTCAGGCTCAGCATTCTTAACCTGACTCTCAGCCATCTCATAATCAACATTGCCCCATTCTTCAGTCATGTCAACCTCAAGCTTACTCTTTTCAGGCTCATCATGAGCCATCTCAGCTTCAGGCTCATCCTGAGCCATCTCAGTCTCCATCTCAGCTTCAGGCTCATCCTGAGCCATCTCATCCCTCATCTCAGCTTCAGGCTTAACCACTTTCTTTTCATGCCATATTATAATATTCAGTTCATTTTTAGGCTCAGCATCATCTCCATCTAAATCTACAATAACTGGTCCATCTCCAACTCTTGGTCCATCTCCAACATTTTCATTTACAATCCTTTGGTAAATCAATACCATGTTCAACATACATATATACAAACCCTATATCCTTACATTGATTCACCATTCTTAACACTCTATCATCAGTATCAATTGAATTCAATCCTTTATCAATAGATTTTGAAGGCAACCTATACCATATTTGCTTCACAGTTCAGTTCCATACTTCAAATATGATTGGACATACTTTTCAACTTTAAAATAATTTAAGGTATCCGGACAAACATCGGGATAAAATCAACACTACCTCCATTATACTTCAATTTGCCCTTATCCTTGCGAAATTTCCCCCCATGTAGCAAAAATATCCCAATTGTCTTATCCATTCTGCATATAGTAGACATATAATACATATAAAATCAGTTCAAGCCCCATTATCATTAGTAAATAAGTATAACTACATATAATAAACAATGGCATAACAGTTTAAGCCCCACTATCAATTATTAAACATATCACACAAACATCAAGAACCACATATCATTACAAGACAAAATTTTAAAGTACCACTATCAATTATTAAATGACAACAGACAAAGCATTTTTCGAATTTTGGGACCACAACGGTGTATATAAAAGAAAAACTATATCGGTACAACCAATGATTATACGGCACTGTAAACTACGGTCTTAAAACCCTAACACCCTAATACGAATCATGGAACAAGACAAAATTTTAAAGTCCCACTATCAATTATTAAATGACAACATGCAAAGCATTTTTCAAATTTTGGGACCACAACAGTGTATATAAAAGGAAAAAGTGAAGTCGGTACAACCAATGATTATACAACTTGTAAACTACGGTCATAAAACCTAGCACCCTAATACGAAACATGGATGAAGGGAAGAATTGATAGTGCGAACGTCATAATACGAATTAGGGTTAAGCGTATTCACCTCGTTTCTTTGATTCGATGTTCTATCATTCGATTCCAGTATCTTTTGTGTTGATTAATGCCTTCGTACTCGATTTGTAGGTCTCAGTTGAAATGATTCGAAGATCGCAAACCCTACTAATTTAGGGTTTTTCTTTCTCGAGGCGAAGATTGTTTCGGTGGGTGTGAATGCGACAACATCTGATGTAGAACACGTGGCTGAAGTATATTTGCGCAAGATGGAAGGCAATAAGAGTTTTGGAAGGAAGATTGGAAAGTTAGGGGGGCAAAGTGGCAATAGGCAGAACTAGTACTAGTAGAAATCATGAATTGGATGAGTCTTTTGTCAGTAGGGCATAATTTGGGCATAACTTTTGATCCCGAATGAACCACAGGATCCACTGCATATCAAATCGAAGCTCTCAACGAGATCTACGAGACTCACCAGTTTTACCTGTGATGCGTTTGGTTTTGGCCAAAAACACTGTTTAAGTATTGTTTTGGGCTTCGGAAGTTTTCCTTATTTACTTTTGTCGTTTTCCTTTTAGGGTTTGGTTTGTTTAGGGCATATAAATACCCTCTTAAACATTGTTATGAGCAGCTTTTGATTAATATTAAACGTTTTCTCTCATTGTGAAAACCCTAAGCCGTCTTAGGCTTGTTCTTGGAGTTTCTCGTGGTAAGAACTTCAAAGTTGTTAGTTTATTCGTCAACATCGTGCAACGTAATCCTTTATCCAAGGGCAGGGGCAAAATAGGGTTTTCGGTTAATGTTAACGGCCTGGTCTAACGCCGTCAAAAATGATAACTGAAGTAAAATGGCCCAAATAACATTTTCAAACATTCGGTGGCGAATGCAACCTTCCCAAAGTACGGTGACCCGATTGTATGTTTTGCCTAATAAAAATATCACACAACATTGCTAGGTTAATTAGTGATTTCACATTATCTCAATAACTTGATATTCTTGTAATACCCAATACTTAATTGATACAAAACATTCCTAGGTTGAAGATTTAGAACTTTAATATGTGATCGATGATGAGGATTACTACGTTGTTCGTTCTTAACGGGTTGTCCGGTGGTAGAGTTGGGGCTTCACGAGTGTGGGGTCTCAGGTTCAATCCATTCCCACACTCTCTTGGGAAAAAAATAAAATAAAAAATAGGCTAATACCCGTCCTACGAACGAAAAATTTTAAAAATAATGCATTTCATATTTTAGCATAATCACATAAATTCATATATACCAAACAATGTAGAGAAATAATTGGGTTAATGCGTATTTGTTTCAAATCGAGATATAACCAATTCATTGTATATATTGTTCGTTTAACGAAATACATACAATATATTTTAAGTAAATACATATAGTATATTTAAATTACTACATTTTTAAAAAATCTATGTCGATCACTTTAAATACAATGACCTTAACTAACCAAAATAGTAATTACAAAAAATATAAATAAAAAAATAATTTCTGATTTAAGATACAATTAAAGTCAAAATGCAATTAAAAATTACAAATAAAAAAAGTTTTACAAATTTAGGGTATGGTTAAAGCAAAAATAGTAATTAGAAAAAATATAGGTAAAAAAAGAACTTTAACAGATTTAGGATAATGTTAAAGTTAATTAGAAAAAGTTACACATGTAACCTAAGCTTGTAATTAGAAAAAAGTTACAAATAAAAAAGGGTTTTAGAAATTTAGGATATGGTTAAAGTCAAAATTGTTAGATCCATGTTGATATGCTCGAATATATGCTAGAGGGGGTGTGAATAGCCTATATTACCTTCATTTAAAATTTCATCCAAATTTGAAATACATTTAGAAGCGAGGATGAAAAGTTTATCGGTCAATTTTCTTTAAAAGCAACATTGCGATGTGCTTGAGGACCTTATCTACTCGTCACGGTAGACTTGAATGTACGCTTGAAAATTAAAGTTATAACATTTCTTGATGTAAATAAGTAGTGCGGCGGAATGACTAACGACAAACATATAACATAGAAGATTAAGGTAGTGTGCATAAATTAGTACAAGTACATTATAACAGCAGTTTTGAACCTTCATTAGATGCAACTATCACTTTCTATGAACATATTGCTTAAAAGAATAATACAAGTAAAATGAGGAAGATAAGTAAAGGCTTGAATGTAAAGAAATATACTTTATATTTAAAATTCAGCGAGAGGTTTACTCAAAGGTAAACATGCTTAATACATCAACCTAGACTATCTATCCTAGTAATTTTCCGGGGTTTCATGGAAAGGAAGACAAGGGATGCGGAAGACGTATTATGGGAACTCTCACCTTAATTAGCGGTTCCTAATCCCTAGGAAGGTGGGGAAGGAAAGTGCTAGTGTGAGAGCAATGTGAGAAGAATATATTATGGGTTGTTCAAATATCAAGTATTAATTTGAACAACGAATGCAAAGCACTCGACCAACTATATATGATGACACTTTATTGCACAACAGGCAGCCCTTGCAATGGAATACAAGTCTGTCGGTATGAATGCAATGAGGATTGTTTGCTGTGGGTCTTCATCGGATATTTTCAAGCAGATTCATTCTTCAACGGTAGGCTGGATTCTTGGTCTCTAGCTATGGATTAAGAGTAAAGCCGCTAAAGAGACTGAGTCTTTCGAAGGAAGAAAGAACTCAAATCAAAAGGAAGTTCTTGATTAGCGAAGCTTCTTGCCTTATGAATTTTAGATTACTCTCCACAAAGTGTTTGTTCGACACTTGTATTTTCTCACTCTTTGTGTTCTCACTACACTTTTTTGCGCAAACTTGAAGGGGGGTAAGAGATTTCTTTTATAGGCAAAGGGAATAAAGTATCCGTTGTGACTTGAATTGATTTTTATCCATTGGAAGGTTTGTTCTTCAATGTATCAGAGTACATCGTATGAACTGTTGGATAAAAATCTTTGTGAAGATTGTATCTTGATTTATGTCCGAGAATCGGTGAGAGAAGATGTGACTTGACGTGTAGGCCGGGGTTGAAGCGTCTTGTGGGTCTTTGATAGGATGCGTCTTGAAGGCGGGACCAAGCACAAAAGAGGAATTGTCTAAAGGATTAACATGAGGGCTTAGACATCAATGCGTATCTTTAAGCTATAAGGGAGATCTGCAAAGTATTGTTTGCGAATCTTTGTAAACTTTATTGCTTGGAGAACGACTGATGTTCTTCTTTAAATTTCATAGCACTATTGCAGTAGACTTGTAGAGAGCATAATTGATACTAAGATATCTACCAATGTATAAGCTATTTGGAGTGGTGTTCTTTGAGAGAATATCTATTGGTAAAATATTCTGGTGAGACATCTGTGGTGAGAAATCTTGGTGCTTATAGAGCTAATTCATTGGTGAAATCATCATTAGTTGGTAGGACAAAGACGGGACATGTACATAGACTTCCTAGTCTAGATGACCTATGCCCTTTTAGCCACTCATAGAACATGCGTTGTAATGGTAACAAGTAAATCACTGTATTGGAATATACAAACTTATCTATCAACTGTTTCACAGACACATTCCTAACAAAAGTAATAATTAGAAAAAAATTACATATAATTTTTTTTTATCTAGATTTAGGATAATATTAAAGTTAATTAGAAAAGTTACGAGGTAAACCTGTTGGACAAGAAAGTTTTTCTTAAAGCTGTCACATGAACCTTGAGAGTGAACAATGACTTTTGTTTTAGTTATTATTAATAAATTGAGATTGATTAGACACCCTAACATACCTTTAATGATTTATTTGATTTTATATTTTCTTGTGGTTATGTAATCAATTCACCTGTTCCACTACTAGATGACTGTTAGTGAGGGCAACTGACCAAGGTTACTAATGATAATACTAATCTAAGTAACAATTTTTATACATATATGAAATATCTCAGTTTCTTAGAGAGATTTGTAGTAAATCTTATAGGGAACTACCTAATACATTTTATATCTTAATTTTCTCTCATTATTTTGTCTTCTTACAAAATCCAAACAGGGAACAGGATGAATTGGGTTTGGTTGAGCCTAAAAAACTAAATATTAATAACCTTTCTCTTTATGAATGCCAAAGGACAAAAGCCGAAATCATAAATATGCAGTCTCATCCACTGGACTTCAGTTAAATACCCTTTTTAGATTGATGAATATATAAATTTTTACTTGATGAAAAAAAAAAGTAATTTTCAACAAATTTGTTTAGAAATTTATTTAGATTCTGATATGGGAAAATATTACCTATCCAAATTCTAAAAAATCTTAAATTTCTTTTGAATATGCGTTAAGAGTCCAGGTCAAAGTGATACTAAGAGCCCGTTTGGTGTAGCGTTTTGAAAACGCAGTGTTTTAAAAACGCAGCGTTTCTAAAACGCAGATTATTTAAAACGCGGCTTTTTTCTTTATAAATGCGTTTGGGATATTATGTCAAAAGGCTGCTTTTTATTCCCTACTGCGTTTTAAAATCTGCGTTTTGGGAAAAAGCTAGGAATTCCAGCGTTTTAAAACGCAGCTGAGTTTTGAAAACGCAGTATTTTCTACCGCAGTATTGAAACGCTAAATTAAGGAATAAGCTGCGTTTTAACACTGCGTTTTGGCTAAAACGCGCGAACAAACGGACTCTAAAACACTTTGATTAAAAGTGAGCTGCGTGTTCTAATCTGAGTAGTGATACAGGTAAGGACATTGTGTTGGTATATAAGATCAGAAGTCGAATGTGATATGGCAAATGCCAAAATCACAAATATGAGATCTCCATTGGCCTAAAGGGGAGCCAAAAAAATGTTAAATATTTTATTTTAAAATAAGCAAATACTTTCTTTTTTCGGTGTCCCAAGAAAACATCGAAAGTGATCGAACGCATTTTATGAAACCTCGACTCTACCACCGAACCACCACGTAAGGACTAAAATGAGCAAATACTAGTTTATATTTTTATTGATAATTTACCAAAGGTAAACCTAAATGATTATTAGAAAGATAAATTATATACCAGATAATAAACCATTTTAGAGCCCGAACCCTAACTATTACCCATACAGAAGTGTCCATAAGTTTTCCACCTTTAGAGAGTTCAATCATCGATGATCCTTTAATGTATTCTCTTTCTTTTTATGGTACCTTTTCAAATCAAATATACCTCACCATCACAAAAAGAAAATAATTAAAAAGATAATTAAGGACAAGTGTGTAACATGCAAATGTTTATATGCACGGGCCAATGCATTGACATTGATGCTTCTTAACTTTATGATGAGACATTAAGCATTGGGTTGACCCTATAAAAAGTATTGAAAATTGTTGGGGAGTACACTTTGAAAAAAAAAATTTATTCTTTCCAGTCCATCCTTTTTTCTTTTAAACAGAAAAAAAATATTTTAATAATATTTTTTTCTAAAATACCCCTGTCTATTTCATCCAAATCAACTATGACTTCTTGTAAATTTCATCCCGATGACTTCCTAAAACTCATTCCACTAAATCAAAGCAAAGCAAAGCAAATGCGTATTCCTTCCCCCTCCCAATGCAATATTACCAAATTTGATCACCCCACTGCTCCCTTATTCCTCCATTGAAATCCAATGAATTGAAATTAAACAATCCTACGCAAGTTTAAAAATAAACAATTACATTAAATCAAAAATCATAAAGGTTATCATAACAGGATGAACAAAGGGAAACATGATTTTAAAAATCATGGAGATCTTTCGAATATAAAATGGTGGAGAAATGAAGAAAAGGGGAATGAGAAGCATGTGTGTTTTTGAACAATGTAGATAGAAGAAAATAGATGGGGAAAGTAGAAGAATCATGAGAATGAAATTGCAATTACGAGAAGAAAATAAAGGAAATGAAAAAGGGGTGTTAGGTCCATGGTAGTATGCTCTGTGTATAGGCTAGAGGGGGGGTGAATAGCCTATACTATGTATATTAAAAATTTCATCCTATTTTAATATGTAAGTTGAAAGTAAAGATGAAATAATTAATATAAATAGTATATCTTCCTAGTTCTTAACAGCTTTGCCGATATTGGTTAAATCGGACAAATGGGATCGGCAAATTTGAAGAACATGCAAAAGGAAGATGTTGTTATACTTGGCTGATGAATAAGAGTTTGAGCAGCGGAAGAATAGACGACATAAGTATAACGAGATAAGATTGAAGTAGCTGTAAATGTTTGAGTACAATCTAAGCATAACAGTTAACTAAAATCTTATATTAGATGCATCAATTACTTTCTACAACCAGATTGCATAAGATAAAGTAAATTATACAGGAAAGAGAAATAAAGGCTGAATGTATCAAAATATATATTATATTAAAATTCAGCAGAGGTTTGCTCAAGGGCAAACATGCTTAGTACATCAACCTAGACTCTCTAACCTAGCAATCTACCGAAGAAAGAAAAAGGAGAGATTAAGAAAGCGAAATCAAATCTATCGAAAATACATTGGAAGATGTACTCAAAATGAATTGAGATATCTTCTGTAGTTTCAACTCGATAGATTTGTTGTGAGAAGAGAATATTAGGCGTTGTTCAAATAGCTAATATTTGAACAACTGAGTGCAAAGCACTCGGCCAAAAGTGATGACAATTTATTGCACAATCGACACAACTTATAATAAAGTATAAGTCTGCCGATATGAATGCAATGTGGATTTTTGGGCTCTAGCTCTTCATCGGACATCTTCAAGCTGGATCGGTCTTCAACAAATTGCGGGAAAGCTTGGTCTTTTTTGAAGGTTTGAATTGCGGCAGAAGAGGCCGAGTCTTTCGAAGGGAGAAGAACTCAAATCAAAAGCTGGGTTTTGATCAAGCTATACTTCTCAGCCTTTGTAGTTTCTGTTTTTCTCTCTTTTCAAGTGTTTGTTCTTACACTTGAATTTCTCACTCTTTTGAGTGTGGTATTTAGATTGAAAGAATGAAGATCGATTTCAATACCACGATCTCTCACGGAGGTTTTGCATACATGCCATTGTTATTTATTGTGAGAATGAGAGTCTTCTTAAATAGGTTGGAGAAGATGAAGAATTTGTTGAAGCATTAAATGGGTCGCCCATTGGAAATCTGAGACATTGAATGCACATGAGTGCGTCCTTCAAACTGTTGGGCAAAGACCGTCCGTTAAGCTTAGTGCTTTGAATTTGGTCCGTGATTTAGGCTGACAGATTTGACTGGACATCGCGTAGCTGGGACATAGCGCCTTGTGTTCGTCCTTTTGAAGAATCTTGTCTTGAAGTCTGGACTTTAAACAGAAGAGGAAATGTTGTTGGATAATAGTGAAGGCGCGATCATCGATGCGTATCTTTGGTTTTGTCATAAAGATCTTGTAATGGATCTATTTTGACATGTAGCGTTCGATCAACGACCGATATTCCTCTTGAATAATCAGCTTTTCTGCAGTTCATTCATATAAGGATCTTGGCCGATATAGATATCTGTCGATGTAGTAACTGTTGAAGTGAAGTTTGTTGATGGGACATTACCGAAAGTAATGTCTGCTGGTGGGATATTGCCGATGAGTATGTCGTTGGCGCATGAAGAGAGCTAATCCATTTTAAAGTTGTCATCACCTTGGTAGGACAAAGACTCGGATATGTACAGAGACTTCCTAGTCTAATGACCTATGCATTGTTTCAACAAGTTGCCACACTAACCGGACGCACCCTTTTAGTCACTTGTGAAACATGCGTTGTAATGGGAACAAGCAAATTACTATATTTGGAATATGCATACATATGTATCATTTGTTTCTGGGCATATTCCTAACGGGAGAGAGAAACCGTATGAACGAAGGGAATCGATGGAGGCTAAAGTAAACGCATTGACACTAAACTAGTGGCATCCGGATGCAACAATTGTTGCATTTCGATACCCAAATTAATCGAGAAAGTGGCATCCGATGCCCAATTTGTTGCATCTCGATGCCCAATTTTTGCATCTCAAATTGAATCCCAATGCCCAAATTAATCTGAAAGTGGCACTACATCCCAATACTCAATTTGTTGCATCCCGATGCCCAATTGTTTGTATCTCAAATTGAATCCCGATGCCCAAATTAATCGAGAAAGTGGCCTTGCATTCCGATGCCCAATTGTTTGCATCTCAAATTGAATTTCGATGACCAAATCTTGCATTCCGATGCCCAAATTAGTCCGAGAAAGTGGTGCGTGTGATACCCGACCCAAATTTCCATACAAAATCCCAAGGTTGGGTTGCCAAAAACAACCATATAACATACCAAAACGCATACACACCAGATTTAACATAAGTGCAAATAATCTTCGGTGATATAATTGCCGAAAAACAACTTGTAACAACCACGAGTTTACAACTCGGGAAAGAAAACAACTACAACAACATCGTCCACAACATGCCAGAACAACAACAACATAACCACGAGCTACAACATGCTCGGGAAACAACTAAAATAAAACTACTGAACAAAAGCGCAACATACATGTCGGCTACCAAAAGAATATACACAACCAAGTATGATTCTACCCCAAAGTAAAGTCTATATAACTTTACATACCAACGTATCTCACCAAAAAAAATTCCTAACAAAACTGTACAAATCAAGTACGCCACAAGGACAACCTGTTATCTAGCCCCGTCCTCACCGAGAGCAGCCTGGCTGGTTCGGATCTAAGGAAAACAATTAAACACAACGGGGTGAGTCGAAAATCAATAAGTTACTAAACGCAACTACATGACATGGCATAATGCTCAGCTGTAATTGAAATCAAGTGATAGCATTTCTATACATCACAACTCAAACATGAAATATCATCAACGATATACAACTCATGTTAAACACATAGCACTTTGATGTTCACATAAGTGCTTGTAAAGTAAATCACATAACAAAGGATATTGTTTCTCTTTATTCTTCTTTGTGTTGCTCTGCAATACACAAAATAACAACGTGTATCGATACTCGTCTATGATGTATCGATATCCCCAAACTTGTCGGGTCTCCCGAAAATCTATCGGATCTTAGCAACCAAAGTCACGCGTATTGCTATAACAAAGGGCTACCTCCCACCTGGGCGGGTGAGGTATGTGTGCATACCGATACGGCGACTTATAGCGATCACGAAATGAATTCGTAAAGACTATATGTCGTCCCATCATAACTCGTTAACACAAATGCCAGCTGGACTCAATGCAATGCACAAAATGGTGTCTACTCATCTTATGCAATTTAACCCCCAAGTTCAAAAGTAGTGAACTTGGTAATTGTCAAGTAATCTATTTTACTCAATAACATGCTATCAACAAGCATATACTTTTCAAGTTTATACAATCACATAGAGCTATCTACAAGTCTCTATTCCACAACATCAATTATTCAATTCAACCAACTTGTTTGAGGGTTCATAATTCTACTCAAACCAACTCAGATTTTTGTAGGGATTTAAAAACATGTTTGGTGTGTATTGTTCATTCAAAACTCTACCTCAAGAGTTCACTAACATAATTGTTCACTTTGGGTATAGTTGTTATTTGCAACCCTCTTCCAACTGAAGTCTTTGTTCTTCTCTTAGTACAATTCTAAGTTCAACAATGAGTAATTAACTCAACCAAATATCTCATACCAAGTTCATCATCACAATCAAGATTTCACACATCCATGTAACATTTGGACAAGTATATCACATCTTTAACAAAGCTAGCAAGTCTATAATGTCACTAGCATAGTTTGAGGCTTTAAGCATGCAAAGGGGATTAGTAACTTACCTCAATTACAGAAATCAAACCACTAAAAAGAGAATCAAAACCTTCAAAATTGTTCTCCTAGTCCTAAACAACACAAATCTGGCCTTGGATTAAAGCTTGGATGGTTGGATATTGAGGAGATGCAAAACACACAACAAAACACCTTGACAGCACACACAGTTTTCTCTTAAGGTTTAATGGAGTTTTTTCAAAGGTAATGGGAGTATTGAGGTTACTCTATCAGGGTGTTAAGGGTTAGAAGAGGTGGTGAAAAGCTGAATCACTCCTCCAAGGACGTGTCTCAACATAAACAAAAGTCTTGCATACAATATATAATATTAAAACACATACAACACATCTATCAACAGGGCGATTGCCCTCACTCGAGGCAAAGCGATCACTCCACAATCTGTCTACAAGGCGATTGCTTTGCTATTAACCAAGGCGATTGCTTTGTCCTCAAATCTCGAAAGCCAACATTCTGTCCACAGGGCGATCGCTTTGCTACAAGCCAAAGCGATCGCTTTGTACTCAGTTCACAAATGCCAACTCTCTGTCCACAGGGCGATCGCTTTGCTACAAGCCAAAGCGATTGCTTTGTACTCAGTTCACAAATACCAACTCTTTGTCCACAGGGCGATTTCTCTGACCCTTGCCAAGGCGATCGCTCTGTCTCCAGTGTGTTACAAACTAAGTACAAAGTCATTTTACATAACCAAAACCAACCCAAATAGTACTTAGGCATATATCACAAGTATATAAGGCTAAAATTCTCAACAAGCTACACAACCATAGTTCATATTTCTAACATGGCATTTCTACTCATGCTAATAAAACATATACTTATGCAAATAACACATTATGAGAGCTAGGGTATTACATACTGCATCTTGATACCCAATTTATTGCATTTCGATGCCTGATGCTTGATGCGCACATTTTTGGTTTCATTAAGGGTATTGTTGTCTTTTCGTCCCAAAAATACCTTTTTCAGGTTTTAAAAAAAGAAAAGTAAATTGGAGCAATTACAAATGTTAAAAAGGGACCGACCTGTAATTCACCCTAAAAAGTAGGGTGATTTTCAATTCACTCAACTAATCAAGCCCTATGGACCATCAATGGGGTCCAAATCCATTAGTTCAACTCCTCATTCATAAATATGACTTGCACTCCCGTGTCTGCCCAGTTCCAACCAAATAGAGTTCTATTCTATTTTGAAATATTTTACATAAAAAGTTTATTTTAAATTTTTTTATATATAATCTTCATAATTTTATAGCTTTATCCTTTACATGTGGGATAAACATGTTAACTATACTTTTCATAATCGCCGCCAACTCCAAGTCATGGGTATAATTTTGTTCAGCAGTTGTCAACTTCTTTGATGCATAGGCGATGACTTTCTCGTTATGCATTAGCACACAATCCAAACCCTCTTTAGAAGCATCGTCGCTGTAAATCATGAAATTCTCACTACCGTTAGGCAATGTTAATATCGGAGCCTTTGTCAACCGTCGCTTTAACTCTTGGAAACTAGCTTCACACTTATCATCCCAAACAAATGATGTCGTCTTCTTTGTTAAATTTGTCATTGGAGTAGCGATTTTAGAAAATCCCTCAATGAATCGTCGATAATATCCCGCTAACCCTAAGAAACTGCGAACCTCTGTAACGGTACTCGGCTTTTTCCACTTTGTCACCGCTTCAATCTTTGATGGATCGACAGCTATTTCCGCACTCGAGACAACATGCCCCAAGAATGCTACTTCTTCCAACCAAAATACACATTTGCTGAATTTGGCAAACAAATGCTTCTCTCGAAGGATCGACAATACCACCCTTAGATGCTGTTCATGCTCTTCACGTGTCTTCGAATAAACAAGGATATCATCAATGAATACCACAACAAAGCAATCCAGATACTGATGGAAGACTCAGTTCATTAAATCCATAAACACTGCAGGTGCATTCGTTAACCCAAACAGCATAACCACGAACTCAAAATGTCCATACCTCGTACGGAAAGCAGTTTTTTGGTACATCTTCTGCTCGCACTTTCAGTTGATGGTAACCACTTCTCAAATCTAGTTTGGAGTACACAATGGATCCCTGCAATTGATCGAAGAGATCATCAATATGTGGTAAAGGATACTTGTTCTTGATTGTCACCTGATTCAATTGTCGGTAATCAATGCACAATCTCAAAGTACCATCCTTCTTTCTCACGAATAACACTGGTGCACCCCATGGCGATACACTTGGCTTGATGAATCCCCTGTCAAGTAATTCCTATAACTGTACCTTTAACTCTTTCAACTCTGCGGGCGCCATTCGATATGGAGCTTTCGAAATAGGAGTGGTACCCAGCAACAATTCGATACAAAACTCAACCTCTCGATCAGGAGGCATAGCATACTCAGTTGAAAACACATCAGGAAAGTCATAAACAACTAGAACTTCCTCTAACTTTGGTGTAGTTATACTCTTATCAACCACACAAGTCAGGTATCCTGCACAACCCCGAGATAACAATTTTCTAGCTCTCAAAGCAGAAATAACATTTATACCACTTTGAACATTATCACCAACAAACATAAACTCAGACACACCAGGCATAGAAAATGTAACTTTTTTTGCTATGACAATCTACTATAGCATGATAAGCACATAACCAATCCATACCAAGTATCACATCAAAATCACGTATTGGTAATACTACCAAATCAGCATGCAAAGTGTGATCACCAATAAGTATGTCACAAGCTCGATAGACCTCCAAAGCTATCATATTTTCTCCCAACGGAGTAGACACCTCAAGCATATAAGGTAAAGACTGAGGTAACACACACAAATTGTGCACATAATGAGATGCAACATATGAATGAGATGATCCTGGATCTATGAGCACTCGTGCCTTACTACCGAAAATAAAAAGACTACCTCCTATCACAGACGTCGACTTAGGCACTCCCCTCTGATCGATCGCAAACACATGACCTTGTACTTTAGGCCTACCATCACTATCCCTCTTGGCACCGCTAGACTGCTGATTAGAGGCCCCCATCTGATCGCCCTTCGGATTAGGACAATCTCTTTTCAAATGTCCCATCTCCCACACTGAAAACATTACCCAGCTTTATACCCTGACTTGAACCGACAAGCGTATTCGAATGTCCCATTCTCAAACAAAAATTGCATGTCACAGGAGTACTTCGTTTTCCTTGAGTAGTAGGAGCATTAGACCCTCGCCCACTAGCTTGTTGCCTTGATTGCCACTCATATTAAGATCTATTCTGATTACCTCACCGATTATAATTGTTGGAATTGCCTCTATTACCTCCACTTTGTCCTCGCCCAACTGATTGCGAAGACCGCTGAAAATTACTTGCACCATACCTTCCTTTGTGCTCTTCTATATCCCC
Organism: Platycodon grandiflorus; assembly: GCA_016624345.1. NCBI lineage: Eukaryota > Viridiplantae > Streptophyta > Magnoliopsida > Asterales > Campanulaceae > Platycodon > Platycodon grandiflorus. The sequence continues at coordinate 38,584,401 of CM028361.1, forward strand.
CTCTATCGCGTATGCACGATCCACCGCGTTACGATAATCTGTGAGCTGAAGTGATAGCAACTGTTTCCTATATTTCGTCTTCAATCCCTTTACAAACTTCTGAGTCTTCCTCACTTCATCCGGAACCAAGTGAGTACAATATCGAACCAATTCGGTGAACTTTGCAGAATACTGTGCCACCGACATATTCCCTTGCTTAAGATCATAAAATTCCCTCTCTCTCTTATCACGAACTACCGCTGGAATATATTGAGCTTTAAACTCCCTTAAAAAGTTAGGCCAGCTTGATGGTAACCCTTGCAAATTCCAGCTCTCCTGCAACACTTGCCACCAGTGCTCCGCAGCACCTTCTAGCTTAAACACTGCTAAAACCACTTTCTTATCATCGGTACATCCCAAAGCTGCAAAAATTTTGATAATGTGTTCGATCCATAGTTCCGCTTTCGTAGCATCAGGCTCCCCCACAAATGTTCTTGGTTTCATCTTTAGAAATCTCTCTAGTACTGGAGTATTGTTTCTCTGTCTTACCTCCGGTTGTGGTAATACTATTTCGGCGTGGTGCCGCTCTGCATCAATTCTCGAGACATTTGATCCATTATCTCCATCATTCTATTGTACATAATCATCAACATCTCGTTCGATTTTGATTCGTTCAGAAGCACATTCGTGGGCGATCAACATTTTCATCACCTTGTTCACTTCCCCCAGCACCCGACTCAACACATTTAGTCTCAACCATCTTAACCACCCATACAACACTCGACGTTAATATCTCAACAATAACCATACCCACCTATGCCAAGGAACCTATCCCGGCGACAGGAAAACCATTGCTCTGATACCAACTGTGACGCCCCGACCCAGATTTTCATATAAAATCCCAAGGTCGGGTTGCCAAAAACAACCACATAACATAACAAAACGCATAAACACCTGATTTAACATAAGTGTAAAGAATCTTCAGCGGTATAATTACCGAAAAACAACTTGTAACAACCACGAGTTTACAACTCGTAAAAGAAAACAACTACAACAACATCGGCCACAACATGCCGGAACAACAACAACATAACCACGAGCTATAACATGCTCCGGAAACAACTAAAATAAAACTACTGAACAAAAGCGCGACATACATGTCGACTACCAAAAGAATATACACAACCAAGTATGATTCTGCCCCAAAGTAAAGTCTATATAACTTTACATACCAACGTATCTCACCAAAAGAAATTTCTAACATAACTGTACAAATCAAGTACGACCACAAGGACAACCTGATATCTAGCCCCGTCCTCACCAACCTCACCGAGAGCGGCCTGGCTGGTTCGGATCTATGGAAAACAATTAAACACAACGGGGTGAGTCAAAACTCAATTAGTTACTTAATGCAACTACATGACAGGGCATAATCCTCAGCTGTAATTGAAATCAAGTGATAGCATTTCTATACATCACAACTCAAACATGAAATATCATCAACGATATACAACTCATGTTAAACACATAGTACTTTGATGTTCACATAAGTGGTTGTAAAGTAAATCACACAACAAAGGATATTGTTTCTCTTTATTCTTCTTTGCGTTGCTCCTGCAATACAAAAAATAACAACGTGTATCGATACTCGTCTATGATGTATCGATATCCCGAACCTTCGGGTCTCCCGAAAATCTATCGGATCTTAGCAACCAAAGTCACGCGTATTGCTATAACAAAGGGGCTACCTCCCACCTGTGGCCAACCGGTGAGGTGTGTGTGCATACCGGTACGACGACTAATAGCGATCACGAAATGAATTCGTAAAGACTATATGTCGTCCCACCATAACTCGTTAACACAAATGCCAGCTGGACTCAATGCAATCCATAAAATGGTGTCTACTCATTTTATGCAATTTAACCCCAAGTTCAAAAGTAGTGAACTTGGTAATTGTCAAGTAATCTATTTTACTCAATAACATGCTATCAACAAGCACATACTTTCCAAGTTTATACAATCATATAGAGCTATTTACAAGTCTCTATTCCACAACATCAATTATTCAATTCAACCAACTTGTTTGAGGGTTCATAATTCTACCCAAACCAACTCAGATTTTTGTAGGGATTTAACAACATGTTTGGTGTGTATTGTTCATTCAAAACTCTACCTCAAAAGTTCACTAACATAATTGTTCACTTTGGGTATAGTTGCTATTTGCAACCTTCTTTCAACTAAAGTCTTTGTTCTTCTCTTAATACAATTCTAAGTTCAACAATGAGTAATTAACTCAACCAAATATCTCATACCAAGTAAAGGGGATTAGTAACTTACCTCAATTACACAAATCAAACCACTAAAAAGAGAATCAAAACCTTCAAAGTTGTTCTCTTAGTCCCAAGCAACACAAATCTGGCCTTGGATTAAAGCTTAGATGGTTGGATATTGAGGAGATGTAAAACACACAGCAAAACACCTTGACAGCACACACACAGTTCTCTCTTAAGGTTTAATGGAGTTTTTTCAAAGGTAATGGGAGTATTGAGGTTACTCTCTCAGGGTGTTAAGGGTTAGAAGAGGTGGTGAAAGGCTGAATCACTCCTCCAAGGACGTGTCTCAACATAAACAAAATTCTTGCATGCAATATATAATATTAAAACACATACAACACATCTGTCAACAGGGCGATTGCCCTCACTCGAGGCAAAGCGATCGCTCCACAATCTGTCTACAAGGCGATCGCTTTGCTATTAACCAAGGCGATCGCTTTGTCCTCAAATCTCGAAAGCCAACATTCTGTCCACAGGGCGATCGCTTTGCTACAAGCCAAAGCGATTGCTTTGTACTCAGTTCACAAATACCAACTCTCGTCACGGGCGATCGCTTTGTACTTAGTTCACAAATACCAACTCTTTGTCCACAGGGCGATCGTTCTGGCCCTTGCCAAGGCGATCGCTCTGTCTCCAGTGTGTTACAAACTAAGTACAAAGTCATTTTACGTAACCAAAACCAACCCAAATAGTACTTAGGCATATATCACAAGTATATAAGGCTAAAATTCTCAACAAGCTACACAACCATAGTTCATATTTCTAACATGGCATTTCTACTCATGCTAATAAAACATATACTTATGCAAATAAACATTATGAGAGCTAGGGTATTACATACTGCATCCTAATGCCCAATTTATTGCATTCCGATGCCTGATGCTTGATGCGCGCATTTTTGGTTTCATTAATGGTATTGTTGTCTTTTCGTTCCAAAAATACCTTTTTCAGGTTTTAAAAAAAGAAAAGTAAATTAGAGCAATTACAAATATTAAAAAGGGACCAACCTGTAATTCACCCTAAAAAGTAGGGTGATTTTCAATTCACCCAACTAATCAAGCCCTATGGACCATCAATGGGGTCCAAATCCATTAGTTCAACTCCTCATTCATAAATATGACTTGCACTCCCGTGCCTGCCCCGTTCTAACCAAATAGAGTTCTATTCTATTTTGAAATATTTTACATAAAAAAGTTTATTTTAAATTTTTTTATATATAATCTTCATAATTTTACACTTTATCCTTTACATGTGGGATAAACATGTTAACTATACTTTTCATAATTATCAATTCTAATGATATTTATATTTCTCTTAATTATTAGATTTTTCAAAAGTGAACTCTTTAAATGTACGAGAAGGAGTATTAAAATGGTCATACAACAATATGCCGAAATGCATGATCGTTAAAATGTTACCTTTGTAACTCCTTTCGTTAGCTCAACTGGTAAGATTTGTTATTTTTAATCACTCAAATTTTAGAATTGAATCCGTTGCCGTGGCCCTAAGGGGCTAGACGATCTTTGAGTATCACTTTAAGATATAAGGTCCCCTTTTCCCCGTATATAACATTTGGTTGTTTCTAAGCTTAGATGAAGAATTGGTAAGCTTCCTAGTCAAATGTTATAAGTTGGATCTATATTCCTTTGAATATATAAGTAATGACAGATTATAACACTAATTGCTGAAAAACTGTTTTGTCACAAAGTATAACAGTTTGGTAGTAAAACAATTAAGTTTGAGAGTATTGAATTTGCATAGCGGAATTTGTATTTTGCAAAGTGATTTGAAGTGTTCAGAACAAGTTATGCTCTTATTTTGTTCAAGTGTAAACTATAATTTCGAAAGGTTAGTTGTTAGTAATAATCAAACATACATTCATAGATAAACAACTAAGTAATATGCAGTGAAAGTAAATAGTAAGGGATACATAATTGACACAGTGATTTATAGTGGTTCGGTTTCTAAGCTCATTGACAAACTTTTTGCTAATTTTTTCTGGGGGAGTATAGAAGGCAGAAACAAGGCTCATTGGATTTCATGGAGTTCTTGTTGTAGGCCTCAGTCTGAAGGTGGCCTTGGTATATCTACTATCTCTGATATTATTAAAGCTTTTTCGTTAAGCTTTGGTGGAAGTTTCGCACTCAAAAAGCCTTTGGACTGATTTTATGCGTGCTCGGTATTGTCATTCTACTCATCCGGTTGAAGCTCTTGGTAAAGGCTCTCATGTTTGGAGTAGGCTTTTGAGAGCGCGCCTATCGCGGAGCCTTATATTCGTGGCTTCTTGGAAAAGGAGGTTCTATTCGTTACGATAAATGGCTACCCATATTTCCTATTTTATCTAAAGAGGACGCTTCTTTATCAACCGCTAGAGACCTTTTCCGGATGATTCTTCACTCTGAGCCTACCTCTTCTCCCCAGCGATCGGCAACATTCTTGCTCGAAGATTTCCATTGCGCCCCGAGGATTCCCTTGCCGGATTTTTCTTCCAAAGGAAATTTCACAATTAATTCCGTTCGGTCTCTCGATATGCAGGTCCTTCTCTCACTTCTGCTAAGTTCATTTGGCAGCGTATCGTTCCTCGTAATATTTGCATTTTTATGTGGAGACTGTTTCAGCTTCGTCTTCCTATAGATGAAGCTATTGCTAAGAAAGGTTACTGCATAGCATCCGTTGCAGTTTTGTCCTTCTAATCCCAAAGTGGAATCATTTTCTCATGTGTTCATGGATAGCTCCGTTGCTACTTCGTTTGGCATCACTTCAGTTCTTTCTTTGGCTGTGCAAGTCTGTCCGTCTATTCAGCAATTATGCATGTTTTGGTGGTCTCAATCGGGCTGCTTCCTCCATTGTTCCTTCTGTGATATTATGGCACTTATGGAAAGCTCGGAACAAAGCCTTGTTTGAAGCTGCTCACTCTTCGGCTTATGGGATTATTTTTGCTATTCAAAGTGAGATAAATTTAATCCTTAAGGCAGCTCATTACTCTGAAGTTAACTGGTTTGGTAGTATTTTTCCAAGGGTTTGTCGCGCTAGGAGGATTACCATCCAAGCTGTCTCTTGGTTGAAACCACCTAATGGTATTGTCAAGCTTAACACGGATGGGGGTAGTCGAGGAAACTCGGGCATAAGTGGGGGTGGTGGAGTAATTCGCGATTCTAATGGTAGGCTTATTTTCAGCTTCTCCTCTTATTATGATGCTTGCACTAATGCTATTGCGGAAATTAAAGCTCTTTTCCAAGGGGTCAGTTGGCTTGTTGATCAAGGATTTCAAAATTCTATTATTGAAACTGACTCGGCCTTTCTCTATGGTTGTCTGGCTAAAGGCCACTCTCCTCCTTGGCATTCTTTTTATTATATTCGTGCGATTCTTACTATGCAACATTCGAACCATTTTGTTTTTCGCCATTGCTTCAGAGAAGCAAACACAGTGGCTGATAGTCTGGCCAACCTTGCCATGGATTCTAGTGTGAATTCCTTTTTCAATTCAATGGATAATCTTCCTCAAGCTATTCGTGGTGCTATAATCCTCGATGCTCAAGGTATCTCTCGTGTTCGCATCTCATAGGTTTAGTTTTTCTTTTCTTTTTCTTCTTTGTATCTCCTTTTCGAGGTAAGGCTCCTCCGTCCTCCCATGGATAAGGGCAAGGCTGGTTGTCCCCCTCAAGTTTGTATAATTTTCTGATTTTTAATAAAATCTAGCAGGGTTCCGTCCCTGTTTCCCTAAAAAAAAAAAAAAGATTTATAGTGGTTCGGATCTCTTATCCTACATCCATAGTCCTTTGGGGAGGGCCAGCCAACCCAAATTTGCATCGGTCCTCCAAAACTAGAGCCCAACCCGTCCTAAAGTCAGGTTGGTGGGCAAACATTGGTGAGCCGATTTTGCTCTATTTGTAATATTAGTCTGTTTCCATTCGTGAAACAAACAAACATCTAAGACCAAATTTGTTAATATAAAACTCTTTTTACAATGTTTTTAATTATAAATGGAGATTAATCTAACCTATTTAACATCATCAAAATAATAATCTAAACAAAGGTCCTAACATAAGCCCTCGTAGAGCTAGCGGCATGCCTTGGTCATAGAATAGAGCAACTTATTTTATTTCTAATTTTTTTTGTACCAAACAATAAACTAAAATGTTACTTTTATAGTTAATCTTATTTATTTATTTTATTCGAAATAATGATAGTAATGTACAAAAAAATTAATATTGGAGAATCATTTTCACAAAAAAAAAAAAAATGGATGAATTTTATAAACCTAGGGCCAAATTTATCTAGCAAATTCCATTTTTCACCGTATAGTGAATGTCTTAAACATAAGTAGTCCATTAGTTTGTAAGCAGTTAGTAATCTACTCGACAAGTATAATATGACGAAAAGTTCGGCATAAAAATAAGTAAACAGAAAAAATACTTCTATATGTTTGTACGAATATAATACAAATATGATTGAAATTTACGGAACTAAAATTACTCCATATTTTTTATTGATATCTTTACATTTTTGTTATTTTTGAGTTAAATATCATAATATTTTTACATCTATACACTTGAAAACTATTATTTCATAATATTACCCATTTATCAAAATAATAACTTTGGGTCAGTAGTCAAATGAAATCATTGTTAAGCATATATACTCTCATGCGTGTATTTAAAAAATATGAGCAATAACAAATGATGTTTTTAAGACTTCATATCAATAATTCCATGTTAAATATCTTATTTAATCAATTTATATACAATTAATAACATAAATAAAATAATTGAAGTAGTAAAAATATATTAAATTTTGTATATATTAGAGTTTATATGTGAAGTATAATTTGTTTAAAGTTTTTTACGTGTATACCTAAAAGTACAAGTGTTTTTAATTAAGTTTGATTTAAGTATGATAAACAATTTTTATTTCTATTATTTGGACGTATATATATACACACACACGCGCGCATACTATACACATATTTATTAGGGATAATGACTTTATAAGTCCTTCGACTATGGCCAATTTCACCATTAGTCCCTTAACAAAGTCCTTTTGATAGATGTCGTTAGTGATTTGTCGTTAAGTTACCCATATGATTCCCATATACGTTTGGCCAAGGGCGAAAATGAAATTTTCCTTATCATCACCCTCCCCCATTAAATTGAACTGAACAACTATGGCTTCTACAACAAATACTCTGCTCTCCTCAAACTTTTTTGGCTCCCAAGTCTTGCTTTCTTCCTCAATCCCTCAAAATTTTAAATCTTTACCTTCACTTTACAGAAAAAGATTTTTTAATCACACAATTAATTCATAACAAAAACCCCAATCCCCAATCTCTCATCAAGAATTTCCCAACACAAGCCACTATAGCTACCTCCTTTTCTCTTCATGTTACTCCCTAAGCTATTGCAATTGACACAAACCCCTCCCCTTCAAATCTAGTCCCAACCCACTAATCAAAACCCTTCCTTTTCACAAAATCTCCTCTTGACAGCTCCTAAACCTCAGTCAACTTCTGACCTCCCGAAGGGCAGTCAATGACGGTATAGCGAGTTCTTGAATGCTGTGAAGAAAGGGAAAATTAAGAGGGTGAGGTTTAGTAAAGATGGTGGGGTCCTCCAGTTGACCGTCGTTGACGGCCGGAAAGCTTCTATTACTTGTTGAATGACCCTGACTTGATTGACATATTGGCGATGAACGGCGTTGATATTTTCGTCTCCGAAGGGGAATCCGGTAATGGGTTGTTTGGTGTTATTGGTAATTTTCTGTACCCCCTCACAAACGACACCTCCTTCTTTCTGTACTCCACCACCACCGACGCAGCTGCCGTCAATTCCCCTTTAAATCCTTACTCCCCTTCGCCTCCGGCTCTACTTTTTTCCGCTGTTAATTTGAGAGCCGAAGACGTCGAACTTTCGTTTAAAGAATGGTTCAGGTATCACGACAATCCAGCTCGAATTTCAAGAAGGCTAAGAAGTTGCAGCAGCAATGGGTGAACATAGCGGTGTTACAAAACCATATGGGTCAACTTGCTCAGCTCTACACGCTTGGAAAGAACCGAGTTGAATAAGGTTTCGGGGGGGGGGCGTGATTTGGATTCTTGGAACGAGAATTGAAATTGGGTTTGTGGGTGTTCAAAGAAATTTGAACGAATTAGGTGGATTCCAAGCAAGAATTATGAAGCTTTGGAATTTCAAAATCAAAATCGATTTGGGTTTACTTGGTTTGAAGCTTTGGAATTTCAAAATCGATTTTGACTGTTGATGAAGTTTTGGGATTGGGGTTTGAAGATAAGGAAGAAGATGATAAAAAAAATTTTATTTTTGCCCTTGGTCAAACGTATGTGGGAGACACATAGGCAACTTAATGGCAAATCACTAACGGCATCCATCAAAAAGACTTTCGGCGTGAAAGTTTGAAGTGGTAGGGACGAAAACTGTATAAAATTTTTTTGAGGGACTAATGGTGAAATCGGTCATAGTCAAGGAACTTGTAAAGTCATTATCCCTATTTACTAACTATAGTTTTTACGAATTTTGTTGAGCTGGGTCGCAACTAATGCTAATCTTATCAACTAGTGAATTTCTAGGAAGGATATAGTATGTTTTTAAATAAAATCACGTACATGTTACATATGAGGACTGTGACTTCCATGTGTAACTGTATACTCAATCCGTACTAAAAAAAAATACGCCATTCGTTTTATTCGAAAGATTTACATTTAAAAATTTTAATTATTAAGGATATATTTGTGATATTGAAATTGGTAATGATTACAAAAATCTATATTGGTGATATTGAAATAGGTCATAATTACAAAAATCGCTAAACATAACCAAGATGTTATAGCATATGTGAAGCGTAAAGATGAATGATTATGGAGATCGTAGCAATAATCATTAAAAGTTGACTCTTCAAGTAGAATATTCTAAACTAGAATAGTTGACTCTTTGCATGCCTCAGAGGGAGTAGTCTTTCAGCTCTTTGGTTTATCCCAAAAAATAGTCTTATTTCTAAACATAGAACTTATTTTAGTGCAATTTGAAGAAAATACTGGCAAATAAAACTATATTCTTAAAAAATTTAACTTGTCAAATGAGACTCTTAATTTAGGACGGAAGGAGTAGTTTTGTGTAGTGCACCATCCATCTTAGTACGTTAACCTTTTCCAATATACTTCATCCGTTTCATAGAAGGAGTACTTTATTTTTCCATTTTAAGATATTCTATTTAAAGTGTTCGCTTTTAAAAATTATATCTGTAGTCTTCATAATTATTTAACTTTACCTTATAAATGTGTTATAAACATCTTGACAATACTTAAAACATTTTTATAATTATAAACAATTCTAGCTCCACTAATAGTCCGCGTTTCAAAATTAGAAAAACATATCAAATGTCTCGGTAATTACTCTGTAACGACCCAAGCCCGAAGCTCGGTCCTCCATGCATGGCCCACGTCTTAGCCCATTTGGGTCAACTTAACGGGCCAGGTGTTGGTCCTTCAATGATTTACTTAAAACCACTATAACTTATTTTGAATCACAAAAGATCAACCAACTTAGTAACTTAAGTTAGCTGATGACTGATTTAGTAAATCAGTCAACTAATTTTGCCTTGAATCAGTGACTGATAATGACTTAAATATTTTCAAGTCAGTTACTGTTAGGTCCATAGAAGTGCTCAGAATATAGGCTAGAGGGGGGGTGAATAGCCTATGTTACTAGATTTAAAGATTTTGTCTAATTCAAATCTTGAGTGTAAAACATGGACAAAATGATTAATCTGTATAGGTCATCTTCCTAGCTTATTCAACACTACCGATATAATGAAATAGGCTGAAGCGCATCAGCAGTCTTGAAGAATGGATAAAAGGAAGATGTTATACTTGGTGTAGAAAAGAGTCCGAGCGGAAGAATAATAAAACTAAGTATAACAAATAAGATTAAAGCTGCTGTAATCAAATAGGTATATGTTAAACATAACAGCAAACTTATATCTTATATTAGATGCAACAATTGCTTTCCATAACCAGATTGCATTAGATATATGAAATGCAATACAGGAAAGATAAGAAAATGCTGAATGTAATAAAGTATGATTTATATTAAAATTCAGCAGAGGTTTGTTCAAAGACAAACATGCTTAGTACATCAACCTAGACTCTCTAACCTAGCAATCTCCTTAGGAAATAAAAAGGAGAGATCAAGAAGGCGAAATCAAATATATCGAAAATACATTGGAAGATGTACTTAATATTTATTAAGTTATCTTCCTGTAGTTTCAACTCGATATATTTGTTGTGAGAATAGAATTTTAGGCATTGTTCAAATAACAAGTATTTGAACAATTGAGTGCTAAGCACTCGGCCAAAAGTGATGACAATTTATTGCACAATCGACACATCTTATAATGTAGTATAAGTCCGATATGAATGCAATCGATTATTAGGCTCGCTCTTCATCGGACATCTTCAAGCTTGGTCAGGCTTCAACGAACTGCAGGATGCTTGATCTCTTGCTGAAGATTAGAAGTGCAACAACTGAAGAGACTGAGTCTTTCGAAGGAAGAAAGAACTCAAATCAAAAACTGAGTTTTTGATCAAGCGGAGCTTCTCAGCCTTTGGAATTTTGTTTCTCTCTCACACACAGTGTTTGTTCTTACACTTGTGTTTCTCACTTCGTTGGTGTGGTTTCAGATTGAATAAAGAATAATACCACAACCTCTCATATGCAAAAGCATACACTTGCTCTCTGTTGAGATGAGAATGAAAGTCTTCTTATATAGGCTGGAGAAGAAGAAGTTCGTTGGATCATCGAATAAGTTTCGCCCGTTGGTGATTTGAATCTCAAAATGCATTAGAGTACATTTTTGGATCGTTGGGCAAAGACTATCGCTTAGGCTTGTGTCTTGAATCGGGTCCGTGAAATAGGCCGGCTGATTTGGACGTGACGTGCTTTGCTGGGATGTAGCCGATTGATTAGGACGTGTCATGCTTTGCTGCATGTGTTTGGTCTTTTATGGAATGAAGCCTTGAAGACGCAACCAATACACAAAAGAGGAAATGTCTACGAGTAAAAGTGAAGGCGCAGACATCGATGCGTATCTTGGGTTTGTCGAAAGATCTTGTAACGGATCTATTTTGACTTGTAGCGTTTTGAGCGACCGATGTTTCTCGTGAATACTCGGCTTCTCTGCGTTGTTCGATGAAAGATTTGGCCGATCGGGATGCCGATGTAGAACTGCGATGTAGAGATAGCCGATGGTCATGATATTCCTCTTGAATAATCAGCTTCTCTGCAGTTATTCGATGGAGGGCTTGGCCGATACTTGGATCTGCCGATGTAGAACTGCTGATGTAGAGATAGCCGATGAGCAATCATGGCTGGAGGAAATATCTGCTAGTGAGACATTGCCGATGGTTACGTCTGGCGCGAGGAGCTAATCCATATGAAAGTTGTCATCACTTTGGTAGGACAAAGACTCGGATATGTACAAAGACTTCCTAGTCTAATGACCTATGCATTGTTTCAACAAGCCCACCTAACCGCGCAGCCCTTTTAGCCACTTGTGAAACATGCGTTGTAATGGGAACAAGCAAATCACGTGTTGGAATATGCATACATATATATCGGCTAATTTAGTGCATATTCCTAACAATCTCCTCCTATTTGCTTGGGGCCATTACTACAATTGACTTATACATACAGCTCTTTAAAGCAGTTGTTCAATCCTTAGTAATAACATGCCATTAATGAGTATTCATTTTTATCAAGGCATGTCCTAGGTTGAACTTACAGGCGATAGCGTATGTATAGTCATCTATTGCTAAGTATTTACAGACTCAATAAATGAAAGAACAAATACAAAGCAATAACTGAAATGGTTTTAGGCAATTATGAAATATAATTGATAATATTGCCTTAAGAATATTTTTCTTGCATTGTAATATGTATGATCTGAAGTAGCTTGAGCAAGATAAAGAAAAATATATGTATTATTCTTAATCGAATTGATTAAGCATCTGCATCTGATGATTTTAAAGGTTGTGAAGGATAGGTAGAGTAGTATAATATTCAGCGTGGTATAATAGTTCGCTGTATGTGCAATTTCACAATCTCTCCTTCTTACTAATTGTCTTTTAATCTTTAATCTCTTTCTCTTTAATGATCTCTCCTCCTTAATGTTTTTCTCTTCTCCTTAATGATCGCAAGCCTTTCTCAATAAACGACTTTTCTGTTTTTCCGTATGTATAATGTCAATCTTACAGAGACTCTCCTCCTTAATGGTCACAAGCTAGATGTTGAGTGAAGATGACAAAGTAAAAGATGTAATGTTAGAAACTAAATCTTTCTTGGATGGATAAGAGAATGTCTGTATATGGACAATATTGAGTAAGTACTTCTTTATTGGGAATCGAACAAGTTAAGAGAACTGATTAATGTTAACTCATAAGGTATGAATTATAATCATGACATATAGTGGGGATGAAGTTTGTTCCTTTATATACTGTCTTTGTAGAAGTCAGCTAATTGCAACTCTGCCGAGAATATAGACAGTATTAAGTAAGTACATCTATCTGTCATATCGGCAGTCTTAAAAAATATAGACAGACTAAGTATGCTATGTGGATCAAAAATCTTTGGATATAGCAAGTCATTTATCAAATTAATTTTCTTTTTCATGGTGCGAATAATTTATAATTTATAATTTTCTCTCTCATGTATAAGAAATACATATCAAATGCAGAGAGTAAGATATCAAGGTGAGGAATTTTGTTCCATTGCTTGTAAGGGGGTTTTACAAGAATGTAATAGGACAAGTTTTATTCTGTAATAGGAGGGGCAGATAAGACAATCTGTTAAGTAGTAAAATGTTCAAAATAGTCTCCTCCTCAAAGGTATATCTAATTAAAACAGGAAAGTAGAGACTCGTGTAAATTTTCTTTAATGAGTTATTACAAGTGAAATGAGCTTTGGATGTACTTAAGGGAGTTATGAAAAGATATTTTACAAGAAAGTAAGTATAAAAGGATGAGTTAAAAAAATAAATTGGTCAATTCATAAGTTATGAAGAGCCGAAGAATTTCTTTTATAGGACGATGTTGTTGAGAGGTATGTTGACTTTTACTGGATGCATGAGATATACATTTAAAGATGTCATATACGATCTTTAACCTTTTTTAATTAATAGGTCAAGTGTTAAAAGTTGTATGTTGTATCCTTAAGAGTACATGCACACAAAAAAAGAATTGTAAGCATGAAAGAGCATACATCGGGAATTACGATAATTGAGGCAAAATAAAGTAGCAAAAGTAGTTGAACAAAAGCATACAAAACAAAACATATTATACATATAACATTAATATGGCAAAAGAAAATTTGTTTGATAAAGCAGAGACGTAGCTAGACATCCTAATGAAGTAGAGTTAGAGGAAGAAGGTTTATTGTTCTAATTGGAGGGTACATTGACCGCTGGATTTGGCGCAGAATTGGCATTTGTGATTTGATGCTCCTCCTGAATCTGAGTTTGCTCAAGTTGAGCATTTGAGGCGATGGGAGCAGAAAGAGTGTCAGGCGCTGTAGTTGTGGTAAGGTTTCTTCTGGGAATCCATGGGATGAAATTGGATACGTCGTTCCTGGGGTCTTGAAGACGATTCCTTACACGACGAGTGATTCTACGAGGTCGTTGAATTACTGGTGGAGGAGTGGCAAGAAGAACCATCATATGTTGACGCCATTCAGTGTGGGAAATGGGTCGATGAGGAGGTCTAGGCAAGTTTGGTGAACATATGATGCAAATGACTGTAATGGTGGAGAAATTTTGGGGTAGGAGATGAAGAAATTCTTAATAAATAAGAATTATATTAAGGAAGGTTTGATGGTATGTTATTATTAGTACGTTTTACAAAGTTTTGAGAATATGAAGAGGTTTCTTGGTTAGAGGAATTTGATAAGACGTTTTGGAGGCATAAAGGAGAGGCCGCATTTAATGACATAGTAATGATGTTCTGATTTCAGGATTATGTCATCGTGCAGGGAGGGGTTATGGATATGATTTATGTAGTCTAGGGGTAATGTATACACATATTAATTTTTTTAAACAAGAAGTTTAAAATTTATATATAAACAAATTAATTTGTTTACCTTTATTGTGGTATTACTGGGTACAACTGCTGAGTTGAAGATTGAATATTTTGTCCTGAGCCATAGACCACTGTTGTATAGGATGCACATATAAAGATTAGCTTTGGAGAATAGTGTGTGCTAAGTTTTGGTTAAAATTTTGTTCCCGTTGAGATTTTATATAGATATATGAAGAATTTGATGGGATTTCAAGGATGTGGACATTATCAGCAGTGTGTATTTGGTATCTGCTAAAGTGAGAGCTGCTGATAATAGGGTTGTCTGATATTTTTCCTTGAAAGAGATTCGTCTGATTTTTGGGGATATTTGATGAGTTTGTTTAGTAATAAGTTCAGTATCCTTATTGATTAAGTGAAAGTTTTTAGCAGATGATAAAATTTATAAGAAGCAAAGATCTACTAAGAGCAATAAGAATTTATAAGAACATTTCTTATAACTTTTGAAAAGAGAAATCAGACAAGTGAGATATTGAATGTGTACCTGAAGTGATGTCCGAGCTTCTTGCTTTGCGACAGGTCTTATCATTCCTTAGCATGGGAAGAGTTTCGCTAAAGAGTATTTTTGAATAGACCTGTTGAAGAGAGTGAGGCATATACTATATACAGCAGGTGTTATATCAGCCATTCACTCCTGAGGAAGGACTTAGTCTTAAAAACATCAGTCTTCCTATGAATCCTAAAATTTCTAGCTATCTTCTGAGATAGGTCAAGTTATCTAAGTTTTTCTTAGCCATTTTGAAATATAGGAAAGTGATAATGCATAACAGTGTTTTTTAATACTGTTTCTTTGATTAGTAGTTTAGCCGAGATGGTGTATCATCAAGGAAAAGCGCTAACCTTGCCTTCTCATTACTAATCTCAAGGATCACACAGATTTGATTGTATTCATTCTTGAGGGCACAAATTCTTTGTTGAGCTATTTTGAAAGTACGTGTAAGCCTCTGATTTTTTGAAGTTTAAAAGCTGGGATTTTAGTAGAAGACTAATCAAAGTGTTCTCATATACTTAGAAGAGAAAAATCCTTTATAAGTCCAAAAGCTTACAATTTTGGGTTGATACAGCAGACAATTTGGTTCAAGGTAAATTCACTAGTAATCTTGTGTGTAGAATGGGGAAGACAGAGATTTTAGTAATGAACTTGTAGTAACTTAAAGGTAAGATATAGACATAAAAGTCATCCTTTAAGTAACTGATGTCTACCTTTGTTTGAATTATTAAAGAGTTCGGTAGATCTTGAATTAACTCATGATGAGATGTTCTAATTCAAGGAAAAGGCAATTATCAGATAGGGTAAAACCAAGATTTTAACTTATTAATAACTGACTGAAACTCAATATAGCCGTTTTTATAGGATGGTTTGCTGATGGGGTATCAGCAGAGTTTGTGTAAGAATTGTGTGATCGTGTCATTAAGGTCAATTTCTTCAACTTTCCAAAGGAAGGTAAGCACAATGAAGAAGAATGATATGTAGATCAACACAGTTAAAACACATTAATTCATGCTATCAAAGGAGTTAAGACAAGTAGATAGACATGAAGGAAAGTTGCAGAACTTGTATTCAATAATCCAGAAGGTTTTGAACAATACATAGTGGAGATCAGCTGATTACAAGAACAGTACAACTGGAATTTTGACTAAACTGCAGATTACAAGATAAAGATACATAGTGATTCAATTTTGAGAAAATATATGTGTTACAAAGTAGTACCTAAGAAGTCCTAATCCTAAGTACTTAATGAGAGGTCATCAGTCAAGGATTCTGTAGGAGATCAAGATGGCGATGTTCTTTTTGATTTCCTCCAACTCTCGGGGGAGGCAGAACATATTCACTTCTTCGGGTCATTAAGAGGGCACCGAAGAGTGATGGCCACTGAGGATTTACGGCTTTGACCATGAATCCCCTTTGATATTCACAGGGACTTATGGTCGTTGTTAGCAGTTCGTCATCCTCATCAATTCCTTATTAGCTACCTAATTCAGTAGAACTGAATTATCTGCATCAGCCATCTTTGAGGTGATGGCTGGCATACTTACACATAACCAGAAGACTAGTTGCACATGGCAATTTATCAAATGCTTCCCAAACATTTGATAACTCTTTTCTTGGATCTTCTCTGTGAAGTTCACGTGTGCAAGCAGAATTCCGATGGTGGAATAGGTATATGCTAATTGATTTTCACAGTGATTCATCTGAAAACATATTAGAATATCAATGAGATTGATAACTAAAAGTTAGAAGATAATTGAAATCACTTTTGCTGGCATTAATTAATGACTTTTCATCTTATCTTTTTAACATAATTGATTAAAGATGTTCTTAAGTGTTCTGATAACCATGGTTTGCAGCATATAAATTATGCTTGTTAGCAAACTTTTATGATTATCGGACAAGACAAAAGAAAATTCTTTTATCAAATATTTTCACGACAAGATTGAAGAAACGTAATTAATGATTTCTGGTACAAATGAGTTGATATAATGTCTCTCATGCTTGGTAACTGTGTATTAGAAAGATTTTGAAAATGGTTTTCACAGTTTATGAATGGTTTTGGAAATGCATCATTGAGAGAGTTTAAGATCAGCTCATGTGAAGTAACAGAAATAAAATCAAAACAACTTTGAATGAGTATGAAGAAATCATACCCCGTTGTTGAGGAATTGACTTAATCGATTCTTAGGACTTGAACTTAGTAACATTTTGAGAGATTTTGAATCATAGATTTGTATCTAGTGTAATCGATAGGCAGTTTGTGGGTTTATTCATAGTAGAGATTGGATGAAGAAGGAGCTCTACTTATACTCACGGAGGTTAGACTGAAGGGTACTCAATAATGGAGCTTTACTGTTGAGTTGTCCTTCTGATCACGCCTTGGCAGGTATAGGCTGTGAAGTCTAGATATTCTCAAGATTCTTGGAAAGGATTGATAATGACAGTTTTGTCGTTTTCCAAGATTTTGAAAATAGTCTTAACTTTAATCGAAGCAGTCAGACTTCGAAAAGTGTGCCTCCACCTTTAATAGACTTGTGAGAGTAGGTCATTAAAGGGTTTTACTCCTATAAGTCGGCACATAAACCGAGCTTATGAAGTGTAGGTTGGCGATATGGAAATTCAGCCAACTACCGGTTTTAAAAACATTTTAGATCAGCCGATATGAAAAGTGCTGATAAGTTTTGAAAACCGTTTGCATAAGGCAAGTCATACAAGCATGCAGGTATATCAATATAGGCGCAGTATGACAAGATTTTATGAAGTATGTCTGATAATTTATATTAACACATCAATTCAGCAGACATGAGTACAGGTTATTAGTGAGCCAGTAGCTGACCTGTTCTGTGTATGCGTGAGAGGTGGCCTTTATCAACATCTTGGACTTATAGCTAGATTTCTCGTATAGTAGCATTGAAGTCCAGCAGATAATGATTTGACCTTGAGTGAGTGAAGGGCATAAGAGATTTTTCCATGAGCTATCAGCAATCCTTCATGAATCAGCAGCCATATTAATGTCTGCTGATGGAGAGTAATGTTGCGTCTTTGACTCTTTCGTCGTATAAGTTCCTGCCTAAAGTACTCATAGAGAAAGTTAGCAACATTTATGAGCTAAAAATAGCTCCAGAAATCCAATAATACAAATGAGACTTAATAAGCATGATAATTGAATAACTATTCAAAATATAGCTTATAGATGTAACCCAAAATGTCAAGAGATTAGAAACTGGGGTTACTCTCTCATTAAACTCTTTGAACATGTCTGCTCATAGTTGTTGAAGTACCAGTTCTCATGTTGAGCATAGGTTCTTTGAGTGTATCCCTTTATAGGCCGAAGCTTTTCCGTTGAAGAAGAACAGTTTCATCATCGATATCCTTAGAACGAGAGCTAATAATCACAAAGATTTAGAGATGACATAAACATGATTTCCTATGAGTTACTTATAAAGCTCTTCCTATTACAGTAGCTTTCTCGAAAAGGTGTTAGATTGAGACAATCGTTAGCCTTATATCAAGATGCCTGTTTTTCAGAAGTATATCAGAGTAATTCATCCATCAAGAAAAATTTATACATTTGCTTGAGGATATGTCATGAGTTTTGAAGGTTAAAGAAGTGTTAGAACGAGTGAACAATATCCTTAGCAAGTCAAACTCTATTTAACTATGGTGTTTCTCTTTAATATAACAATTGAAGAAGGTACTTCTGTTATATAAAAGATTTTCCCATAGTAGTTTCAAAGTCATCATCATAATCTGTTCTTTCTATATTTTGCAAACAAAATTAGTTTTGATTTGTAAAAACATTTTCAAAGTTGCTTCCCAATCTCCAAGTCAAAAGAGTTTTGTTAAGAATACTAATTTTTGAAAAACCAATCTTTTGACTATGCATCTAATTTGAGCAGCAGGATCTAAACTCTCAGGTTGTTAAGCCTAGAATGAAGTTTATAGAGTACTTGCTCTGATACCAATTGTTAGGTCCATAGAAGTGCTCAGAATATAGGCTAGAGGGGGGGTGAATAGCCTATGTTACTAGATTTAAAGATTTTGTCTAATTCAAATCTTGAGTGTAAAACATGGACAAAATGATTAATCTGTATAGGTCATCTTCCTAGCTTATTCAACACTGCCGATATAATGAAATAGGCTGAAGCGCATCAGCAGTCTTGAAGAATGGATAAAAGGAAGATGTTATACTTGGCTGGTAGAAAAGAGTCTGAGCAGCGGAAGAATAAACAGCCTAAGTATAACAAATAAGATTAAAGCTGCTGTAATCAAATAGGTATATGTTAAACATAACAGCAAACTTATATCTTATATTAGATGCAACAATTGCTTTCCATAACCAGATTGCATTAGATATATGAAATGCAGTACAGGAAAGATAAGAAAATGCTGAATGTAATAAAGTATGATTTATATTAAAATTCAGCAGAGGTTTGTTCAAAGACAAACATGCTTAGTACATCAACCTAGACTCTCTAACCTAGCAATCTCCTTAGGAAAGAAAAAGGAGAGATCAAGAAGGCGAAATCAAATATATCGAAAATATATTGGAAGATGTACTTAATATTTATTAAGTTATCTTCTTGTAGTTTCAACTCGATATATTTGTTGTGAGAATAGAATTTTAGGCATTGTTCAAATAACAAGTATTTGAACAATTGAGTGCTAAGCACTCGGCCAAAAGTGATGACAATTTATTGCACAATCGACACGACTTATAATGTAGTATAAGTCCCGATATGAATGCAATCGATTATTAGGCTCTGGCTCTTCATCGGACATCTTCAAGCTTGGTCAGGCTTCAACGAACTGCAGGATGCTTGATCTCTTGCTGAAGATTAGAAGTGCAGCAACTGAAGAGACTGAGTCTTTCGAAGGAAGAAAGAACTCAAATCAAAACGAGTTTTTGATCAGCGGAGCTTCTCGGCCTTTGGAATTGTTTCTCTCTCACACACAGTGTTTGTTCTTACACTTGTGTTTCTCACTTCGTTGGTGTGGTTTCAGATTGAATAAAGAATAATACCATAACCTCTCATATGCAAAAGCATACACTTGCTCTCTGTTGAGATGAGAATGAGAGTCTTCTTATATAGGCTGGAGAAGAAGAAGTTCGTTGGATCATCGAATAAGTTTCTGCCCGTTGGTGATTTGAATCTCAAAATGCATCAGAGTACATTTTTGGATCTGTTGGGCAAAGACTATCAGTTAGGCTTGTGTCTTGAATCTGGTCCGTGAAATAGGCTGGCTGATTTGGACGTGACGTGCTTTGCCTGGGATGTAGCTGACTGATTAGGACGTGTCATGCTTTGCCTGCAGTGTACTGTGTTTGGTCTTTTATGGAATGAAGCCTTGAAGACTGCAACCAATACACAAAAGAGGAAATGTCTACTGAGTAAAAGTGAAGGCGCAGACATCGATGCGTATCTTGGGTTTGTCAGAAAGATCTTGTAACGGATCTATTTTGACTTGTAGCGTTTTGAGCGACGACCGATGTTTCTCGTGAATACTCAGCTTCTCTGCAGTTGTTCTGATGAAAGATTTGGCCGATACTGGGATCTGCCGATGTAGAACTGCTGATGTAGAGATAGCCGATGGTCATGATATTCCTCTTGAATAATCAGCTTCTCTGCAGTTATTATGATGGAGGGCTTGGCCGATACTTGGATCTGCCGATGTAGAACTGGTGATGTAGAGATAGCCGATGAGCAATCATAGCTGGAGGAAATATCTGCTGGTGAGACATTGCCGATGGTCACGTCTGCTGGCGCTTGAGGAGCTAATCCATATGAAAGTTGTCATCACTTTGGTAGGACAAAGACTCGGATATGTACAAAGACTTCCTAGTCTAATGACCTATGCATTGTTTCAACAAGTCCACACACTAACCGGTACGCGCCCCTTTAGCCACTTGTGAAACATGCGTTGTAATGGGAACAAGCAAATCACTGTGTTGGAATATGCATACATATATATCAGCTAATTTACAGGCATATTCCTAACAGTTACTGTTAATTGACATAAGTCAATAGACTGATAATGTCCTTAACTTATCTCTTTTGTAAGTCTAGTGATGTTCAAACGGAAGCTTCCTTGATAAGCTTCCGTAGCTATATTTTGAATTTGTATTAGTACATTGCGTGCTTTAAATACAAACATGTTTTATGTTTTATATTTTGTGACACACTTTCCGTTCTAAGCTTTTTGCGTATTTCAGAATGAAATGACAGGCCATACCTACTTCTTCTGAGATAGCTTAAAGCTCGAAGAGAGTTGTTCGCTTAATTTGACTTGGACGTTTTCAGAACAAAATAGCTCAAAGCTCGAGGAGAGTTGTTCGTTTAATTTGACTTGAACGTTTTCAGAACATTTAATGCAAAGTCAAAAGCTTCCAACGACCTCAAACTTAGCTCTGCCTATATAAAGCCACAGAAGCATTGAATAACTCTCTTACACAACAACTCACGAAGCTCTCAGGCATTCAAAGCAATCATAACACTTCAAGAATTCTAGAGCTTCTGCTTTAAAAAGCAAAATACTTAGAAAGTTTATTATTTATTCTCTTTCTTTGTATTTGCCTTTAAGTTCAATTATTGTATTGAATCCCTCCCAACTACTTAGTTTTTGATGGATCTTTGATTGTAACACACGAGATTGATTTGTTACTGTTGAACATTCAATCTCCATATTCACTGGTCTTATTGTACACTGATCCGTTAATGATCATTTAGGATTATTAATATTAGTGCACTTTAAAATCCAAGTTTGACTAACTTGGTAGTGGACGTAGCAGTCTTCATACTGTGAATCACTCTACATCTTATGTTCTTCTGTGTTCATTTATTACTTGTTTTACTTGACTAAACTGATCAAAACTTTAAGCATTGTCTTATTACTTAAAGTTTCAGTCAGCCAAGAAACAATCATTAGTCTATACTTCAAAGTTGCTTTATAAGCTGATTCTCCAACCGATCCATTGATCAGTTGACTGATTTTACAAAAACATATTTTTCGCTGCCAAAGTTTTATAAAGGTTTTTAAATTTGATAAAAAGATTTTATAAGGCTATTCCTCCCCCCTAACCTTATCAGTTGCCTAAGTGGACCTACACCAGTACGTGGATCATGTGTAGCGGATCGGGTATCGGGCTCGGGTCGTTAGGTATCAGAGCGGGTCCCGGCTAGAAGTGTGTTGGAACACATTGTCCGGGGCCCCGATCCTATAGAGATTGATAGGAATGTCAATGATTTAAGTGGGAGAAATTGTAACACCTCCAATTCACATTGGTTAGATGTGAGATTGTAACACTGTCAATCCACATCGGTTAGATGTATGGCTTTTGTATGCCTTATAAGTAGTTACGAACTATCTTTAAGCACTAAATTTCCTGAGACTTTTGAGTGGTTTGTTTTAAGCCTAATTGACCCAAATACTTTATGAATTCAATGCATGAACCACTTAACGGACTAACTTTCAGGCTCGGATCATTACATACCCTTCTCCGCGGACCAAGTTTCAAGCTCGAATGGTTACCTACCCTTCTTATTAGGAGTTGGGACTTGTTAGCAATAAAAGGAAGAAGACCTCACAGTAAGTAATTGCATGCATGTTGATGTAGGTGGCTTGAAAGTTGAAATGGAATCCGAAAGCATGTGATCACATGCTTCTTCATTAGGATCACATGCCATGCTATCTTCCAAACAAACAGATATACAGTGAAGATTATACATATATATATATATATATTATATATCTATATATATCTATATATATATACTCTCCGTTACACTCAAATAATTTATATTTGAAAAGTCTCATTATTAAGAGATATATTAGTGACATTGAATTCAGTCATAATTACAAAAATATTTAATCACAACCAAGATGATTACAACACAAGTGGAGGGTTAAGATGAAATATTTTAACAATTGTAAACACAATCTTTTGAAAGTAAACTCTTTAAGTAAAATATCTTAAAATAGTATAGTGGACTCTTTGCCGGAGCGAGTATATAATATGCTCGATTCTCTTTACAAGATTTAGAAATTTTAACTTTTAATTAATTTTTCTTTAGTTTCATCAACTTTTTTCTGTCTCTCTTTTACTTTTTGTTCAGTTACCATAAAATAAAGTTTTTAAATCTAACTTCTAAATTCTCTAAGTACAATCATAAAGTACCTATACAAAAATCTTTGCATAAAAAGAACACGGGTCGTCAACTATCCTCCCTCTGCTTCTTTTGAAATGATTAATTGTTGATTTTTTAAAAAAAAAAAAAAAATTCACATCTAATATGTGTAAAATTGTAAGTACTAGTTGGAAAGAATCTCAAAATTTTTTTATGCAAGACATAACATGATAACAATGCTAAAATGAAAGAAACAAGAAGCTGAAGAAAAGCAGAAAGCAAAAGACAAATTTAACAATTTATACTTCTCCAAATATAAAGAAACAATTTCTTCTTGACTCTTTAAAGTTAATTAGAATGCAAATTTGACGTAAGTTTTTTATTATTTTCAAAATCATAAAGAACATGATTCATAATTATTTTTAGAGTGTTTTATATATGTTATTGTTAAAATGTCTCAAATTCATATGAATTTTGGAATCCTATTGACATGGATTAAGAGTTTTAATCTCAATTTGTTTAGGTTTTTTTTAAAACCTATATAAAGAGGTGATGAAACTTTAATTATTGACAAGACCAAAAGTGAGAGAGACACAAATCGTGAAGAGACGGACGACGGACACAGTTGGTGGTCAAGAGTCTCGAGATCTTGGCGGTATTAAACAAAATAGTGTGTGGCTATTTTAGGCTGTGAGAGGTGTAGTACTCTATGCATGGGATCGTGTCAATCCTTGTAACCCTTGTCCTAAGTAGGGTGAATATATTGAAAACTCTCTATTGTAAATCCTCATCGTTTATAGTTGATTTGTTGCTTGCCTTGGAGTTGATTAAACCACGTAAATCCTCTATTCCATTTTGTTTGATTCCGTTATATTTTCTATTTTTTTGTCATTATTTCTCCAAATACTTGATACTATTATTTTCAACCGATTCGCTTCCGCATTGAAAATAGAAACTAGAAATTCTTAATCCAAAAATATCCTCGTTTTTATAACAGTTATAATTGTGTATTCGATAATCAATTAAAAATATGTTAAATATCAATTCAGAATTTAGTAAGTTTGAAAAATCAATTAAAATATGTACATAATTACCTAAGTCACTCAAATATTTATTTTCCATTTTTGGCATGTTCTCCCAAAGAGCCTTGTTTGAAAACGTTACTTTAAAAATGAAAATAAAAAACAAATTTGTCTGGTCAATAGTTCATGTGGTTCACTCAGGCAAGCAATTTATGTGAACGTCAACTTAATTTACTGTTTGAAAACTTTATTTGCCCTGTACAATTTTTTTGACTTTTCAATTTTAGTCATATTAGTTTGGAAAAACTATTTTTCTCCTAGAATTAAAAATATTATGAAAAATTCTTTAAATTATTAAGATATTTGACCTCTAAGTATGGTTTTTTTTTTCTTCAATAAATTAACGGGCTAGTAAATGATTCAGTGAATAAAACGAAATAAGTGTATGGGGCAAATAAAGTTTCCTTGAATAACTGACAAATTAAATTAAAAAGAATAAAACGAAAGAGAATTTGTTGGGTGCTTGTTAAAATTTCCTTGAATAGAAATAAGTGTATTTAAAACACGTACTCAAATATATTGAAAATTTTTAAGTAATAACATGAATATTTTAAATCATCATCAACTTAATACCATTTAAGTATCGAGATTTGTGTTGAAACCATTCAACGACACTAATATTAAAGCTTATAAGAATATCACAAGCTTAAGCTTGTAATTATATTTCACTTAATAAAAACCTTGTACTTGTTACTTGTTAGAGCAAGAGCCAATAAATAAAATCCTCGAACACTATTTACCAAACTTAGATTGAGTAGTCGACTGTGTTAACCTGATTCACTAGATGGTGCCCATGCAAAGACTATTCTGAGATGGGTGTCTCCTACTCATTCCCAAACAGTCAACCACGTAGTTTAATGGGTGGACCCTATCCCGCCGACCCATCGACCCGAAAGTGAACAACTCCTCACGAGTCATGACAAAATAGGCAACAAATGTGTAATGTCGGATCTTCCAGGATCCAGATGGGGTATTCGGATTTTGGACGTGCCTCCTTAGTCTCTAACAGTATCAATTTCCTCTGTTTCTTTTAGTCTTCATTTGACTGAATAGTACTTACAAAGTTGGTCAACCAAAACTAAGAGCCACACATACCATGTATATTGCCAATGTTATAGACTTGAGGGGTATTTTAGTCTTTTTGCTGGGTTGGGGGGCATATTTATATAGGCCCTTCTTTGATTATTCTTTGTTATTAATTTCTGGTGCAGGTCTATGATCGAGAAATTGCAACAAAAAGATGAAATAAAATTGAAATAAAGCATTATGTAATAAGGTGAGGTAGAAGATTTTGCCAACGTTACGTGGAACTTTGGTCACCTTGTCAGATTAATTGACTTCAAGACATGAGAGAAAATCAGATCCATCCAGATACATCAATAAAACGTTGTGACATCTCTAGAGAGGGGCCAAGATAGAATTTTCATTAAAGAGGACCATACTTGTGGCCAGGAAAGAAAATTACATGTTAACATCTGACTTTTTTAGTTACATGGGGCAAAACCGCAAAATTATAAAATGTGGAATGCTTTATTAAAACAAAGAAGAGGTTGGGGATTAAATGTTATAAACTTTTTTAGTATAAAGTACTAAAGATTATTGTTTTAAAACATAAGGGCGGTAAAATGACATTTTCTCAAAATTGAAAATTGTTTAAGTTGGACCCTTCTTCAAACTCAAATTTTCAAATGATAGAAAATCCACGTGGTCTTCTAATGAAGAAGGAACAATTTAAGTCCTAGCTTCTCAAAGCACATGGGCTGTATAATACAGTAGTTGATTTGGTGTTTTTTCCGGTCAAATGTATCCCCACATACCTTTGTAGCTTTTGCTTTTTGCATCATTTGGGTTGCAAAACCTTTTTAGAAAGTCAAGGGCAATATTACTCATGCCATGGACAATTAGAGCAATCCTATTATGCAATTACCTAAAAACGAGAGATTTTTTAAATGCTTTTAATGCTAATACGAAATAATATTAATTTTATTTGCAAGTTTTAGTTCAAATGATTCACGTCCTCGTTCACACGACTTAATATGTGAAGCATGTATTTGTATGTGAAGCTCCAAGACGCTTGCACGTTATCATTGATACATGTTAATTCGAATGAATTCATGTTTCTTTCTTATGACTAAATACGAGATTATCACTGCTCACATATTAGCAGCGTTGTAACTATAAGATACATGGCTGCTTAGTATTAACCGTTGATTTTTTGAAGGAAAATAAAGGTAAATTTGCAATAATTGTGCAAGGTGACCCTATGAATTACAATAAATGCTCCCTGGGACCTAACCCTTCTGCCTTTTTTTTTTTTACATTTTTTATTTTGTTGATCAAAAAATTAAATTTTTTGACCAAATATTTATAGAAAGAATTTAATTTTGATAAAAAGATGGTGTAATACTAAACTTACACAAGAATATCATAAAACTCCATTATACCATGGTGCAACGCGAAAAGCTAATTTGATTAATACTCCCGTTAAGAAAAGTCACTATACTATTTTGAGATATTCTACTTAAAGAGTCCACTTACAAAAAATTATGCCTACAATCTCCATAAAACTTTTAACTTTACCCTCCACATTGGGGTACAAACATATTAACTACGCTAAAATATTTTTGTAATTATGACCAATTCTAATACTACTTATATATCGCTTAATTATTGAAACACTGACGTGGGTCTTTGGGTGGAACGGAGGAGTAGCATTCTAACAGTAATTGTCATTCAACTCATTTTTTAGGTATACAATTTTTAAATTGACCAATCAATATCTTGAAATAAAATTTTATTCAATTTAATCAATACCAAAAATTTAAATCTATGTCTACAAAATTTAGGGTATAGCTTATATGCGATGATAAAGAATCAACATGTATGCGTTTAAAAAAAAGTTCTTATCAAATTTAGCGCCGCTCATATAAAATAGGTTTTATACCGATGGTGTATTAAAAATTAACTCTTATATCCCTTAATTTTGACCGAGGAGTTCACATTTGAAAAGTATAATAGTTAAGAAACATATTAGTATCCTTAGAAATTGATCATAATTATAAAAATATTTGAG
Organism: Platycodon grandiflorus; assembly: GCA_016624345.1. NCBI lineage: Eukaryota > Viridiplantae > Streptophyta > Magnoliopsida > Asterales > Campanulaceae > Platycodon > Platycodon grandiflorus. The sequence continues at coordinate 38,611,620 of CM028361.1, forward strand.
TATATACCAAGATGATTATGTCATATATATGTGGAGCCATGGAGGGTAGTGAAAGGATATATGAACATAATTTATAAAAGTTGACTTTTAATTGAAATAAACACAGGATAAGAGCCTGTTTGGTGCAACGTTTACAAAACGCAGTGTTTTAAAAATGCAGCGTTTTAAAAACGTAGGCATTTTCTTATAACTGCGTTTGGGATATCACTTCAATACGCAGCTTTTTTTCCTAGCAGCGTTTTAAAACCTGCGTTATGGGAGAAAGCTCGAAATTCCAGTGTTTTAAAATACAGTTGCGTTTTGAAAACGCTACTTTTTCTGCCACAGCATTGAAACACAATTTTTGCAAATAAGCTGCGTTTTATCCCTGCGTTTTAGTCAAATGCACTACCAAACGAGCTCTAAGATATTAAATTTTTTGATTGGAATCGATAGAGTAAATGGGAAATGAAAATGACAGTGATTCAAACTTTTTTGTCTAAAGTATAAACAGAATTGATGTGGCATCGTAAAAGATACTCAAATTAATTATAAAAAGTCTAAATGTAATTTTTTTTAATTGATAATATTTTAAATATAAGTTTCAATGATCAGAAAATAATTTTGATGGATGAAATATTAATCTTAATATAGTACTAAATTTAAAAGGAAATTTTCGTTGGCCCATAGTCAAAAATACAAAAAGATTTCTTTGCCTTTTTCTTTTAAAAAGTTTTTGCAGTAAGATAGATAGATAGTTGAATTCGCTCGCAACTTTCACGTGGAGGAGAGAGCTTTTAGTGACTCAGACTCACTTTTAGTATACTTCTTTTTTGACAATTGAAATACTATTGAATTGAATTGAATTGGCTTGGCGGAATTTGGCGCATGCAAGTGGGTCGGTTGATTTATTTTTTCTTCTCAATTGCAAAGCTGTCATCGGAGTGTCATGTGGTCTCTGTGGCTTTGGTTTCTTTAACTGTCACCTCAAACTCACATTTATTTATTTTTTTGAAGAGCAAACTCACATTTATATATTAAAATGATTTATGTCAATAAATAAGTTTATTATCGAACGAATACTCACTCTTCAATACACTCTCCGAATCATTAAATACTTGGGCCGGTTTACTTTTATTTATTTATTTTTTTTAAGGTTTGGCCAGTTTACTTATGTATGGACATTTTCCCCTAATTATTTTATGAAAAGTCAGATCATCATGTCACTATATCGATGTAAACTACACAAATGGTCCTGTAGTTTTAGTGTTTTTGCATTTCATCCTTACACCTCGCAAATGGTCCTTGTACCGAGACTTTTTACACAAATGGTCCTTCCGTCTAATTCATTAATTTTTTAGTTAAGTACGCACACGTGCCACTCACGTGCATTTATAAAAGGGCAAAATAGTCATTTTGTTTTAAAAAGTACAAGGACCAATCTTGAAATATATTATAAAAATTATAAAATCATTTTTTTCCATATTTTATCAACACCCAAATTGTATTCCTCACCCGGATCTCTTCCTTTCAAAGTCCTCCAAATCCCTTCGTGTACGAGTAAGACGCGATTCTCGTCCTCGCGAACACTCACCAAGTACTCATACGGTAGAATCCAATTCTTCCGTCCTCTCCGACGTCGTCATCGTCGTTGCTTTCTCTCCTCCGATTGTCACTGTACGTTCACAGCGAAGTTGGAATCCCTCCGACGTTGGCTCGTACTCGAACTCCAATTAATTGTGAAGTGGACAATTAGGGGAATAAGTTATGCGATGGGTGAGAGGTTTCGGGCCGTTTGTGCGGGCGCCTTCTTGGGAAGGGTTCATGGGTCTCGTTGTACATCGAGAAAATGGTATGTTGGTGACATTTCTTTGTGGTGAGGTGGAGGAGCATCCGTGAGTTTGATGCTTTATTGTTTCCGGATTCGAGAATAGTGGCTTGCTTTCATTTATTGCTTGAATTGATCTTGAGCAAGTGTTCTTGTTTACGGTTGGGTGCCGAGTGTTCCCGGTCGGATTGGGTTGAAGTTGTGAGGGTGAGTTCGCTTGAGATTGGATTACATCGTTCGCTATGGGTGCACGTGGCTTGATGCTCGGGGTTTTCCTTCTCTTCATGCTATGAGCTTGTATGCATACCAAATAATAGAGTGGCTGAATGTAGAAGGTAAGTGTCCCTAGAGGTCATAAGGCCCATTGTGATTAGTGACCCGGTGTCTAAGGAATACATTGGGAGTAGGTAGTTCGGATCGATGGAGACCAAGTTGGCGATGATCGACGAGAGGAAACGCAAGAGGATGGAATCAATAGGGAATCGCAAGGAGGTCCCGCGAAAAGCGAGGAGCATTTGGATGAATTGATTGGCTAGATCAACCACTGAAGAATGACAACAATCTTCTAATGCGAAGATTGATTTCGCTACACCAAAGTACATTTGTGGCGCACGAGAACAATGTCTTTGAGAGCCCATTGCGAAGCCGGCGACAGGCTTAATTCATTGAATTCCGTTCTGCATATCGCCGAGGACGTTATAGGTTTTGACATGGACATTCTGAAATTCGATACCTTGATGGAGCCATGGCACTTCCGTTTCCGTTCGAGCCAATCATAGCTTCTACGAACATGTTCCAGTGTTGAATTTAGTCTTTGGTCTTTGTGGTGGCAACAAAATTACTTAGCCTTTTGGTTTATGAGTTTGTTTCATTTTGGGGTTTCAGTTTATTGTCTATTGTATTATATATATTTTCTTCCTTTTCTTTTTGATAAATGTCAATGGAGTCGTAATGTCACAAGCAAAGAAAGAATTCGATTACTATTGTGATTTTTAGAATTACCACTTTGGTTGGGTTTATAGCGGTAATTATTGAATGTTTTATTTGGAGAAAATTTAATATATCCATTAATATAATTAAAGTGTTCATAGTGGAGATAATTATGTGGGATTCAAATTTTACCATCTTCATCTCAGGCTCAGTTCAAATGGTTTGAAGAAAGAGGAGAGAGTAAAAATGGTTTGAAGAAAGAGAGAGGAGGAGAGAGTGTAAAAATGGTCGAAGAAAAAGAGCCAATTTTACGGTTTCACAATTGGTCCCTGTACTTTTAAAGCAAAATGACTATTTTACCCAGTCAAAATGCACGTGCAATGCACATGTCAAGACTTAACGGAAAAATTTAACTTGGAACTAGACGGAGGGACCAATTGCGTTCAATTGGTTGGTACAAGGACGATTGGCAAAAAAATTTTTGTACGGGACGAATTGCAAAAAACACTAAAACTACGGGGACCATTTGTGTAGTTTGCCCATTATTTTATGAAAAGTCGATCATGTCACTATATCGATGTAATTTGAGGATTTAAAGTTGAATGGTCGAATATTTTTTATAGATTCATCTCTCTATCTATCTATGGTTATAAAAATGTTTAAGTTCCTTTTTAGATTTGTTGGAATATGCTTTCCAAGAATAGTTTTTGAGATTCTCTAAATTAGTTAGATTTGAGATTGTTTTTGCCTTTCTTAAATTCTGTCTATACATGGATGATTGATGTATTTTTGGTAAATTAGCTTTGACTTGTTTGATTGATTCAATCAAAGTTTTGATTGATGTAAATATAGTAAATTGTCTTTCTAACATTAACATTGCCTTCTAAGTGTTTTCGTGTAGCCCTGGAGCCTATTTAAGAAGATGGTGTCTTCTTCATTACGTATGCTTTGAGAGAGATCGAGAGAGAAAAGTCTAATACACCTGTGTGTCGTGTGATGAATGTGAGCGAAATACGAGACACATCTTTCAACACATCTCATTCGAAATTACTAAACGTGTTGAAGTTTCGTCCTCGATGGAAGTCGTGTTTATTAGACAGATTGTATTACCAAAGCATAAGTTTGTAGTCTCTTTTGCCTACTTTCGTTGTTAGGATCTTTTGTTAGAATTTCGCTAGTTGTTTTCTTTGTAATCGGTTCTATATTTTCTAGTGAAAAGATTTTGCCATATTGGCACGTCTACAAGTATTTATACTTGTAGACAAAGGATACATCAATCTTGTTAACTGTTTTTATTAATTCCGCAATTTTCTTGGATGTTATAGTAGATGTTATCACATCTTTGATAACATTTACTATATTCCAACATTGTTTTCTTAGTTACATAGCTATAAAACTTTCATTTGGTATCGAGCCTACACTTGACATAACTAAGTGAGGTTCTGGTTGTAGCTATGTCGGATACTCGTATGGTACTCAACGTCCTCCGTCCTCGATGGATCTAATTACTCTACTTGGAAACCCAAGATGCGCATGTACCTCAAGTCTCTTGATGAAAGAACATGGCTCTCTGTGGTTACAGGTGGACTCCACCTAGAGTAATTGACATCGATGGAGACTATAAAATTACCTCGAAGCTAGTTGGACGATCAAGAAAGAAGCGTAGCAAATTTTAATTCAAAAGCTATTAATGCTATCTACGGTGTGTGGAACCAAATATTTTCAAAATAATTGTTCATTTTGAATCAGCCAAAGAAGTATGGGAAGCCCTTCAAGCTCATTGTGAGGGACCCGATAGCGTTCGTTTAACCAAGCTACGTTTACTTACTACTCGTTTTGAATATTTAAAAATGGAAGAAGATGATGACATTTCATCCTACTATGACAAGTTGGTAGATTTGTCTAATGAGTCTCTAGCCTTGGGAGAACCTATTTCCAATGCAAGACTTGTTAGCAAAATGATGAGATCTCTTCGAGCGTTTCAATATAAAAATCTCTGCTATAGAAGAAGCTCATGACACCGGAAGAATGAGTTTAGATAAACTTTCGGTATTCTTCAAACCTTTGAGTTAAATCTTTCTTTGCGAACAAAAAGCAAAATAAAAATGCTAAAAGTATTGCTTTGCTTGCACAAAATCAATCGACTTGTCGGAGGAATTACTTGAATTTACAAATGATCTTGGAAAGGCAGATTTTGGAGAAGAATCTCGTGCTATGTTGGTCAAAAGTTTAACAACATTTTGACCAAAGGACAAAACTATCAAAAGTATCAAAAAACAAATGTCGCTCCAAAATTTGCTCCAAGAAAATTTTCTTCGAAAACATTCGATAATTCGATAATTCCAAAGACAAGTTTACTCCTAAACTTCCTTCAAAATATAAATCAAAAAAGAAAGAATTCAATGCGAGAATGTTTTGGTTATGGTCACTATCGCCGAATGTATTAATACTACAAAGAAAAAGGAAAAAGTTTGGCGACTACCCTAAGTGACGATGATGATGATCAATCCGAAGAGGCGCACTAAACGCTTTTTGAAACCCAAAAAGTGTTACAAATAAATCCTCATGGTGTATCTAAAGGTGTTGCCTTAAATGTGGCTCCAAGCGTGATCACATCGTTAAAAGATTCATTCGGAACTGAATTGTCTCAACTCTTCCATAGTTGATGACAATCATGTCCAAAATGAGTCCGATTCGATTCAAAATCTGGATTTATTAGAGGATTATAAGGCACTTTATGAAGATTGGGTAAAGAAGGAAGAAAAGTTAAATCTTCTCACCGAGGAAAATGAATATCTTTCAAAAGAACTTGAAGTTCGAAAACTTCAAATGAGTTGCTCTCAAAAGAGAATGAAGTTCGAAAGCTTCCATTGCTAGGTGGAAGTCATGCTCACCAAGAAAGATGTGGATTTTGAAAAAGCCAAAATTAATCTTGAAAAAGCAAATGAAACCATGTCCAAGCTGAACAAAGGCAAGGTTAAACTTGATGAACTTCGACTTATGGTCAAGAAGACACTGTGGGATTCAAACCGCTTGCTTTTGTCAAGGAAAGAATGAATGGTGAACATGTTAATCAAAACCAAATGGCTAACGAAAAGGTCTAGACACTGGAAACGTCGGTATATTTGCCATTCTTGTAATGTTTCGGTCATATCGACCTTATTGTTACAAAATGAAGGCAGATTTGGCAAAAATTTTCACCGAAATGCTCGGACGAGAATGTCGTGGAAAATGTCTCCACATTTGAATCAGCACATTCCCGAAATTCGAAAAATATGGGTCAAAAAGGCGATGTAACATGCAATGTTACATACACTTCCTTTAAAACCAATGTTCGGCTCATGGTTTTTGATAGTGGATGTTCCGTCATATGACGAGGACAGATGAATACTTGTCGAATACTCTAGTTTCAATGGTGGAAGTGTGACCTATGGGGGTGGTGCAAAAGGAAGAATTGTTGGTAGAGGCAATCTTGATGTTGAGGATTGCCAAGGCTTAAAAATGTTCTTCATGTGGAAGGTCTTAAAGCAAATCTCATCGGTATAAGTCAATTATGTGATGATGATTTGCATGTTAAATTTGACAAAAACTCATGTGAAGTATTTGATGGTACTAACAAATGTATTCTTGCAGTACTAGATCCTCGGATAATTGTTACATGTATGGTGAAGTTGTTTCATGCCATACCTCAAGTGTTAATGATAGTTCTCTTTGGCATCAAAAACTAGGACATGCTAGTTTTCATAAAATTCATGATATAATCAAACATGATGCCGTTAGAGGATTACCAAAGATTAACACAAAGAATGTGGGTGTGTGTGGTCCATGCCAAAGGGAAACAAACTAGAGTGTCCCACCCAAAAATTCAACAACGTTCCTCAAAACGTTGTCTTGAGTTCATTCATACGGATCTTATGGGTCCAATTGAAGTGGAGAGTCTAGGGAGAAAGAAATATTCCTTTGTGTGTGTTGATGATTTTCTCGGTATACTTGGATTATTTTCTTGAGAGAAAAATCTGAAACTTTTGAAGCTTTTAAAACTTGGTACAAAAAGGTCCGAATCTATATGACTTAAAAGTTATTAAGATTCGTTCGGATCATGGTGAGTATGAAAATTCTTCTTTTTCCAAATATTGCGATTCAAAGGGATTACTCATGAGTATTCAGCCCCCAAAACTCCACAACAAAATGGAGTAGCGGAAAGGAAAAATCGCACACTTCAAGAAATGGCACGTGTCATGCTTAGTTCTCAAAATCTTTCAAAACGTTTTGGTGAAGCCTTAAACACCGCTTGTCACATTGGAAATCGTGTATATTTGAGACCGGTTGCACCATGACTCCATATGAAATCCTTTTGGGAAAAAACCGAATCTCAAATATTTTCACGTTTTGGGTGTATATGTTATCTCTTAAATGACCGAGATCATCTTTCAAAATTTGATTCTAAGAGTGACAAATGCATTTTTGTGGGGTATTCATCAAATAGTAGAGCATTTCGAGTCTTTAATCTTCGGACTAAGACTATAATGGAATCCATAAATATTACTTTTGATGATTTTGCAAACCTTGGACAAAACTGCGAAGATGATATTACGGGGTTCTTTGGATGATGCGGGCGAACAGTGTGCCGAAAAAATTGTTCTTGATTCACTAAATCCGGCATCAAATGATTCGAAGGAAATGTGTCCGAAAATGTGGGGACATCCTCGAACACACCTACCAACGACTCAGATCGTTGAAACAGAATCGAACCGAACCGGTTGAATCTTGATGAGGCCGAGCCGATCAAAGGCGGGATGTGTCAAGCGGGAATTCGAAAAATCACCCTACAACTCAAGTGATTGGTAATGTGTTTGATGGAATGAAGACAAGACAAAAAGGTAAAGTGGATTACAAAAAATGGTAAGCTTGGCCTATTTGTCATCGATTGTTTAAATGCTAGAACTTGTTGCTTCATATCAAATCTTGAACCTAAAAATGTGAAAGAAGCTCTTGGGGATGATTTTTGGATAAGCGCAATGTTGGAAGAATTAAATCAGTTTTCCAAAAATGATGTTTGGTACTTAGTTCCTAGACCTAGTCAAGGTAATGTAATAGGAACTAAGTGGATTTTCAAAAATAAAGCGATGAGTGGGAAAATAGTTAGAAATAAAGCACGATTGGTAGCTCGGGGTATACACGGTAGAAGGGTGGACTTTGATGAAACCTTTGCTCCTGTAGCCCGCATTGAGTCTATTCGATTAATGCTTGCCATTGCTTGTCATCTTGGAATCACACTCCATCGATGGATGTGAAAAGTGCTTTTTAAATGGCATTTTGAATGAAGAAGTTTTTGTGGAACAACCAAAAGGATTTGAAGATCCTCACAAACCAAACCATGTTTTTAAATTGAAGAAGGCTTTGTATGGTCTTAAACAAGCTCCTAGAGCTTGGTATGGAAGACTTCTTGAATACCTTCTTGAAATTGGTTTCAAAAGAGGTGAGGTTGATAAAACTCTGTTCATTCAAAAAGAAAAAATGATATTCTCATTGCTCGGATATATGTGGATGATATTGTGTTTGGATCTACATCGAAAAGATGTTAGGACATTTTGTCAACAACATGACATCCACATTTGAGATGAGCATGGTTGGTGAGTTAAACTATTTTCTTGGTCTTCAAGTAAAACAAAGCAATGAAGGAATTTTTGTGTCTCAAACCAAGTATGCTCAAAACTTGGTTAAAAGTTTGGTCTTGAGAATGCATCCCATTTAAAAACTCCCATGGGATCATCTCAAAAGTTGTGTAGGGATGATGAAGGTGAAGGTGTAGATCACACCTTGTTTAGAAGTATGATAGGAAGTCTGTGTACCTAGCGCCGGACCGGACATTATGTATAGTGTTTGTGTACGTGCAAGGTACCAAGCAAATCCCAAGGTCTCCCATCTAAAGGCCTTAAAACGTATCATTCGATATGTTAGTGGGACAACCAAACTTGGGCGTGGTACACTAGAGACACTAATACCAATCTTGTTGGTTTTAGTGATTCGATTAGGCGAAATATTGATGATCGTAAAAGCACCAGGGGTTGTTTTACTTGGGGAACAATTTGGTTTCATGGTATAGCAAAAAACAAAGCTGCGTTTCACGTCAACCGTGAATCGAATATGTAGCGGTTGGTAGTTGTTGCTCTCAACTTCTTTGGATGAATCGGATGATCAATGATTATGGGCTAGAGAGTGATACTCTTGTTGTTTATTGTGATAATTCGATGCTATAGATATCTCGAAAAATCTGTTCAACACTCCGCACCAAACATATTGATATTCGACATCACTTTATTCGGGATTTGGTTGAGCAGAAAATTATCCGCATGGAATTTATAGGAACCGAGAATCAATTAGGCGATGTGTTCACCAAGGCTCTTGATTTTGAGAGATTTTCTACTCTTAGGAAATCTCTAAGTCGTGTGCTATTTGATTGTCTCACAACATGTGGTCTCAAGTGTGACCACATGTGCTTGTTGTAAAAAAAAAAAAAAAAAAAAAATCATCATCATCATTGCATGTTGTCTTGGGCACGACTTTGTCAAATGATTTTAAAAAATGTGGTATTTGAAAGACATTTATTTTTTGAATGTGGATCTCTATTCAAAATAAAAAAAAAGAAAAGTTCTCCCAGTGAATGAGCCAAATTAGTGATTGGAAGCCTTTGAGGGAAAAAGCTACCTTCTCGATGTGTATGCAGCCACTCATATGTGATCTTATAATCTAGATCAATATGTTCTTTGAATTTTTGGCGTGATCATATGAGAAAGGGCTATCCTTGAGGAAGAGTGAAAGCTACCTCTTGGTTAAATCCCTTCATCTTTAAGGCAAAAATCATCATAAAAGTGGGAGAAAAGGATCTTGATCCATTGAATTCAAAAATTGCAAAATGTGTCTTTCAATGTGCCAACATTTTTTCTTCACATTCATTGAGCAAAGTCCCTCACTTGTGTGCGCATTGTCTTATTCTTCATGGTTAGGCATACCATAGGGCATTTGGTCCGGTGAATATACTCTCATGCTATAAGTTTCTCATCATCTATTTTCTCCAAAGTGGCCTATTGACTGTGAATCTTTATCCTTCATTGTGTTTGTCTATAAACAATTTGAATGGTACTTGATTTTTGAGCATTAAGATGATTTGAGGATTCCTTAGCAGAAGATTTATCACAGGGACATTTTGGGTAATATTCAGATGCCTATTTTTGATGAGAATTTGAAAAAAAGGAAGTTATTTTACCAAAAATATTTTTTGGTAAGTAGCAGTTTTTTGGAAAGGAGCGGTTGTTCTCCTTCAAAATTAGTTCCTTCTTTCCCAAAAATTAAACGTGCCCTAAGCGTGCCCTAACTACATCTTCTCTCTTATTCTGACAAATTCTTTCAAGTGCAATCTCTTCCTCTCTCTATTCTTCCAGATTCTTCAATGGCATCCAAGGCTGTGGGTTCTCCTTCTCCATCTCAGAATCCAGCATCTCCTTCAGCTAATGTCTCCCAAAATATGGAGACATCCGCTCTTCACAGTACACCCCCTCTCACAGTTGTTCCATTCGATGATGCTCCTGTTCCTATTGATGCCATTCTCCCAGGCGAGGCAGGCAACGTCATTGATGTTGAAAACCCCCCTGATTTGAAGCAAGTAGGCGCCTCTCTTGGACCTATTGGGCGTCCTGATGCGTTTTCAAAGCGGCAAAGGGGCTTACTCCAAATTTGGAGCCTCTGTCTCCTACCTCTTTCGAAGCAAAAGGGGCGTTTTTGCAACAAGAATCTCCGGTTCACCTTGAAGATGATGACGCCACGACGCGATTTTGTTCCGCCTTCATCAAATGAGGATATGGACTTTCCTCATGTATGTGTGGTTCGCTCTGTTGTTCCTCCATCCGCGAGCCATCTCTTCACCTTCGTGGTGCAAGAAGAGTCGATGATCTCTTTGAAGAGATTGACAATTTTCACCCAATGCCGATCGGGCGATCTGTGGCACCTTCTGTTCAAGCGGCCTCTCCTACTCGAAGTGAAGGTCTGCCTGATGACTCCACTCTTGCAGAAGTCATGCTAAAATTAGGGAAGAAATCTTCTTGCCCTAAGTCCCCTTCTTCCCCATCCAGTGATAGTGAAAGAACAAATTCACTTAATAGGGATTCTGTGGAACCATCTGGACAAGCTTCTTCTGAATCTGTTGAAGATCTTCATCGATGCTGACGAAGATGTGGTGGCATCTCCTCTCACATCATCTCCACCCCGGATATTGATTCAGCTTTTAATCCTCTTTTCTACACCCGTGAGGCATCCTTGAGGTATGATCGTTTCATCACTCGCAATTTGCTTGAGGAAAAACAGGTTCAGTTAGAGGTTCTTGATCGATTTAATTTGTCTCAATTTTTAATTGATCGCAAACTTTTAAATACTGTGACCTCTTCCTCACCCTATGTCAAAACTCTAGTCATAGAGTTTTATGCCAATCTTGAAAAAGCCATGTGCATGGAAGGCTCTGACAGATTTGGTCAGGTTTTTGTTCGAAATAAAATTATAAATTTTACTCCTTCCAAAATAAATGAGTTTTGTGCAACTGAGAATGTTGAAGTATCATCTGTGGTTGATAACTTCAATGAGATCACATCTGTCTTGACTGGGGGAAAAATCAGCAAATGGCCTATATCTCCTGAGAAACTTCAATCTGCCCAATTGACTTCTTTTTACTCAGTCTTGCACAAATTGTGCACTGCAAATTGGGTCCCCTCAAACAACACTTCTGTGGTGACTCAATCCCAGGCTAAACTCATTTTCAAATTGGCTGGCCTTCCCTTTAACTTTGGGCAATGGGTGTTTGATAGTATTACCTTTTATCTTTGAAACTCTCTCGGATCGCCGGTCCTTCCCTTTCCCGAGTTTGATTTTTCGATTTTTGGTGCATCACGGTATCGTGTGCAGCGAATCACAAGTCGTCCCAAAGTTTTGAAGATTTCTGCTCAATTATTGAAAGGGGATAGGGTCATTGATTTACCCTTGGCCAGTTCTTCTACTGATGCTGCTGCTGGAATTTCTCCATCTTCTCCAGTTCATATGTCCTCTGCAGATGTCCCTACATCCTCTACAGCCTCACTGTCTGTGCCATTTGTTCGCTCGCAACTTCCTCTTCTTGCTTTCAGTTGCGCTACTCGTACTCACCTTGTATTTCTTGAGGATTTGCATTCACAGTTCCAGGCTTTTCTTGATGCACAAGTGCCATCCTCTTCTGGACAAAAAGGGGGAGACTCCTCTAATGCAGGGGGAGACAACTCTGTTTGATCTTACTGCTTCAAGAGATGTTGTTTTAAATGTCATAACATTTCTGTGTTTGTGGTTGTTAACAGCTTAAACAATTTATTTTTTGTTTTACTACTCTGAACTCTCTGATTTTATATTACATCTTTGTGTTATATTAATCATATCTTATTCAGGGGGAGTTCATTGTGTTTAATTGATGTTTTGTCCAGAAAGGCAAAAAAGGGGGAGATTGTTGGAATATGCTTTCCAAGAATAGTTTTTGAGATTCTCTAAATTAGTTAGATTTGAGATTGTTTTTGCCTTTCTTAAATTCTGTCTATACATGGATGATTGATGTATTTTTGGTAAATTAGCTTTGACTTGTTTGATTGATTCAATCAAAGTTTTGATTGATGTAAATATAGTAAATTGTCTTTCTAACATTAACATTGCCTTCTAAGTGTTTTCGTAGCCCTGGAGCCTATTTAAGAAGATGGTGTCTTCTTCATTACGTATGCTTTGAAGAGATCGAGAGAGAAAGTCTAATACACTCGTGTCGTGTGATGAATGTGAGCGAAATACAGACACATCTTTCAACACATCTCATTCGAAATTACTAAAGCGTGTTGAAGTTTCGTCCTCGATGGAAGTCGGTGTTTATTAGACAGATTGTATTACCAAAGCATAAGTTTGTAGTCTCTTTTGCCTACTTTCGTTGTTAGGATCTTTTGTTAGAATTTCGCTAGTTGTTTTCTTTGTAATCGGTTCTATATTTTCTAGTGAAAAGATTTTGCCATATTGGCACGTCTACAAGTATTTATACTTGTAGACAAAGGATACATCAATCTTGTTAACTTTTGTTTTATTAATTCCATTTAATTTGTTGGATGTTATAGTAGATGTTATCACATCTTTGATAACATTTACTATATTCCAAATTCATTTTCTTAGTTACATAGCTATAAAACTTTCAAGATTTACCATATATCTTTGCTAGTTTTTGACTAAATTTGTAGCTTTACTAACAGTAATAGATACTGAACCCGTTTGGTCATGCGTTTTTGATTAAAACGCAGCGTATTTATAAAAATTGTATTTCAATACTGCGGTAGAAAAAAGATATGTTGCTGCGTTTTAAAACGCTGAAATTCTCAGTTTTTTTTTTTTTTTCAAAATACAGGTTTTAAAATCCTGTTAGAGAAAAAAACTGCGTTTTGAAGTGATATCTCAAACATATTTATGAAAAAAAAATTGCGTTTTGAAAGATTTTTATTTTAAAAGCGCAGCGTTTCAAAAACGCTGCATTTTAAAAACACTGCACCAAACGGGCTCACTACCTATTCAAAGGACACTCTTAGTATTGTTAAAATTTACTTGTTTGGTTTGTATTGCAAACTACTTGGTTGAAAATGGATGTTTCAATAGCCTAACCCCTACTTAGTATTAGTATAAGTAAATTTCTTGTCACGCATTATATGGTGTCGTAGTTAAAATTAATATAATAATAACATAACATGATAACATTAGCAACAATTCATTTTATGTTAAAGTTTTCGTAATAAGACCTAATAAAACTAATAAATTGCATTCAAATCAATAATTATTTTTTATTTTAATAAATCAATAATTATTTTTTATTTTATGTGTTATTATTCATTGCACACTATCAAAAAAAAAAAATACTCCATTTGTTTTAAAAAAATAATCTCATTTGATTAGTTAAACGTTTTAAGATTGTATTTTACATACTTCTATCTTATTCAAATTGCACTAAAATTATTACTTTTTTAAAAAATAAGGATGTATTTTGGGACAAACCAAAAAAATAAAAGAGGAACTATTTTTGTTAGACGGGGGAGTATTCAAAAAAAAAAATTTTGTGCACTTTTTCTTACGATGCTCTTTCACTACTTTATTATTGATTTCTTACTACATTAATTGATTGATTTTACTCCCACGTGTGGGTATCTTGAAAAATAAAATACATATAAATACTCCCTCCGTTCACTTTTCTTAACGAGCTCTAGCTCAATTGGTAACGCTTACTTCTATTAACGGAGAGATTGAGAGACACCTTGGTACTGAAGTTGGGTGTTCAAAGCCTCACAATTTGTTTTACACACATTAAAGACATCATATTATCTTCATTTTAGCCTTTCAAGGCATTATATAATAATAATAATAACCATCAATGGTTAATGAGATGTAATAAACCATTGAAAACTCCTTCATATATATATACAATTTTATTTTTCAGATGGAAGGATTAATTTACGGTAATACTCCTTCCGTTCCACCGAAAGAGTCCACGTTTGAAAAGTCTAATTATTAACGGATATATTAGTGTCATTGGATTTGATCATAATTACAAAAAATTGTAAGCATAATTTTTTGAAAGTGGACTCTTTAAATAAAACATCACAAAATAGTATAGTGAACTATTTGTCTAAAACGGAGGGAGTATTTATTTATTATTATTTTTTTAACAAGGCTGGTAGTACCAATTACGCAAATTTTGGTCGAAGGCCATTACAGATTATGAAATGATCAAGAAAAGGGTGGAATAAAGCGTAGAAGAGAAAATAAGTTACCATGTACTGTATTTGTATTATCAAAACTAGTAATGTTGCACATGAGTGTACATATGTTTTTTTTTTTTTAAACTTTTTATTATATTTTTTTATTTATATTCAACTATATAATTATTAATTTTGTGCATAAAATAATATGACATCTTATATATTCCCTCAATTTCTAAATAATTGTTATGTTTGTTTGGAGAGACAAATTAAGAAAAACAAAATAACTTTATTATAGAATGATTTAATAGGTAATTTTCTTTAAAGCCCGTGTGTATGCAAAACTATAATTAAAGTAGAATGAAAAAGTAAGCGTAAAATAATAAAATTATTTTACTAAATAAGAAAGTTTAGAAAAAAGTTAATTTTTTTAAAAAGAACAAAAAAAGAAAAAAACAAATACTTAGGAACGGAGTACCGTAGAATTGACTTGCCCTTTTAACTTGTAAGTCACATCATTTTGTCGACTTAATTAGTCCATTCGTTTCACTCAAAGAGTCAACGTTTGAAAAAGTTTACAAATTAAGTAATGTATAAGTATCATTATAATTAGTTATAATTATAAAAAATTAAGGAGTATATATTTATATCACAAATGAAAAGTAAAGTTATAAAATTATAAAAATTGTAGGCATAATTTTTAAAAATTAATTTTTTATATAAATCATCCCAAAAAAACAAAATATTTGACTCTTTATCTTGAGGGACGAGTAATTACTTAACATGTAAATTGTAACGTGTACAGTTAGTGTATCGTGTAACACTAGTAATAGTGGCCAAATTACGGGTTGGGCTTTGGAACTATAAGCCCTTATCATTTATGCGGGAAATTCCGTTATATTTAACCCTTTCGTTAACAAGTTTAGTTGAACACACTTCAGTTAGATCCCGTCGTTTAAAAAAGAAAATTCTACGGAAACCAAATTCCCAAGGACAGCCTGCCAGGAAAACAAAACCACCCCCGCTATAATCATCTTTCCCCACCCAATCAGTGGAAAATCATATCCCCTCCATTTCCAATTCCACCCTCCCTCCTCCCTTCTCCCTCCCCTCTGTTTCTCTCCCTTCACAAATCCAGAGAGAAACAGAGAGACCACGCGATCATACTACAAAACACATTCCATTCCATTCGTTCCGTTCCCGTTCCCGTTCCCGTTCCGGTCACTCGGAATAGGAAACTGCCAAGGTAAATTCAATTCCTTTGAATTTGAATTAATTTAATCATCCTGATTTTTGTTTTTGGTGATTAAACAAAGATGTTTATGTTTATTGTTAACAAACATTCTAGAGAGAGAAAGAACATTGACAGTCTGTAAAAAATGGGGGTGGGGGACCATGCCTCTTTGAAAAAAATTGAATAAATGCAGCGCCGTTTGATAAACAAATTAGGGCTGTTCCATTCCCCATACAATGAAGACAAAACAGTTGCATATGATGTTGAATTAGCGCATAACTCATCATTGCAATTCCTTGTTACAATCATTTAGTCGCAATAACTCTGCCAGTTTTTACATTTTTTTTTTTTTTTGTCTTCTTCAACCGCCACCATAAGTAGAAATCATGGTCTGTAATGGAGATATATGTAGGATTTTAATGTGCAGGAGTTGGTAGTTTGGCTGGAGAATGGGAGCGACGGACGGTGGAGAGTCGCCCGGCGGCGGACGGGAGGAGAAGATATTTGTGTCGGTGAGGTTGCGGCCGTTGAACGACAAGGAGGTTGCGAGGAATGATGTGTCTGATTGGGAGTGTGTTAGTGATAACACTATTATTTACAGGAATGCCAACATTTCCCTCTCCGAGCGATCCATGTACCCGTCTGCGTATACATTTGGTAAGCCAAATGTGTTAATTCTGTTTATTTTTTATTTTTTTGGTGGAGTTATTTTCGATTTTTTATTTTTTGTGGTTTATGTATTGTTTCAACTGTTTGTACAACTCATGACAGCTCAGGATTTTATGTTGATTGCTTGAGTTTGTCTTCGTGAATCCTCTCTCGCTTTTGTGTTTAATCCAATGTGCAACCAGTTTTTGTGAGTTTTGTGGATTTTACATAATGAAAGAAATTTATGGGATTTGTATGTTAATTTCAGCCTTTTAACTTACTAAATTATGTAAATTTGAATTGATATGGTCAATTGATAATCATCATTGTAAAGCTACATTTTAGAGCATTTGCTTCTGAAACTCAAATGCTTCTCTCTGTGCATGAAGTTCTTGAACAAGATTCTCTGTATTTTCTTCAGAATTCCTTTTTGGGTCAGTTGTGAATGAGTGTTTATTCGGTTTTCTTTTGTTTGTTTGTTTTGCTTCTCTCTGCTAATTAATGGAATATTTAAGAGAACTTGATTTCATATGTTTTGAGTTGGTGTGTTAGTAGCGTGATTGTTTTCCCGACTCGGCCTGATCTTTTCTTTGCTTGTGGTGCCATTTTGGGTCTAGACAGAGTATTTAGTTGTGATTGCTCCACAAGGCAGGTGTACAAGGAAGGAGCAATGGAAGTTGCTCTTTCAGTTGTCAGTGGTATCAATTGTGAGTATACATTTTTACATGATGCTTTGTTCCTATTGCATAATGTTCTTTTTCTCGGCTTGTTGCATGCTCCCTGGACTGTTATTCCGTCTTTTACCCTGAACAAGTGCACAACTGATATATATTTCAGCTAGTATTTTTGCATATGGTCAAACAAGCAGTGGGAAGACATTCACAATGACCGGAATTACCGAGTATACAATAGCAGATATATATGATTATATACAGAAGGTAATCAACATCATCTACTTGCAACAGATTCAATCTGAAATTCGCAGCATTTCAACAAGTATTTTGCTATTTTATTGATATGTGGTTGGGTTCTACGTAGCACACAGAAAGAGAGTTTCTCTTGAAATTTTCTGCTATGGAGATCTACAATGAGTCTGTCAGAGACCTTCTCAGTTCAGATAACACTCCCCTCAGACTTCTAGATGATCCAGAGGTGAATATCATTCTGGTTTATCAATAATGTGTTTTTTTTCCTTTCATCCTGGTTTATTAATCCATATCTTTATGTTTTTATTCCATTACAGAGAGGGACCATTATTGAGAAGCTCACAGAGGAAACTGTGAGGGACTGGAATCATGTCTTGGATCTCCTTTCCATATGTGAAGGTGAGAACATCATTGATTAACCTTAAGTTTGCACATTACTAATAACATTGTAATTTTTTATTCTTAGTACCTTCTTGCAGCTCAGAGACAGATTGGAGAGACATCTCTTAATGAAACAAGCTCCAGATCTCATCAAATTATTAGATTGGTATAGATGTTCTCCAGTAGACTAGTCTTTTTTCTGTCGTTTCTTAATGTAGGCCAAGGGCAGAAAGTCTTAGGAGTTAGGAATTAAGAGTGGGAATGTTAACTATTTTCATTTAACTGACGTATGGGTTTGCAGACAGTTGAAAGTTCTGCTCGTGAGTTTTTAAGCAAGGGAAACTCAAGCACCCTTGTGGCTGCTGTGGTAAGAATAAGTTTATGTTTGAACAATATTACATGTTGTGCAAGAGTTTGATGGTAATGTACTAATTGACAATATTTTAATATAGAACTTTGTTGATCTTGCTGGAAGTGAGCGTGCATCTCAGTCATTATCAGCTGGCACAAGGTTAAAAGAAGGCTGTCACATAAATCGCAGTTTACTAACCCTCGGAACTGTTATCCGTAAGCTGAGGTTAGTTTGATATTCCTTCCCTTTTCGTTGCTTTATAGAGATCTACTTACAGAATGGTACAGTGTTGTTTTATGTCGAGTAATGTTGAGTACTTAGCTTTCCAAAGATGAATATCCTTTCCTTCATAATCAGAGGGAGGCTGTTAGGGGGGGTTCTTTGAACAAAAAATCACGGCTTCCCTTAACCATATATATATATATTTTTTTTTGACTCAGTTACCTTTAGGTACTCAACTTTGAAAGGATTCAGCACTTTTCCTCTTCATCCAATTCCCAAATCATGTGTGTCACATTGTTGGTAACCTATTTTCTTTAGAGATTGATGAAACATGATATAAATGCGTGTAAATATTCAAATATCTTCAATAAGTGACATTCTCATGGGAGGACATATAGAGGCAAGTATGTTGAGCTGAAGTAGTTAAGACAAAGTATAGTTTTCCTGAGTCGTCGATGATAGTGTCTGTCTATGTCATGAAAACTTAGCATTTTTCTTAGCAAATAAAGCTAAAGATAAGACACACATGCACGCAAGCGTGCGCATACGCACACTCAAAAACAAAAGTTTCAATCCCGCTTTCCATTAGTCTCTCTATACCAGGAGGAACTGGCAAATAGTACAACTTATAGCTGCAGCTGAACTAGTAATTAGTTTCCAGACCAAATTATTCAATTAATTCTAGTTCCCATTGCTTTGGATTTTTGAGTATTCAGGCAGTAATTCAGAGTTAGCTACTCATTTCAAACAGGCTGCTAATGTCGGTAGTTGTTCCTTCAAAATAAGAAAGGCATTTTTAACAATCTCCAGAAGGTCGAGTTATTTTCTCTCCCCCCCCCTCCCCCTTTTCTTGTTTTTCTGTCTAATCGTTGACCATAGCTCTTCTTCAAGCACTCTTTCGACCAGCAACACAGTTAGGTACTTGTAGTTTTGCAGCTGGATGCTTTGGGATATCAAGAAGGGAGTTGATTTGGTTATATCTGACGGATGTAGGGGCACTTACATTGTAAAAACAATGTAGTATAAGGGCTGAATATTATATCTGGCCAACTTTTGGACAAAATATCCCTTTCTATTTATTCATTTTGAAATTCCATATATCTACTTCAACATTGTCCTTGGTTAACGGCCACGGATTTAGAGACGGATAAAGCAATTGAAAGGAAAATATGATTACATGCTTTGTAAACTTGTCTGCTGTTTCATCTCCTTTGCCATTGTTCCATTTTCCATGGTAACCAACAATGCAACTAGACTCCTTGTCCACAATAAGAAAAACTCTTGTGGCAACCACAGTTGTTGTGTTTTATTTAGTTTTTGTATCCTAATATTATCATTTCCCCTTGGCTCTTGTATTATTTGCTTATTTTTTCTTTCCTCCGTTGGGATTAAAACTGGGTTCTGGTTTTCATTTCGCTATTATACATTGTTTCCTCCTTGCCTTCTTGTTTGCTACTTATTTGTGATTCACATTTGGATGGATGCAGTAAGGGGAGAAATGGGCACATCCCTTTCAGAGATTCTAAATTAACCCGCATACTGCAATCCTCCTTGGGAGGTAATGCTAGAACTGCCATCATCTGTACAATGAGCCCTGCACGAAGCCATGTTGAGCAATCAAGAAACACACTCTTGTTTGCAAGCTGTGCCAAAGAAGTGTGTACCAGTGCGCAAGTCAATTTGGTCATGACAGATAAAGCTCTAGTAAAGCATTTGCAAAGAGAATTGGTTAGACTGGAGAGTGAGTTGAAAACTACAGGGTCAACTTATATGACATCATATTGTGCTGCACTACTGCGAGAGAAGGACCTTCAAATTGAAAAGGTAACAAATTAGTTAAAACTAGAAAATCTGTAACCTGTTCGTAACGTCAGTTCAATGAAAGAGTCACCAGTTCAATCAGGATTCGTATTGGATACTTAATCTCATATTAGTTGCTAACCTTTCAATGCATACTTTCTGAATAAGTTAACGAACATTGGCAACGACATGCCACAAATATTTCAGGTCATACAGTCATAGGTTAGATATCATTGATTCCTACCTTCTAAGAAACTATTTTTCCTTCTGTAGCTGGAGAAGGAGATAAAAGATTTGATTCTGCAACGAGACATTGCTCAAGCTCAGGTTCGGGATTTACTACGGGTGGTTGGAGATGATGGAAATTCATTGACAAGGGTAAACTCTAAACATAGAACAGAAGCATTTCTCCATTTCATGTGCTCTTTCATCATCCTATGCTTCATTTCTTGCTTCCTCTCTCCTCCAGTTAGGTTCAGGTGACTACCCACACTTACGAGTTCAGAGATCACCAGATTCCGAAATTTTAATGCCAGAGACGTCCATTATAGCAGATCCTCGCTCGTACGAGGACAGTGTAATCACATTTGGTTCAACGCGGTTCTCTCACGGGCATAGTGATAGTAGTTCTGATGATAATTACATACAAATCTCCGAACTCCAAGAGGCCTTTATGCACAATAGTCCCTCCCCAAGGCTGTTGATCAGTACCTCACAATTGACTCTGAATGATTCGTGTTCAGGTTGGGAGGATGCCGAAGAACATAGTAATGGAACTTCTGAGGATCTATGCAAGGAAGTTCGATGCATCGAAACTGAGTTGAGTACAAATGGATATGTAGAAAAAGAACCCAATGTTTCTTCTCCGAAAGAAACCATGGAATTATCTGGACTGGCAGTATTTGCAAATGTCGATAGCCCATATCAGGAGTCTATGTCACCTCCACTGAAGGATACTGGAGTTTCACCGACCTCGAAGGAAGATGGAGAAGTGGTGAAATCATCATTGGAGGAAGCTAGAGAAGAGTTGGGGTTACCAATGAAAGAAGATAGAGCAATGGTGGTGAAATCATCATTGGAGGAAGCTCAAGAACAGGTGGAGCCACCAATGAAAGAAGATAGAGAAACAGTATCAACGCCTTATAATGAAGGCAGGGAATTGAGTCATATCCATCAGCCCGTCGTCACCTCTCCTGAAAAACCATTTCCAAGGGTAGACCTGCCAGGAGACTTGTTATCCAGCTCTAGAAGCTTGAAGTTACCAAAAAGTAGGAGTTGTAAAGCAAGCCTTCTGATTAGCATACCTTCTATGCCGTCTGAGAAGTTCGAAATAAATGAGAACACACCACCAAATGGTTCTGAGAAAGAGTTCACAGGAAGACCTCGGAGTTTTCCAGGGAAGATTTCTACATTGGACTATAACATTGATCCTGAAACTATATCAAAAAGAGGCTCTCAATTTTCTGTAGGGGTTGTTGCTAATATTGAGCCTGAAGTACACGACAAGACGTCAGCTGATGAAGACATTACTACTGCCAATACATGCATTGCAGAAACGAAAGAAAAGGCTGAGACAAATCTTGATGAGCAAGTTGCTGATAGTACAGTGAGTTTTATTTTGTTTAAAATCTACAAAAATAGCTCTATCTTGCACTAATATTATACTTCCAACTATTTTTTAATTGAACAACTTTATTACAGTGTTTTGCTTAATAACATGGTATTTGGGAAAGGATGTTAGCTATTTATCTGTCATTTTTATTTTTCTATATTTATTTAAGATTTGTTGTCAACCACAATAGGAAAAGGAGACTGAAGTGAAGCCCCATGAGCCTATAAAGGCTGTCAAAGATGTAGGATTGGACCCAATAGAAGAGTATTTCAGAAGTCCGTCATCTTGGTCCTTAGAGTTTACAAAGCTCCAACGAGAAATTATTGAACTTTGGCATGCTTGCAATGTGCCTTTGGTGCATAGAACGTACTTCTTCTTGTTATTTAAAGGTGATCCAACAGACTCCATATATATGGAAGTAGAGCTCAGAAGGTTGTCATTTCTCAAGAGCACATTCTCTCGAGGTGATACTAATCATACTGTGGAAGGTGGTTGGACTCCCACACCTGCTTCAAGGTAACATATCTTTCTCTCTCCTTAAAAGCTCGGTAAAGGAGAGTTAATGTGAAGAGAAACATTTGTTGCTTGTCTTGACCGACCTCTCTCTCTCTCTCTCTCCTTTTTTTCTTTTTTGTCTGTGTCTTTGTGGGTGTCTGTGTGTCCCTGAGAGGGCATGGAAAATGTCGAACTTGAGACCTCCACTTTATGTGATAAGGGAGTGGTTTACTTAGCCACCCCTCAAGTTAGGGTTATATGCTGGTTGTCTGGGATCTTTGATCTTTAGTTTTTCCACTGTTTGCCATCTTGGAGGAGTGTGAAGATACAATGAATTGAATCTCCAGTTCTAGTAAGCTCCCTGACGGTTTTTTTTTCTCGGGAACAGCGTAAAGGCACTACGGAGAGAGAGAGAGATGCTTAGCAAGCAAATGCAGAAGAAGCTATCGGAACATGAGAGAGAAAGCCTCTTCCTCAGATGGGGCATCGGGTTGAGTAGCAAGTATAGGAGGTATCAGCTTGCCTGCCGGATATGGACCAAGACAGATGATATGGAACATATTGCAGATAGTGCCATTGTAGTTGCAAAGGTGGTCGGGAATGAGTTGGGACAGGTTCCTAAAGAGATGTTTGGCCTTAATTTTCCGCCTCGACCTCCCAGAAGAACCTATAGTTTTAAGCGTAGCTTAATACCGCTCTTGTAATGGGATCACTGAAGGAAACAGCTGGGGGGGATGTGTGATATATACTTACAAGCTCCCCTTATATATAGGTACGGTCTTTAGGTTTTGACCTGATCTTTCACTATGAATGTTTGTAATTCTGATTGTAATTGATTGTAGTAGGGAGGGGAGGGTTGTAAATTTATTCAGCCTTAGACATATGGTGTATAATTGTACAACTTGTCTTTATATTCTTGTACAGAAGGTTTGAGAGATTAACCATCAACGCTTGAAACTGCATTTCTGGAAAATACTCTTATGTTTTTTTTTAAAAAAAAATTTACGAGAGTTATCCCCGTACTACGTATGGGGTATTTTTATAATGTTATTATTGTTTATTAACACAATAACATTGTTATAAAAACAATGATATTCTTGAATTAAGAATTTTAAGTTTCTATTTTCAATGCGGAAGCGCATCGGTCGAAAATAACAATACAAAATATTTGAAAAAATAATGGCAAGAGAATAGAAAATATAATGGAATAAAACAAAAGTGAACAAAGGATTTGTGGTTTAATCAACTTTGAGGCAAGAAACAAATTCATTATAAACGATGAGAAATTACAATAGAAAGTGTTTAATGTATTCACCTCACTGAGAACAATGGTTATAAGGATTGACACGATCACAGCTAGGGATGACAATTTCGAATCAAACCGTGGACACCAGAATTGAACTGAACCGAAGTTGACGGTTATTTACTGGTTTGACTGGATATGGGCGTGGTAACATGGAATAATCGAATCTAGAAACTAGGGAATGATTTGGATATGGTATTACTAGAACCCGCCTCATTCCCCGCTCCGTTCTCCGAATCTTGTATACATGTAATATTTATCAAATTAGTCAAGCTATATGTATTAGTACGTAAACATTAACATCTCATCCTTGAAAATTTAGGCTTTTGAAGTTTGGAAAAATGAAGATTGATTTGAAGTTTTAGAGTGTTTCTACAAAATTTAGAGTTGTTTTTGTCTTAGGGTCTTTTTTCCTTCCTCGGTTTAGTAACTTGTTTGTGGCTTTGAATATTTTTTTTTTTTTTTTGTCCTAGCAGCTTTCTTTTTATCACTTTTACGTTTTCTTACAATGATTACAAACAATAACTCATTATTTGAAAATCTTACTAAATTGCAATATCAACCACACCCTTGGACTTTAAGAAAGATTGTTGATGGTATTTCTATACTTATAATTTCGTGAAGTTCTTTTAACTCGTGGTGCATTTGCAATATACGTATTTACCTATGTACTTAATTATTTAGACATATTAGCTTCAATAACTTGATTATGATAAAGTTTTATATAGAAATATTGTCTATTTATCAAGTCTTTTAACTTGATTTGTTGTGTTTTCTATAAGGTCCTTTCTGCATATTTTATTAACGTTAATCGTTAAATTATATCTACTTAAATAAAGATATTTTCAATTTAGTGTTAGGAGTTTAATAGTCGGAGAAAACTTAAAAGATTTTTCATAGACATTTTCCGAGTAACCGTTACCCATGGAAAATGAGTATTTAAGTAGAAACTAACCCCGGTGGGGAATGGGATGGGTATGGGTAATGAAATTGAATTGGGGAATGGGGATAGTATTAAGTATAACCGTCTTCAAACCGCCCTATTGCCATACCTGATCACAGTCAAAAATAGCCACACACTATTTTGTCTAACAACATCAGGACCTCAACACCCTCGACCACCTACTGTGGCCGTCGTCCGTTTCTCCACAATTTGTGTCTCTCTCACTTTTGGACCTTTGGTCTTATTTTTAATTGAAGTTTCATCACCTTTTTATATAGGCCTTAAGAAAAACCTAAACACATAGGAATTAATACTCTTAATCCATGCCAATAAATGAATCTTTTTACAACTAGGATCAAGTTGTTTGACCTTCTCCAATTAACACTAGGATTAATTAATATCCCCCTAGTTTAATTATGAAAGTCCAAATTTGAGACAGTTTTTAACAAATTTCCACTTTGGCTCGATCAAATTTTATCAATCGTCTATCTCCATTGTTGCTTGCCTATCATGCACCCCACTATGAGTGCCTAAAATTGATCTTGTACACACGAGTTCAAGCGTTCCTTGAACTCGCTCCATGAAATACTACCAAACCGAATGCTTCCAAAATTTTCACACATGACACATTTACTTTAAAACATAGCGTGAACTCCACCTTGAATGATACTCCTTTGTAATAAATACAAGTTGCCCTTTTTGTTTCCACCCATGAGAAAATGGTCACCACGAAAGATTTTCATATTTTCATCAAGAACTTTGTAATTGCAACCTTTCGAATCCAAGGTACCCAAAGAAATTAAACTTCTCCTTAAGCTAGGAACATGACGAGCTTCAGTTAGCGTTTTCACTCCACCTTGAGTTTTGATTTTAATTACTCCAACACCTTCAATCTTGCGAGAAAAGTCATCCACTAAAAATATATCACCACTTGAACTCTTGTTAGTAGAAAAATATCTCTATTGGAACATATGTGAAAAGAACAAACCGAATAAAAAACTCATTCAGTCCGTAGATTATCACCACTCACGGTCACATTAAGTACATCACTGCTATTTTCGTCATTACTAATATCACCCTCATTAAGTGTGACAATATTAACATTAGAATTTAATTCTTTCTTCACTTCATCCTTGAGCTTTTGACAATTATGAACAACGTAACTTATCTCATTGCAATGCCAACACTTTTGCTTGAAAGTCTTCTTATTATTCTCACCACCATTTGAACTTTGATCGGACGTTTTCTAACATGATTAACTTTGTTTCCCCATACAAAGCAGCACTGTTATCATTATTCTTAAAATCCTAGTTCATAGAATCATCAGTTAATAATGATATTTGTACCTCACCCAAAGTAAGCTTGTCTTTCCCAAACATAAGAGTTGTAATTAAATGCTTGTACGATGATGACAAAGACTTCCGCAAAATTAAACCTTGATCTTCATCCTAAATTTTAACATTGATATTAGCTAACTTGCAAAGTATCTTATTAAAAACATTCAAGTGATCATGAATATTCGTACCTTCAGACATCGTGAAGTTGAACAACTCCTTCTTTAGGTACAACCGATTTGACGTAGATTTTCTCATGTAGAGACTCTCCAACTTCTCCCATAATGTCTTCGCAGATTTTTCGAAGATAACATTGTAGAGAACATTATCCGCGCAACATCACCGGATAGTGGTAGCCGCCTTTTGATCAATTTTCTTCCATACATCATCCTTCATATCGTTGGGCTTCGCTTCCTTTCCTTCGAAAACAATCTCTTGATCTACTTGGATCAACACATCCCTTAACTTTTTAACTTGCCGCAAGCTAAAGTTATTACTTCCTTTAAATATTTCAAATTGGAACTGCGTCGAATTACCAACGTCTGCTATCTTAAAAAAACTCCAATATCTTGATTGCATAATTTCGACTAGCCCAAAGCTTTGATACCAGTTTGTAATACAAACGAGGATATTCTTGAATTAAAAATTCTAAGTTTCTATCTTTAATGCGGAAGCGAATTGGTCGAAAATAATAATACCAAGTACTTGAAAAAATAATGGCAAGAAAATAGAGAATATAACGAAATGAAACAAAAGGGAACAAAGGATTTGCGTGGCTTACTCCACTATAAGGCAAACAACAAATATATATATATATATATATATATATATATATATATATATAAAAGCAAGATAGTCCCCAAAAAGGAAATTTTCCGCCCAAATCCACTTTCCAAATCGAGAAATTATTCTGTTTACTAATTACAACCATTTTAAATCAAATCCGGCTATTCATCCACGGTTTTGCAAATACAGGACATCGTTTTAGTCCGAACACAGTTTATTTGCTTGAAGCAGTTTTGTTTCAAAAAAATAAACTTCGGTTTTCAAAATTTGGTAGATTCCAATGAGGCAGCTCTCTCTCCCAGGCGTACAGCTCCATCTCTTGAAGTGACCCATTATAGCAAGTTGAACCTAGGGTTTGGCATTGAGCTTCAAAATCTTGAATCAAACTCCTGCCCTCCAAACAAACTCCTCTCCGGTCAAGTGTCTCCAAGTCCATACCCTATCGCAAACCTCATTTCTATCGCCAGGGTTCCATCTCCGGTCTAGCCCTTTTGACATTACCGGCAAACTATGATTCCAGCAAGCTGTATTCCAGCAACATCGCCCAATCTTTTCAGCGCCGCACGCAGTTCTCACGCAACTCCAGTCTCTCTCGGTGCTAAGGTTCAAGCCTTAGCAGCGTTGGACCTCGCTCTCTTCTCCGGCCAAGCAGCGCACCAGTGCTTTTACTTCAGCACGCCAGCATGAGTTACCCTCTCCTCTTTCATGGAAGCTTGCAACAGATTCTCAATTGAGGCTTGGATTTGGGTTTTCTTTCCCAACACAAGTAAGTTTTCAATTTTCTTTTATTTTTTAATTAAGTACTGATAGTTGAGAAGCGTTGCTCGGAATATTGGAGGTATGGGGCTCACACTATTCTGCTGAGAAAGCTACTTTTTATAAGGAAGAAAGAGGTCAGCGGAGTAGAGATTTTGTTGATCTGCAAGTTAAGCGAAGTGATTGAGTAATAGGTCTCTGTAATATAAACAGGTCTATTAATCAGATTTTCCTTGTGGGTTCTTCTGGTGGTACTTTCTTTCTATTTTTTTCTTTTTAGTTTCCATTGTATGTGCGCAATTTCTTTGTGGATTTAACTGATTGCAGAATGATAAACTTCTATAGCTAGGTGGAAAGCCTAGGATCAATTAAGGGAATTTTAATTTTTTGGGCATTTAATCAAGGACAATGTTCTCTGTATTTATGTTTTTCAAATGGATGCATGCATGTTTTTGTTTTGTTTCTTGATTCAGTATCCAATCTAATTCAACTGAACAATATTTGCTGATGTAAATGAGTTATTATGACATTTCTCTTCTTGCTTCTGTAGCTTTCAGTCACTGTTAGAATTATGTTGGCATACCGTTTTTGTAGGAGAAAATATTTAGTGGTCCCAATTTACCACTCCCACAGAAATTGGACTCTCTTGATCAATTTCTCATCAGAACGCAGTTGTGGAGTGCAGGCTCACATTTTTGTTTCATCCCACCTTCAGTTAGGTCTGTTCCCTCTCCCTCCCTCTTTTTATAGTGTTGTGATTAAACCTCTATGTATATTCTTCGTGTCGTCAGTGTTGTGGATCCTTTGACTTCGATTTTTTTTTTTTAATCTCATGGGATTCGGCGGATAACAATTACTTGGGACTTCTCATCCATTTAATAGGCAGTTGTTCATTTTCATGTTCTTATGAGTGTTTTAAGGTATTTCTTAATGCATGCTGATCACAATACCCAATAATTTTTTTGGGAGAAAGTCTATCCTCTAAACAAGGTGAGATCTTGCAATGCTACATAAGGAGTCGTCATATTTTCAGATTAATGACCATAAACTACCTTTGTTTATAAATTAAGTAAAAGTTAAGTCAACTGTGTTTAACTGTGTCTCTTAACTATTTCAAAATGTTTTCAAGTTCTTGATGGTGTCAAATGAAACTAATGTATCTCAATGAAGATTTGTAAATTTGTAGGTAATAGTATACCCTCCTCTTTTATAATCTGTACATTTTTGGTACCATCTTTGGAACGCAAAATGAAGTTAAGGGAGAGAATTTCAGAGACTACTGAACTCTTATCTAAGTATATCCAAGAGAAATTTTAGGGCCCAAGCCTCAGTAGAGAATTTGTCGGGGAATTTTAATTAAAAGGGTAAAAATCCTACAATTCTGCAGATCTAGCGGCCGAAGGACGAATTACAAGCAGTGTATAGGTAAAAGTTGCTAGAAAGGAAAATAATACATCAAAGGTAAAAGTTGCTTGCAAGTCCATGTAACCTCCATTTGAATTGTTGAATCGAAGCATTACTAGCAGTAGTTTTATGGTCAACTATGTTCAAAGATTAAAAAAAAAAAAAAAAAGGGGACACTAGCATCATCGTAACCTGCCATGGGTTGAAATATGTATAGCATATAATTTGAGAGGACATGCTTACAAGGGCATGAAAAACAAGACCCACAGATTATAAGTGAAACCATATATTGTTAAGAAGATGGTTTTTTTATGCAGTTCAAATCTGTGTTTGATTTTTGCTTTTTGTTTTTCAGATGAGATTCCTGAAGCTGGGCATGTCTAAATCTAGGGCATGTCCATATCTATGTCAAATCATGTGATTCCTCTTATATCTTGAAATATTGTTTGAAGATTATGTTATTTTGTTAATTTCTTAATGCTTATTTTCTTTCTTGGGTATTATTCCAACTATCTTAACATGATAATGACGTACGTCGAATCCTTGACAATTGTCAGATAATCCCATACGAAGAAACAAACCAGCTACAATCTAATTATTGTCTTTTTTTTATTTATCCTTTAGGGTTTATTTTTTACCAGGACACTTTGGGAGTCTTGAAGGCAGATTGTGAATTGCCATGTTTTTTATGAAGTCTTTTTTCCTTTCCTCATTGTTGATTGCTTTTTTTCTCTCCTTCCTCAGTCTGAAAAAAAGAGTGAGCACTTTCATTTTGATTTGTCCCAAAAGAGAGCTGCTTTTTTCTTAGCTTTAAAAATCAAATCTTAGCTCAAACAGTGTTTCTTGTCTTAAGAACTCCCTCAGAAGCTCAAATTTTCCTTGAGGTAATAATAGAGCTCCAGCTAGAGGATATGACAATGTTTCAAACACCTTTTACATTCTTACCGGGTAGTTGAGCAGAATCTAGGAGGAGTTGTTTTGAAAGTGGAGGATGTTAAAACTGCCCTTTAGTGGAAGGTTGAGCTCCCTATAACATGGCTACTTCTTCACTGAATAGTGCTTCTTACTATGGTTGATATCATCAGGGCTATTCCATCAGAAGAAGTGAAATAGGTAGTCTACTGGGCTTGACCAAAGCCATTATTAGTCCTTTTCAAACTGAAATGGTAATAAAGTTTGCATGGACCTCTCCAATCTCATGTGACTTAGGAACGTTTTTTGGTATTTAGTTTGATTTGATGTATTCAATGTTCTATTTCGGTTTTTGATTCGTTATTAAATGTGGGAGCGATAACAAGTGGGTAGATTGCAGAATATATTGGTCAGAAAGGGTAATGGCAACTTTCTTTCTTTTTTCTTACGGATATCATGTTTCTAAATTTTCAAATTGAGTTTTGTCTTTGTTCCGTTGAGATTGTAGTCACTCATGATTGCTTCTATTTCTAATGTACTTAGATGACTTGATATTTCATTTGCAAAAGTGAATGAATATTATTGGATACATTTGACAATAATTTGACATTTTCTGTATATATTTTTTTCTTTGTTAAATGTTGCTTTCTTTGTTCAGGGTTCCTCATTTCTGTATATGAGAAGGTTGCTAGAGGGATTTGGTCTGGGCATAATTTTTTACACATTGAATTTTTGGTTCTGAGTTTTGCTCTTTTCTCACGTAAGATGTGTAAAGAAAACTTTCACTAGCATCTCTTTTGTTGGATATTTTCTTTTTGTGGTTGTAATTTATATGATTGTTTTCTTATGAAAGGTTGGGTTGGACTCAATCTTGGGCTTTAACTTTTAATATGTGTAGAAAATTTATAAAAACAGAATCATTCAAAAGATTAACTTTATAACAAACAAAGGAGATAATAAAACTCATTAAACTATGAAAAAGCAGCTACATTAAATGACGTCCTTAGTTCAAATTTCAAGTACTTGGTAATTAAAAATATACATTAAATTATAATAATCAAATCAGTTATATATATTTCCAGAACGTTTTGAGTTATATATTTGTTCAGTGAACAAAAATAAAAAATAATATTGAGCACATATTATTAATTGTAAGTTTTGTTTTAAAAATTATATTAAAAATTTGTTATTAAAAAATAGAGTAATGCTATGGTGCAAAATTATTTGCATCAAATGATGTGTCAGTTGATGTGGTATAAAAAATAAAATTAAAAATCATAATTGAAGTATTACATACATATCATTTGGTGTAAAAAATTTGGTATTTTTTAGGTACCCATTGCATTATTTAAAAAAAATATTATATATTTAAATCCTTATAATTATGATACTTTTAAAATTATATTAAAATTTAAATTTTGATTTAAAAACGATGTTCATACTCTTGACTTTTTAAATGAAATTAAATGTTCTGAAATCCTTAATCATGGGTCAAATTTGAAAGTTAGAATTCTTGTAATGTTGCTCCGTAACATAGATCATTCCCTTGGATTATGCAATGGCACAAGATTTATATTTACAAAGTTTGGTAATCATGTTTCCAAGGTCACTTCACAAAGTGAATGAGAAAAAGTTGATGTCTTCTGTTTATATCAACTGAATTGGGCCAAAATTTGAGTAGTGGGCTTACAAAATATCAAGTAAAATAAGTGGGCTATACTCTTTCTAAGTGACTATGCTTTTACCGGTGGCCTTTCTGATATATTGGGCCAAAAATAAACATTTAGGTTTTGTTGTTGGGCCAAAAATATGTTTAAAGTTTTTTTCCATTTAAACTTTTTAATAATTTTTTTAGATTTTATTTTTGTACCTCTTAACTATTTATTTAATTTTTTTTTCATTTAAAGTTTTTTTTCGCTGGTGGTGTCTTATGCAATATTTATAAATAAAAGTCAAGGTCAGTCTTTGTCTAATGTAGGTCTCCTTATAAAAAAATCAGTGTTTAGTCATGGTTAGTTGTATGCTACTTTCTCTAGAATTACTAATCCTAAAGGACTTCGTGTTTTAATATGTGATAGTGATAGTAGTACTGATTGAAAATCCTCAACTACGAATATTGTATTTAAAAAAGTATCCAAAATTTATAATAATTTTTTTTATATATGTCATTCTCAATTATTATATTTTGTTTCTTAATCTTTAACTTTTAATTATTTGTTTCATTTTATTATATCGAACTCATAATCTGTGCACTATAATGATTTCCTTAAATTTTTATTTATAAAAAACATTAATATAATCTAAATTCTATCAATATAGTCCGTGCATCGCACGGGTGCATTTCTAGTTCACTATAAACGACGAGAAATTATAATAGCGAGTTTTCAATGTATTCATCTTATCTAGGACAAGGGTTACAAGGATTGACACGATCTCACAAAGTACCACACATCTCACAGCCTAAAATAGACACATGTTGTTTTGTCTAACAACATTAAGACCTCGAGACCCTCGACCACCAACTGTGTCCACCGTCCATTTCTCCACAATTTATGTCTCTCTCTAACTTTTGATTTTGTTTTTAGCTGAAATCTCATCACCTCTTTACATAAACCTTAAGAAAAAACTAAACAAATCGGGATTACGACTCTTAATCAATGCCAATAACGGAATCATTTTACAATTAGAATCAACTTGCTTGACTTTCTCCAATTAACTCTATAATTAATTAATATAACCCTAGTTTAATTTGGAAAGTTCAAATTTCAGACACTTTTTAACAAACACAAATAAATATAGTTGTTCTACCAAATCATGATTAATTTTAAGCTTAGCAGTTAGTCCCTCCGTTGTAACTAAAGAGTTAACTTTTGATTTTTTTGGGGTTAACTTAGTTAATTTTGACCGACTATTTACATAAATTTATATGTTTTTACAAAGTTATGAAAGTTGTAATATTTAGTATTTCTTAAGGGCAAACTCCACAAATGGTCCCTGAACTTTTTGGGTTTTTTGGGATTGGTCCCTGTACTGAAATTCAAAAAAATTAAATCCTTGTACTTTTCAATTTTTTGCAATTGGTCCTTCCGTCCAATTTCATTAATTTTTTGCCGTTAAATGTTCACATGTGTTTCTCACGTGATTTTGATTAAGAGTAAAATAGTTATTTCCCTTTAAAAAGTACAAGGACCATTTGTGCAATTTGGTGATAGAGATATAATTTTTTTTTAGTAGATTTCTAATGATTATTCTTGATATATTTATTTATAAAAATTTATATTTTTTCTTAATTTTTTTTTAAAAAAAAACATTAGTTTCTTTTATTTTTGTTTTTTTTTACAAATGGTCCCTGTACTTTTTAAATAGAAATGACTATATTACCCTTGAAAAAATACACGTTCGAGGCACATGTTCAAACTTAACGACAAAAAATGGATGGAATTTGACGGAATGACCAATTCTAAAAATGGGTTAGTACGGGGACTATTTAGGTCAAGAAAGGACCAATCGCAAAAGGGGCTAAAAGTACAGAGATCAATTGTGGAGTTTGCTCTATTCTGAATATAGTTAAATTAAAGTATGTTGACTTTAATTTTGATTTGATTTGATTCCATAGTATTCTTAGTTGTAATACATAGTATTTTTAATATATTTTTAAAAACATAATTAAGGTATATTATTTAATTTAATTTAGTTACATGTTGACTTTTAAAAATGAGAAATAGACTCATTGATTAGAACGGGGGAGTAAGTAGTTTTTACATGTTAATATATGATAATTATGAAAATATTCTATGTTAAAGAGATTTGGGAAATTGAAAAAAGGAAGATACTACTTGAGCCAAAAAAAAATGTTAACGTGAAATAATTATAGTAGATGTCCTATATTAAAAAGATTAGGAGAACTAAAATAAAGGATATTAATAGATTTA
This sequence comes from Platycodon grandiflorus, assembly GCA_016624345.1. Lineage (NCBI taxonomy): Eukaryota > Viridiplantae > Streptophyta > Magnoliopsida > Asterales > Campanulaceae > Platycodon > Platycodon grandiflorus. The sequence continues at coordinate 38,645,183 of CM028361.1, forward strand.
AATTGGAAATATAAGCTAATTGTAATTAGGACCGGTGAATTTCGGACATTAATTTTCATCTATTAATGAAAATTTAAAACTCTACTAAATTGCATCGAGGTTTTTGAAGCTCATTTATGTTAAGCCACATTAATATATATATATATATATATATATATATATATATATATTCAATGGTTACTTTTTTTTTTTTAACCATCAATAGTTACTATCATTATCAACCATTGGATCAAAAATCAAAGGTTGAGATTTAATGGTTAGTTGGAAAATGCAATTAATGCAAGTAGGTGAGTCATTTAATGCATTAAATCTCAACCTTTGATTTTTGATCCAATGGTTATATATATATATATATATATATATATATATATAACCATACACACACTCACATTTAATTAATCAGTTAGCTATCTACAAATCGGGAGCGTTGGTGTTGTACACTAATATTAAGTATTAGTGTACAAATTCGTACTGGTAGAAATTAACGGGGACCTCAAATGCTTGTATACCTACCAATCTTATTTTTAGTTGTTTATTACTATATTCATCAGCAGATAGATTCTGATTTCAAAATAAATAAAATAACAACTTAAACTTTTAGACGAATAAGAAAACTTATCAAAACACTTATTATTGTTAGTGCACGAGATGATAGTCGATTTAATCCCCTTGTGAAATGTCGATACACCTCACTTTCTCTCTTCGGTTACAAGCAGCATTCACACATGAGATTTTAAAGTTGGAAGTACATTATTGAGTTTCTCTATAATAGTTTAAGTAAACATTAAACTATTACAATTGCACGAGGTACTTGTCGTGATTTCATGAACTTGTTAGATAAAAAAACAAAATAAGTACGGCCTTAATTCTAGAATTTTCCAAAGAGTTTTTCTTAGAGCTCGTTTGGTACAATATTTTCAAAACACAACTTTTTTCTTATAAATGCGTTTGAGATATCGTTTCAAAACACGGTTTTTTTTTTTTTCGGAGTTGCGTTTTGAAAACACAATTTTTTCTGCCGCGGTATTGAAAAATAATGTTTGCAAATAAGCTACGTTTTATCCTTGTTTTTTTTTTTTTTTGTCAAAACGCACAACCAATGACTCCTAGAGTCCAAGGGGATGTTCATATGCAGTAAACTTTGAACATATTCGATGAATCCATTCCCATATTGCTTCTGATTTATCAATAGTGATTTTAATTAATTAATAAATAATCTACATTAGTCAACGCTAGCTAGGATACATACACTAACTAAACACTTAATTAACTGAGAGCCTGAATTGTGAGGTCAAACTAAAGAGCGTGGGGGGTTGTTTTAAGGTTGGAAGCATCGACTTCTCCATAGCCAACTATCCTGAGAAAGTGAAATATCTACTACGTACATTCCAACAAAATCTCATTGGAGCATTCAATCCAATTCCAAATCCATCTGGTTGATTTAAAGTTTTACGGCGAGACAATTAAAGTCGTCACTCTCCTTTTAAGTACATTATTTTTGCGTTATTTTTAGAGCATCATTGACATAGCGTTTTTAAAATACATATTTTTAAAACATAAATTATTTAAAAACGGTAATTTTTTAAAACGTACTCCCTCCGTTTCAAAAAGATTGACGTTTTAGAGTTGTGCACACATATTAAGAAATTTTATAAGTTGACAAATATACCCTTATTAAATATCTTTAATTTTTGTGCTAGTAGTTGAAAAGATAAATTAGAAGGAGATAGCCATTGAGAAAAGATAAAGTATTTAATGAAGAGATGATCAATTATTGGAATTTGTGAGAAGACAAGGGTAAATTAGGCAAAATATGCATTATAAACCTAAAACGACAATCTTTTTGAAATAAATTTTTAAAGCTAAAACGACAAATATTTTGAAACAGAGGGAGTAACTTTTTTCTTTATAAATGTGTTTGAATACTTTTTCAAAATGCAAGTCTTTTTCCCAACAGCGCTTTAAAATCTGTGTTTTAGGGAAATTTCAGCACTTTAAAACACAGTTTTATCTACCGCGATATTGAAATGCTAAATTGAGGAATAAACTGCGTTTTGACCTGCGTGGTCAAACCGCTCGACCAAACAGGCTATTAGTCCCATTAAGTTTCTAGATTATGAACATGAAATTTTTGCTTCAGTTACTTACAATTGTCTCCGCTATATATGCTCTCAGTATTCATTAAAAAATTGGGCAAATATTCCTTCAATGTTACCAGTTCTAAGTAAAATGGTGGGAATTTTCCAACAAAATCTTTACACATTCAGTGAATACAACACGAAATTCTATAACATACTCCCTCCGTTCATAAAAAAATTGTCATGTTCAACTGGATACATAGACTAATAAAAATTAATTGACTTTATTATAAATATTAGTATAATATGTAATTTTTTTTAAAACTTATGTACATGTGAGATCATCATTAAAGATGAAGAAAAAGTAAAAATGGAATAATAAAAATATTTTTTTATAAAGAAAAATTTAAAAACAAGATAATTTTTTTGCAACGGATAAAAAAGAAAAGCAGAATAATTATTTAGGGCCGGAAGAGTATAGGAATGAATTCATCCAAATTATTGTTGTCAAATTCAGTGATGCTTATTCTGACTTTTTTTTTTTCTTGCAGTAATCCATTGAGGCCAATTCAGTCAATTGCACTCTAAAAGGGATAAATAAATAAATAAAGTAACAAAATTGAAAGAAAAAAAAAATCTATCTTCTTGGGTGAATGAGAGATATTCTTACCAAAATAGACTAGCAGGTCGAGATATTCACAATCTTGTCCAGATATAGAATTAGAACTAATATATACAAAGTATTTTTTTATTTTGACAAACTATTTTACCCTTTTAGGCTTCATCCATAGTGTCGATCACGGTGTGCCCGGTCTATCTGAAAGGCTAATTCAGTCATTTCAACATGAAAGTACGGGATACATTAATTGTAATATAATACTCTCTCCGTCCCTAAATTATTGTCTGGGTTGACCCGACACACGGATTAAGAAAACTCAATTGACTTGATTATTAATATTAGAATAGTATTGAAAAAGTGTATTGTTTCCTTTAATGTCCATGTGTATGTGGCCCATAATTAAAATAGGAAGAAAAAGTAAGGGTAAAATAGTAAAAGTAATTTTCTAAAAAGGAAAGTTTCAAACAAGACAATTATTTTGAGACAGACGAAAAAAGAAAAGAAGACAATAATTTAGGGAGGGAGGGAGTACAATTTAACTTACCTAAACCATGAAGGAAAAAAAATATGGAATTAACGGCCATGCTATGAGTGGTTAACGTTAATATATGGTAAGAATAAACGTACATTTATAGTATGTGAAACCTTCTTTTCACAGACAATTCATTAATCTTTTCAACCTCCTTCAGATTATATCTTTTGGTTCTCTGTCTCCGAAAAGGGTGTTATATTGTGTCTTCTGAGTTCTTCTTGAAGAACAGTCAGGTAAGAAAGGTTGCTATCTATCTTAACTTGTGTGTGTGTGTGTTGAATTTCCAGATCTTCTTAGGTTATGGTCATGTCGTATATTGCACTCTCTAACACACACTATGTGTGTTGTGTGTGTTTCTGTAATTGGATTTCGTTCTTGGTTTTTGGTAATTTCTTATGATCTTCAATCAGTCAATTGCGTCCCTTTTGCTTTCTCTATCTTTAAACATCACACACACTAACCACACACAACACACTTTGTGTGTTTTATATGTGTTTCTCTTGGATTTCTTCATGGGTTATAGTTTGTTAATTCTCATGATCTACAGCTATGCATAACCATTATCTCTGTTCCCTTTGTTTATGGTTGATATATTCACACACACACACACACACACACACACACACATTCTGTGCGTGTTGTCTGTGTTTACGAGTTTTTCTCTTGAATTCCTTGATGGGTTTTCACTAGTTTCTTATGATGTCTACAACCTTACTATTTTTTTTCCCGTTCCTTTCTGTATGCTTGAGATATTGCAAAATCTCTCTCACACTCCCTCACACACACACGCGCGCGCGCGCTCACTGCGTGTTGTGTGTGTTCTCTTGAATTCCTTCATGGGTTCTAATTATTTTCTTATGATCTATAACCATACTATTAATTTGTCTATGAACAGACTGAATTTGAATATACATCAAAGGGAATTCATGGAAAACGAGAAGAAGATCAAATACACACCTGTCCAATACGCTACAAGAATCATAACGTGTAGCATTCTGCTGGCCCTGGCAATCTGCCTAGCAATGAGATTAATACTGAGGGGATTGGCACATAAACATTCGACGGGCATAGACAGAGCTCTTAGCGCTGTCTACACCCTTGTGTTCATCGTCATTGCCATTGCTCTACTATATTTCATTGTGCTAGACTGCCTTGGTTTACGTGATGCTGTTAAAGCTCGGCTGACTTTACCAATCTCGCCTTCAATCTCCAAGGAGGAGCGTCAACGCCAAGTCCAGGAACATGTTTAGCATTTTGCCACTTTTCTTGGTTCCATCTGTACGTACGTAGTTTTGATTTCCTTTAAATTCAACAAATGTATGACAACTTATGATTATGATAATATATTTGTTATTCGGATCACGAAAAACAATCGCATCGTACATAAAGTTTCTTTAAGAGCATGTTTGTTAAAATTTAAAAATTATATTTTGAAAATTGATGTCTGAATAAATGGAAACTGAAAACATTACCTTTTGACTTAAAATTTGGCCATGTTTAGGAACGAGGTTTGCTATTTACACCCCTGTATCCTATTAGTACACTCCTTCATATATTACAAAAATATCAATTTATATACCTTTATCAAGATAATTACAACACAAGTAGAAGGTAAAGAAGAAAGAGTATTAAAATTATAAGCATAATTTTTTTTTAAAGTGAACTCTTTAAGTAAAATATCTCAAAATTATATAGTATATTCTTTACTTGGAAAGGAGGGAGTAACAAATATAATGGCCAATTAATTGTTTGATTTTATTTAGTCAATCATTACATGGTCCACTCAATCCATTTATTGTGTGAAGAAGTTTTTCGGTTAGAATTTCTATTATTTTGAATGTGGTGCACATGATTTACTGCCAAATTTTTATTTATTTATTTTTTTTTTGAAGAATACAATTGTAAGGATCGAACGTCTTCTATAAACATGAAGATCGCCATCAATATCACTTAGCCACATACCAATTGATAACTGTTTTTTTTTTTTTTCTCATTGTAATTAAAAGGAACAATAATATCTATATATAAAGCCTAATAAGTTTTAAAAAAGGTAAAATTTTGCCAAAAATGACTTGTCAAAAATAGAAAATCATCTTTATAATATTTAATATTGTCCTCGAAAATACAAAATAGTATTTATACAAAATAATAAATATTAATAGTATGTTATGCAGTACTCATTCCCTCTTCAGAAAATAATTACATTTAACAAGTCAAATTTTTAAGATTGTAACTTTTGTTTGTAATTTGTACCTCCTTTTAATTGTACTATAAATATAATTTTTTTTAGAAATAAGTCTATTTTTTGGGACATACCAAGAGAAAAAGATTATTTTTCATGACGGATGGAGTATTAAAAATAAGATTTCTTTTTAGGACAACATTTTTACTATTTTACCCTTATTTTTTCTTTATACTTTAATTATGAGCCGGCCACATGCACATGGATATTAAAAGAAACTACACACTATACCAATATTAATATTCAAGTCAATTATTTTTTCTTAATTCGTGTGCCGGTTCAAACAAGAAAATAATTTTGGGATGGAAGGAGTATAATATTGCATTATAAACAATCTTATTTCTAAACTCACTCAATTTTTTTCTAATTAAGCTCTTAATTAAATTAACAAACAAGCCCTAAGTCTAACCATGATTCTTTTTGACACGATTTTTCCATTAATTAGTAATCTTCAAAATATATATGTTGAGATAAATACTTGGAAAAAATCATGAGAAAGATGGTGAAAAATCATTGTATTAGCGACATCCTAATTTCGTAACCCCCGGAAACTCTTAATGTGTATATATATATATTTAGATTGATAAATTAATATTTCAAGTTGCCTTATAGAATTATGTATAACTTGAAAAAGTTTAACCTTTTACGGCATTAAAATTGGCACTATCTGATTTCCAAAAATTTTGTCATTCCTAATCAATTCTTATACACCTAATTTACAAAAGAATTTCATAAATTTTGGAATCTTAGACTTCTCAATAGACAAGTAAGAATATTAGACAATCTGCCATTGCCATCCTCTCCTTCGACAGTCAAGCTCTGACCGGCGTCCCCCGAACCAATTAACACCGGCAAACAGTTCCCCCGCGTTGGATCCGTTAATTCCCCACCTTGCCGGCAGCCGGAAGAGAAAGGGTGTTGGGAATGGAGAAGAAATGGGGTAAGAATTACTTGTTAATTTATATAATTACATTAATACCATTGTATCAAGTTTTAACAAATAAAAGAATTATGAGCATTTTTGTCTATTTAAAATAAAAGAATGCTTTAACAATTTTACTCTTGAGCAAAGTCATTTGAGAGGCACGTAAGCCAATTTAACAGAAAAAAGTTCACGAAATTTGACAGAATGACAAATCATGTTCAATTTTTGTGGTACAAGGGTTGTCTTAAAAAAAATTTTGGTTTCAGAGACGAATACAAAAAAATACAAAAAGTACTGAACGAATTGCGGAGTTTGCCCTAATTGAGAAGAGCGACCATACCTTTATTCCTTGACTTCTGATTCAATTTGCTAAGGAAATAACAGATATCATGGCCAATTAATTGTTTATTTTTATTTAGTCAATCATTACATGGTCCACTCAATCCATTTGTACCTATTGCTTGTGTGAAGAAGTTTTTCCGTTAGAATTTCTATTTTTTGAATGTGGTGCACATGATTTGCTACTCAATTTTTTTATTTTTATTTTTTCCCGAAGATTACAATCGTAAGGATCGAACTCGTCCTCTATAAGCCTGAAGATCGCCATCAATACCACTCAGCCACATACCAATTGATAAACTGTTTTTTTTTTCTCATTATGAAAGGAGCAATAACATTGAATGAAAATTTGAGTTGTTTTTAAGGGACAATCGTATAAATTTATTTAAAGTAATTTTTGTATAATAAGAATGAGGGTATACAATATTTTCTTTTTAAAATAGATTCACCTTATAAATACAAACTCTAATGCTTCATTTTCCATGAGATAATTGCCTCGAATAGGATGAAATATTCATACTAGATTTCAGTCAACATGTACAGGAGCCTTATTATCATTCAAACATAAGAATTTTCGGAAAAATTTGGGCCGGTTCCCTTTAGATAATTTTTAATTGCTTAAGGACACGATAATTGCTTTCAACCGAAAAAGAACACTTTTGTTGCGAAATATCATCTATACCCTTTAAAAATATGGAACAGTGCACGATGTGTATCACATAAATAAAAAATTATGCATCACAACAAAACATGATATAACTGAGCATCCCAAACAAAAAAACATGCATCAGTCACCCCTATTAGTCAAACACCCCCCCCCCCATTTCTCACCCCATCATTTCTCCCAATATACGTTATTTTCTTTTTCTACTCTTAATTTGAACTGCATCAAATGAAAATCAAATAAATAAAATAATTTTGTGAGCAATGCACAATAGTGTGTATTGCGATGCACAAAATTGTACTATAAATTTTGTGTATTGCGATGCAAAACTTTTATTTCCATGCACAACTTTTATTTTTGATGCACAATTTTTAAATTTAATAAAAATTATTAACTTTTGTGATAACAATAAAAAAATTACAGTTATTACAATTTCAAAGTGTTGAAAAATTATTAGAGTTTGTGCATCACGATGCACAAACTTGTACTAAAATAGTAATGTTTTTATGTATCGCAATACACACATCGATTATGCAATAAATTACTTCGGCAATAACCATGATTAGTTTGTGAATATCAAACTTTGAAGTTACAAGTTGCTTAGTTTTACATGTTGAAAAATAGTACTGATGCACAGGAAGTTGTCCATGCTGAAAAATAGTACTATTTTTATGTAAGAGCTATTTTTACATGTTGTCCATGCTAAAAAATGATTTTCTTTTGAAATTACAAGTTGTCCATGCTGAAAAATAGTACTATTTTTACATGCTGAAAAATAGCTTTTATGTAAGAGCTACTGATGCACAGAAAGAGAAGAGGAGAGACTAATGCACAGCAAAAGCCCTTAACGATGTATGGTCAAATTACACTTGACGATGCATAGTAAGAGCTACCAAATAGCTTGAACCGTTGCATGGTCAAATTATATTTGACGATACACATTCGCATCACATGCAATGCACAAATACACTTAAAAACGTCATATGTCGTTACAGGGACAATTTTGAAATAAATAGTCAATTTATCACTTAAAAGGAACTTAAGCAAATGAAAGCAAATATAGTTAACTTTGATGGTTGAATATTCCACAAAAGGTACTACCCGCAATTTTTCCAAGAATTTAAACGACATTGGGCCCGTCCAACTTTATGGTGTTAAACATATAGGGTGTCTATGTGCTGGGTTTTAGTTCACAATATCTTTATTTTTGTATAGGGCACCAAAAATTATAAGTTTGAGTAAAATTTGGGCCGATCCCCTTTAGGTAATTTTCAATCGCTAAAGTTTATTATAATTATTTTCAACCGGTAAAGAACATTTTTATTGCGAAATGTCATCTATGCTCTTTAAAAATAAGGAACAAGTGCATGCTATGCATCGCAAAAATAAAAACCGATGCATTGCAATACAACACGATGCACATAAAAACACGGAATTCCACGCTGTGTATCACAAAACAAAGACGATGCATAAATTACCTTTTTTACTTGCGATGCACCAAAAGTTGTGCATTGCACTAGAAAACTCAAACTAACCCTCTTCAATTCAAAACACAAAATAAAAAAAAACTTCTTTTCAAACAGAGCGAAAATTCTTAAAACCCTTCGAAAATTTTGCAAAAACTTTAAAAACATTATTGTGAGTTACAATCAAACAGAGAAAGAAATGTCTTCTCAACTACAAAAGAACACTGAGAAGAAGACAACAATCACCAGAACTAACAAAAACGAAGTATCATGTTAGTATTCATAAATACATTTTAGGATTTCAAAAACAGAACATAAATGCTCCTGAATATCGTTTGTAGGATTACAAATTTGCATATAAAACACCATTTGTAATTTTTTTTTTTATCACGATGCACAAATTTTATGCATCGTTTTGCAAACTTTTGTTGTTTTTTATGCATCCCAATGCATTATTTGATTAATCGCGTTTTCTGAAAACGTTAATACACCGTTTTATTTTGGATTCAAAATTTGTCCGTCGCGATGAAAAATGTTGTGCGTCCTGATGCACATATTGTCCATCACGATACACAAAAGTATTTCATCACGATGAACAATCGATGCACATGTTGTCCATCACAATGCACAAAATTTTTTAGTACTGTTATAATTGACGATACAATACTTGACGATGCACAAAATTATACTTGACGAGGCACATTTTCTTAACACAAATTCACAAAATTACATTGACGATGCACATGTTATACTTGACGATGCACAATCGAATCTAACAAATAAACTTGTTATGCTGGTGTGAGGGATAGAACAGTATACAGGTCAAGTATACAGTCCCTAATTGACCAAATAAAAATATTAGTTTCAGGAAAGACCATATAATGGTGTTGAAAAAGACACCCTTCTGGTACATAATAGAGAGCATCATTGGCGAAAACGTACTCCGCGATCATTCTAAGAAGGATAACGTAATAATAAGAAGTATTGCCAAGTGTTATGTTAAAGGACTTGGGTCCTTCCAAATCGTTGGACAAATACTGAAGCTTAGGGCAAAAGATGTCAAGCTTATATTTGGAACCAAGGACGGTGCAAAGGAAATCAACATCTCCTTCTATAAATTGGAGCACACCGATTTTCTTGAAAGGTGTTTCCCTAAGAAAATGTCTAAACAAGAAAAAGACATCAGGCTCAAGCCAAAAATGATCCTTGATAAAATAAAGTAGAGGACAGACAGTGTCTAACAAATCGATGTCAACTGCGTGGCATCGTTGACGACACTGCTTGTCCTCGCGACGTTGCTGGTGGCGACCAAGACCTTTTATATACCCTGGGCATACACGTGCCTTGTCTCTGACATTAACAAAATATCAAACTACAATTGGTCAAAACATATAGTTGATATACTGTTGGATAGCTTGGAAACAGCAACCGATCAAGGCATTGAAATATGTGTGTTGGTGCTCGAGGTAAAATTTAAGTTTATTTGATATTATTATATGTAATTTCTGTGTATGATGCATGTAGATTTGATCATATTACCAGTGTTCAATTTATGTATGCAGTACTGGTTGTGCGAGCAAAGCGACATCGTGCTCCCGACACGCCAAAAATATATCCCAAGATTTGTCAAATGAGATTTGTCTGCTGTCGAGTGAACTTGGTGAAACAAATTTCATGGCGATTATGAACCACCAGGTGAGTGATTATATAAAAAATGGCACATTAGTTTACTATTAGAAATAACAACATTAAACTTGTGATGCACAAAAGTGTGCATTACGATGCACAAAATTGTACTTTAAAAGTACTGTTATTGTGCATCGCAATACACAATATTGTACTAAAGTATAAAAGAGTACACTTGCGACGCACAAAAGTGTGCATCGTTTTTTTAAAAGAGGTACTGTTTTTGTGCATCGCGATGCATAAAAAATGTATTTTCTATACACATTCTCAAAAAAAATTACATTTTTTATATTTTTACAGAGGTTTATGGGTGTTTTGAAAAGAACACAAAATGAAAAAGCCCTCCTCTTAGGAGAAGGGCGAAATGAGATGGATATCCTTCTAGAGGCTACTATGATGGATGTTGCCCTCCAATAAAACGAAGTCAATTCACCTCATCCAACTGAAGTTGTGGATGCAAATCCACAACCTGAACAGACTGCTTCAGAAGCTGCAAGAACAGTTGGCATGGTTGACCAAGATGCTACCATGAATGTTGTCAGAGTTGTCGTGGATAAGGAATTATCCACAATTTGAGATCCTTAGATCAGAATTGGCAGAAAATGATGTAAAAATTGAAACCATGGTCAAAGTAATAAACAACCTAAGATCTGACTTAGAAAAGATACAAGAGCAACAGAATGTCTGACTAAATGAACAGAACGCTAAGAACTCAAAAGGCTGCTATTACAAATTACTGAAGAAAATGCAATGATGAAAATGAGAGGCAACAGGACCTAATATCTAGTGCAACTGAAAAAAAGAATGAGGATGAGGTGGATAAATTAGAGGGTGCAGCAAATGAAGTGGTGCAGGAACGTAAAAAATGGGCCAAGACTCCTTCTTCCGTGGTCAAAAGATTACAAAAATGAAATGACCGGAAGAGGAAGAATCCAGATGACTCCTGTACCGACGATGCAACAAAGCTTGTAAAGAAGAAAACGAACAAACCAAAAAAGAACAATCTCCCCAACCCTATTGAACTTAATCCCACCACCAAATCGAAACAAGCCAAACTTTACGAAAATGATGATGGAGATCAGTAAGTCAAATTTTAATATTGTTGAATTTCAATAACATAACATTATTATCTGTATTGTGTGAATTCCTTATTAATATGGTCCTCAATCTTTTGTAGGGCAATTGTTTATATGGGTGGGGATATTGAACCAATTGTTCGTTATTCTAATATTCAACTCTTGTTGACACACAAAATGCTGGAAAACAACGTATGTATTCCAATTTCCATACAATGATATTGTTTTCACATGAAAAAAAAGATATCAAACATTACACTTGCGATTAGGGGTGTTCATCGGTTCGGTTTTCGGGTTGTTCGGGTTGTTCGGTTCGGTTTGTTCGGTTTTTGTTATTTCAACCTTAAAACCAAAAATCAAACCAAACCAAATAAAAAACCAAGAAACCAAACCAAATTCGAATTCGGTTTTCGGTTTGGTTCGGTTCGGTTTTCGGTTTTAACCAAACAAATGTTAAAACTACAATTCAATTCAAAGTTTAAATATTTATCATTTAAAAAAATCCAAAACAAAGATTAAAATTTTAACAAAATTATATAATATCCCTAAAAATGTAAGATTACATATACTTAGTCACTCGAATTTGAATAAAGTCTTGGATTCCACACATTAGTTGGCCTCTTTTGTCACTAAACATCTATAAAATTTGTTTGAGTTGTCACTTGTGTTATTTCTGCGACTCATTACAAGAACATTTAAATAAACCAACAAATGTCAAAAAAACATATTGAAAAAGAAACAATGAATTACATTGTTCAAACTTTATATAACTAATAATTATTTATATAACTAATAATAATATATTTAATTTTATTATATTTTTTCTAATTCGGTTTTCGGTTTAAAAGGCAAAACCAAAACCAAACCAAAAACCATATTAGAATTCGGTTTTGCCAACCAAACCAAACCAAAAACTAAATTAAAATTCGGTTTCGGTTTGTTCGGTTCAGATGATCGGTTTTTCGGTTTGATTTTCGGATGAAACCAAATACTGAACACCCCTACTTGCGATGCACTTAAAGGGTGTGCATCACGATGCACAAGTTTGTACTAAAAAAGTACTATTTTTTGTGCATCGCAATGCACAAACCAACCTTTATTTCACTTGCGATGCACGTAAGGTGTGCATTTCGATGCACAAGTTTGTACTGAAAAAATACTAATTATGTGCATCGCGATGCACATCCTTTATTTTCGATGCATCATATTTTATTTTAAATGTATTTTTTTTATTAAATGCAATAAATGAACCAGTTTCATATGCAATGTTATTTTGTTTTTCTCAATTATATAACTTGTCTTTCTTTCTTCTATATAGCACATAAACGTTTGGACGTTAATTGTGAAAAAATTTCAAAAAGAGAAAAAGATGACTTCCCGAAATGATTTTAGTTTTGCTTTTTGGGTAATATTATTATAATCCTAATTCTTTACTATATAAGTTTTTTAATTGATTGTTGTAAACTAAATCTGTATACGTTACGTTATTTAGTTGTACGTGGCACGACAGTTGTTGGGTCCCGTAGGTATGCTTAGAATATAGGCTAGAGGGGAGGGGGGTGAATAGCCTATATGACCTTCATTTAAAATTTCATTCTATTTTGAAATATCTTTAAGAATAAAGATGAAATGTTTATTGGGTTTGGTCCATTTCTTTTCAATTCAGCATACTTTAGCTACTCTGTCACAGTGGGCTTAAGCAACTGCTTGAAAATTGATGTTATAATATTTGCTAGTACAAATGAGTTTGTACAGTGGAAAGACTTACAACAAACATATAACATGGAAGATCAAAGTAGTTGTAACAGATTAGAACAAATACAACACAACAACATACTTAAGTCTTCATTAGATGCAACTATCTTTTTCATGATCAGATTGCTTAATATGTAAAATATATAATACAGGAATATAAATAGATGCTGAATGTAGAGAAAAATATTTTATATTAAAATTCAGCAGAGGTTTACTCAAAGGTAAACATGCATAATACATCAACCCAGACTCTCTATCCTAGCAACCTTCCAGGGATTCATGGAAATGAAGATAAAAGGGTAAAGGGAAGACATACATGGGAACTCTCACCTTAGCAATCCCAAGTTCCTTAGGGAGAGGGAAATGGCAATGCCAATGTGAGAAGACAATATTATGGGTTGTTCAAATAGTAAGTATTTGAACAATTGAGTGCAGAGCACTCGACCAATTATGATGACACATTATTACACATCCGACAACTCTTGAAATGGAATATAAGTCTGCCGGTATGAATGCAATGTGTATTATTAACTTGTGATCTTCATTGGACATTTTCAAGCAAGTTTCGTCTTCAACATTAGGTTAGAAGCTTAATCTCTTACAGTAGATCTAGAGTTTATTAGTACTAGAGACTGAGTCTTTCGAAGGAAGAAAAAACATTAGGCTGGAAGCTTAATCTATCTCTCTCACACAAAGTGTTTGTTCTTACACTTGTATTTTTCCCAGCTCACAGTTACTTTGGTGTTTTCTGCTCTGCATTTGTGGAAGAGGGATGAGAGATTTCTTTTATAAGCGAAGAGGTAAAGGATCCATTGACACTTGAATGAATTTCTAATCGTTAGAGTGTTTATCTTCTAGTGTATCGGAGTACATCTTGAAGACTATTGGTTAAATAAATCTTCCTGAAGATCTTGTCTTGAATTATGTCCATTGATACAAACTGTCAATGGATGTGACTTGTCGTTCTGGCCTATCTATACATAGTGCACTGTAGCTTGTCTTGCAGAATAGAAAAAGTCTTCTTTGTTAGAAATGGCAAAGGTTCAGACTTGCAAAGCTAAAACACTTTTTCTACCAGATACACAATTGGGGAAAATCTTAGTAATTCACCCATGTTGTCCTTGGAGAAGTGTGTTTGGAAAGTCAACTTTGAATTTGTTCAACTAGATATATTTAAAATAATATCTAGTTGATAAATATCTTTGATCTGAGCTGGACTTCTAATTTCTTCGTCATCAGCCTTCTTTGATACGCTGAAGCTTCCAAACCTCAAGGTCTGCTGATTGAAGGCTGCTGATATGCAAATAAGAGTAATTGCTTGGTGAGACATCTGCTGGTGGGATGTATGATGATGCTTGCACTTGTAGAGCTAATTTATGTGTGATCATCATAAGTAGGTAGGACAAAGACTCAGATATGTATAAAGACTTCCTAAGTCTAAAGACCTATGCAATATTCAACGAGTTGCCACTCTAACCAGTACGCAACCCTTTTAACCACTTGTGGAATATGCGTTGTAATGGTAACAAGCAAATCACGATTTGAAATATGCAAACATATATGACAAATGTTGTGTAGGCATATTCCTAACAACAGTCAACCATCGACATGTTCAAAAAAATGGTTAAAATACACGTCGACGACAAGTTGGAAGAGACCATAAATTAAGATCTATTAATCTTCCCAATACACACCAGGGTAACGTGCTGATTAGTAGTTGCTTGCATTGAACTTTGCTGTTGTTTTATGAGAATAATAATAAATGTGTCATCTACAACTCTTCCATCAACAAAAAAGAAAAAGACTGGCACTTGAAAAGGGAAAAAAAAAATTACTGGCGAGTAAAGTACACGTTTTTATTAAAAATACAACAAATAATCAACTGATACTTGTTTTTGAATAATTTTCACTACAGACATCATATATTGAAGAAAATATGAAAGCATTGAACGATGTATCGCCTTTAAAGCGATTCCAACGATTAAGCAAACTATAAGATGTCTGACCAATAAGCACATGTGATACATCACCCCAACAAACAGTTGGAAGTGATGACTGCAGGGTGATCGTGTACATGTTAATAAAAGCATTGTTCCAAGACAAGAAATTGTTGACGAAAATTGACGTAAGTATGCAAAGTATAAGGTCAAAAAGGCTAACGCAATAATTTTGTACGGACAAAGGGTTTAAGAAATAATATTTTTTTTTATTAATAACATTACATTTTTCATGTTATTCCTCTCTTTTTATGAATATGTGCCGATAAACATTATATAATTTCTATTTTTTTAAATTATACTTAAATAGTACTATTATAATTGACGATGTACAAAAATTATACTGAAATAGTACTGTTATATATTGACGATACACAAAAATTATACTGAAATATTACTGTTATACATTGACGATGCACAAAAATTATACTGAAATAATACTATTATACATTGACGATGCACATTTATACTTGACAATGCACATTTCTTACCACAAAAATACTGAAACAGTACTGTTATACTTGAGGATGTACAAAATTATACTTCACGA
Organism: Platycodon grandiflorus; assembly: GCA_016624345.1. Lineage (NCBI taxonomy): Eukaryota > Viridiplantae > Streptophyta > Magnoliopsida > Asterales > Campanulaceae > Platycodon > Platycodon grandiflorus. The sequence goes on from CM028361.1 coordinate 38,661,112, forward strand.
TGCACATTTCTTAGCACAAAATCACAAAAATTACATTAACGATGCACATTTTATACTTAACGATGCACACGATGGATATTTCTTACACAAAATACATTGACGATGCACATTTCTTACACAAAATTATACTGAGAAACAGTACTGTTATACTTGACGATGCACAACATTATACTTGACGATACACACGATACACATTTCTAACACAAAATCACAAATTACATTGACGATGCACATTTTCTACTTGACACATTTCTTAACACAAAATCACAAATTATATTGACGATGCACATTCTACACAAATAACGATGCAGAAAATACACTTAAAAACGTCATATGTTGATACGGGGGCAATTTTGGAACAAATAACCAATTTATCACTTAAAAAAAACTTAAGCGATAGAAAATAATTATAATGAACTTAAGCGATTGAAAATCTAGGAAAGGAGACTGGCCCGCAATTTTTTCTATAAATTTAAAAGCAAATTTGAGCTGGACCAGCTGCTGCTGCTCTATCCAAAAGCATTGCCTGCCTTCATACCTACGTAATCTTAGCCCTAACTTCTCTCAAGGTGTATATCTTCGCCCCATATATCTTTGTTACCGACTACAAAAAACCGCTTAGTTTCAAAGTTAAGAAGAGTTTTAGTAATTAATTGGCACATCAACAATGAGACAGAATCAGGTCTCCATTATATCAAGCATTCACATCTCAGGAAATTATAACTTGCAAAACATCTAAATTTGAAGTTTGTGCATAAGGTATAAGACTTCAGTCGAGCTTGCCATTATTCGTTCCCACCGTTTTGTGAACAGGATGGTTAGGGGCAACGGGATCAGATTTGTCTGCAACCTGTTATCACACGAGACAAGTTGCTTCATTTGCAATAGTGAGCAAGTGTTGAACCAAAGGAAAAACTTTTGTGATGAGATCATGAATCAGCATTAAGCCAAGGTGAACTAAAAGCAGGACAGAATCACATTCATTGTTCAAGCACAAAAAAGGCAATACAACCGGAAGGAAAAACCAGAACCAAAATACGCAACCATGAAAAGTAAAATACAAAGTATTCTCGTACAATAATCTTTGGTATGCAGTCATGGTGAGAAAAGTACAATGCCAAAAAAATTAAAAAAAAAAAATTAAAAAGAAAGAAAGAAAGAAAGAGGAATAAACAAATTAACATTCCCAGAACAAAGAAAATAATGAGATGTTTCTCCCTGACGTGTGGCAACTTTGGTTAGAGGGGCATATTAAATGAAAACTGATAACTACTTTGACTTCCAAGTAGTTCATTAACCCTCAAAACTGCTAACATTTTTCTATCCTACAAACCCCTCAACCAACCCTACCTCTTCTCCCCACATAGTCAACCAAGAATATCGGCAACAAGACTGAATATAAAGGGGGAGAAGGGACACCATAATGCAAACACCTCGAGGTGTTGAACCACTCACAAGCCTTACCATTAACAATGGCCCAATACGATAGAGAACGAAGACACCCTAAGATCATCCACCATCTCCCTCGGCTCCCAAAACCCTAGCGCTCCATCACTTGGTCAAGGATATGCCTATTCACTCTCTTATAAAACATCACAAAATCAAACTTCAAAACTAGACCACTCCTACCCCTACGATCTACATCCTCCTCTACCTCATTAACGACCCAAACTGCAACCCCCACAAAAGCACTCTAAGCCATGGAAATAGAATCACTCAATACTACACATAATCGCAAAGACAAAACCTTAATGATGATCTTATACAAACTAGTGACCAAACTAGTAGGTCTATAATCACTAAAAAGGCCATTGAAAGGCCATCTGAAGCATGCGCCTTATCACCAGCCATATCAACAACCGCCTCCTTACTTCACCCCTCAGATAAATGTCTCTCAAGCCACTCATTTTTGCCCGACAGAAGAGCACCCCACTCTAAATCCTCATCATGGACCAACTCCCCAACTCATCCTGAACCAACTCCCTGTAAAAGTTAGAGATTGCATCTGAGACCAGTACAAGATGCCGACACTCTCCCCAGACTCAAGCTCAACCTCCTCAATGAAACTCCTAGTTCTCTTGCAAGAAGTGACTCTATGAAGGAGCTTAGAACTGTAATCCCATTCCCTTATCCACTTAAGCCTCAGTTTTTGTCTCAACTAATGTCCTCCTTCAACACCTCGTATTCATTCTTAAGAGCACTCCTAGCAATCAGATTCCCTGAAATAGGAGTCTCCACCTCTAACTTATCAATTGCCTCAATGGCACCTAATAAACCACTCCTCTTTACCCTAGTATCTCCAAAGACGTCCTTATTCTAAACTTTAAGTTTTCCAACAAACTTCAACTTTCTCATAAAAAAAAACCCCCACCCCACCCGTGAACCTGCGAAAGTGACACTCATTCCACCGACCCCCAACAAATTCCTGAAACCAAGGATGTGACAACCACATGTTCTCAAAACGAAGAGGAGCCAGACTCGACTGAAATGAACTAGACTCTAGAGAAAGAGGGAAATGATCAGGCCGGTCCAAAACTTTTTGGATCAAAGTGGGAAAAGTATCTACCTACTTTATGGAAAAAGGAAATCTATTCAACCGCGTTGCCACATGGAAACAAACCAAGTATATAAACCATTAGAGAGATCAAGATCCTAAAAGTCATGCTCCCCAATGAAAGCATCAAAGTCACCCTGAACCCCACGTTTCTCAATAACTCTCCAAATCAATAACAGCCCCCAACCTCCCCAAAACACCACCTAGACCCACACAACCCGACTAGAGAGGCCAACTGATTCAAGAACTTAGATCTACCTCTCGGCCATGGCGAGCTATACACAGCGGTGAACCACCATTCCCCCAACCTCTCGCTTAGACTCTTGAACAAAAACCACATCAGGGGAAGCTTTCATTAAAACATCTCTCACCATCATCCTCTTACGCATAGTTAATAAAGGTGGAAGGTGAGAGGCAGGCAAGAGGCGGGCGAGAGGTACTTTTTCAAGGCAAGAGGCGGGCAAGAGGTACTTTTTCAAGGCGAGAGGCGAGGCGGGCGAGCAAAAGGCGAACAAGGCAATAATTAAGAAAAAATAATTTAAAAATATTATATGTTGTAGATTTTTTCATAAACTATTTATAAATAGTTTAAACAAAAAATTACATTTTTTTCTTGAAAATCCAAAGATTAAAGGTGGGGTTCTCAAAAATATAAACAATAACCATCTATATCTTCTTCAAACCAGCCATCCAACTTTGAATCTGACAAGTGCATACTCCGGTGACCTTGTATGTCCATTCCGGTAAAATTCCAATGCCGACCACGGGCCAACTTTTTCGTCAAGATCCGGCGGTAAAAATTACATGGATGTGATCGCCTTTTCAAGGAGATGATGAATGTGGCCTTGGATTGGGCAAATATTTAGTAGATTTGTCTAGATCTAAGAAAATATGTGTAGATCTAAAAGAAAATTCAAAATCCGGGCAAAGTTCCATCGAGCGTCGTCTTTGCTCGCTTCGCGCCTAGGTGAATCAGGCGACCGCATGGGGTCGCTTCTCTAACATTGCCTCGCCATAGATTTTTTAGGCGACATACCCTCACCTTGCCTCAAACGAGCGCCTCGGTCGCCTTTTATAACTATGTTCTTACGGCGGTCGCCTAGACTACAAACATTCCAAGACACAACTTTCATGTTGAATACATGGATGAAGACCCACGCCTCCCTACAAGCTCCCTATAATTGACCGACAAAACCAGACCTAACAGCTCCCTCATACCAGCCCCATTCCATTTATAGTTGTCGGTGTAACCAATACCTTAGATCACTTCCCACTAGGTTTGACTAAATGGATATCTATCTGATTGACAACAACTTGAGGATCTCTATCATCAGGACCACCCCATAGAGGATTCAAAGCCAAAACATCAACCCTGTTAGCACAATGTACATGGCATACAAATTATCCAAAATAGTTTTGAACATGCATAAAATGGGGAAAAGCAAAAAGATCATGACACTCAAGAAACTTAATGAACTCGACAAGCAACACCGTGGTAGAATCACTAGAACCCATAAACTTATCTTCTAAAACCGCCTCATCCGACACAGAATACTCGAAACCCATTGTCCTCGTATATACGAAGGATTCTATAGATCGCTCAACCAAATCAATCATCTGGTGGTCAGACTCGCTATTGGGCTCCAACTCATCATCCAATGCCTCCAACGAACGCAAATCATCCATTTCTACAATATAAAGATGTGGAGAAACACGAGAGTCATCACAGTTCATCCCATAACAATTGGTCTTCCAAGTTGTTCACACTATCCAAGTCCTTAACCTCCACCTCATCCTCAACCAAACCCTCCCCAACTCCGAAGTATGGATAATAGGAACTGAGATCAGAGTCTTGCCCTTATCACCAACACCATTCCTTTCGACATTTGATGCCGGTCGAACTAGTTCAAGATGGGTCGCCGAGTCTCTCTTCGTCAGTAGCTGCATTCTCTGTCGCCTAAAGTTTGGGAACCCATAAAACAAATTAGGCCCGACTTTCTTCGAAAAATTAGCTCCCATTAAATTTGTCGCGAACAAATTGTAGCAACTTCCCAACCTAGAAAAGACGGTATAATCCTTTGTGGCTTATTATTTAATCCACCAAGGCTTCTTTCTTTGTTGCCTAAAAAGTATTGGCTGTCGGCCCACTCTTAACCCAGTTTTGAATCCACCTTTCTCGTCAGCACCCAAAGGCCTTTAGAGTGGCGCACAGGCCGCTCATGTGTCATACTCCTACAACATTGCACATGCTCATACCTTCCCTGTTGATTATGAATTCTCTAATCCTCGGCCCCCGTTACTCCTTGCGCTTATCACGCTAATGGAATTCCTCCCGGTTACAATCCTTCAAACCGTAACCGTCACTAGGAAAGGAATCCACCCCTAACGACAGTAACTCGATCGAGTGTCGGCATACCACCATCGAAACTCGCCCAAACTAAATGAAGATCGAAGGCCCATGTTGATTCATCCACAACTGAGGGAAAGTCTCCAAAATCCGTTAGCATGACCTATCGTCGTTGTTCTATCCTCCGCCAAACGTACTTAATTTTCCCCTCCTAAGACAATCGAGCAGTGCCACCTTTCTTAACCAGCACCCATACAAATTCCAGGAGCCACCCCAATTCTCATTTACGGCTAAAAACCTCCCACATAGATCACCAATCTCCTTAAAAAAACTTAAACTCCAAAATTGCAACGAAAGCCCCTAATCAGAATCCATTCCTTTTGATTCGTAGCGATTGATCTTACAATAAGTTAATATTGTATTGCTCCAGGTCACAATCTCTCTCTGGGATCGTTGAAATTTGAGGTTTTAGAGGAGTCCTATAGTTGTGTGTATTCATTTGAACGTTTTCTTCTGTTTTTATTGTCGACAAATCTCGCTGTGATGGTGATTCCTCGTCAAATCAGTGTCATAGCCGCGAAGCGGCAATAATCCACCAAGTGGCCCCTGAAGCTGAATTTTAGATAACAGAAAAGAGGGAGATGAGAGCCGAAGTTTAGATCGGATACCATTTACATAGAAAAGGAAGACGGCTGGTTTGTGGGTTACTGATTTGATTAAAATGAAGGTTGTTTTTAAGATGGGGAATGAATTAAATTAAACTTTACACATTACAATAAATTAATAGAATCATTTCGAAGGGTGGCTGCATTGCAAGCCCTCCCTTTGGTAGGTCAAGGTGGTTGCTAGGAACTCACGGGTGTTTATTAAAGTCGATAGGAATGGAATCGAGTGTCAATTGTCGTTTCTGAAGTGTTGCTTGGTCGTTTTGATAGTCTTGTTGGTTTTAAAAGCAATTTTGCTGGTTACGTTGGAGGACCAATGGTAGAAGCTAAGGTACAGCGGTTACCACAGTCCAGGACAACATTTTATTTTATCATCGCCACCTAAAGCTGATCGGGTGATGGGGTATTTAAGCATGGGTTAAAGCTCAAGGATGGTGTTTTGTTATTGGTACATTGTTGGGCTAGTTCAAAGGGAAGCATAAGATCATTTGCCAAGCACCTGAGAAACGGGTTTTCTTTAAGGTCTCCCGCTGCAATTTGGAGTTATAGGTACTTTCGAATTATTAGTGATCTTTGTCGAGGGTTTTTAGGTGTTCATGAAAATTGGGAAGGCTCTGGAGATTTTTCAGATGCCGCAATGGTGGTTGTCTCAAGTGGAGAACACTGCTATAAGGTTCAACGGGTGGAGGACAGAGCAACGGTGATGGGGCCATGTGTGGTGGATTTCGCTACTACTCTTGCAATTGCCGACAAATCAAGTTTATCTTTTGAGTTGCGTTAAACAGAGCCGGATGGAACAAGGGAACTTCGGTGGAGGATTCCAGCCGGCAACTTTGAACAGATGGAGTATTCTAACCGTGATGACAGTTACGATCTGAACGTAATCATGGGGATTCTTCTTTTCACAGCATCAGGCAAGGTGAAACAGCAGGCGAGGTTTTGGGGAGTTTGAAGTCTAATGTCGCTAATCGGAGTAAATTTGACAAGAAAAAGACTCACGACAAGCATGTGTCTTTTGAGGCTGCAGAGTCATGTGCGCAACATGCTACTTTAGTTAATGAAGCTATGGTGCGATTGGGCCATAAGTTCTCAAGGTTAGGCCAGAGAGTACGTTGACAACAGTCTGGGCCCTTGGTGACTAGTAATGTTGTAGAACGTTCAACTTAGGGCAAACTACAAAAATGGTCCTTGTACTTTTTGATTTTTTTAGGATTCGTCGTCTTTGTACCACCAAAATTGAACGCAATCGGTCCTTCCATTTAATTCCGTCAATTTTTTGCCAGTTAAGTCCCTACATGTGCCTTTCACATGCATTTGAGGAAAAGTAACAGTCATTTTGCCTAGGAAAGTATAGGGACCAACCGTGAAACAAGGCAAAGTTTTCTCTCCTTTCATCTCTCTCTTCCCTCCATCCCACGAAATCAATAGCTCACGGCCACTCACGCCACTAGGAACATGTTACCTACCAGTTCAAACACCAATCCAAGTGCTGTCCCAAGTAGTTAAGCTCAAGCCATCCCAAATCCAGTCATTCTCACAATAGCATTGTTGCTGCACATCCTGTTGTCCCAAAGCCAAGTGAAACAAATAAGTTGCTCATGTCCTGAACACTGTCCTTGACTTTGATCCTCGCCAAGATAATACCCCAACGCTCACTAAGAGAGAAAATAAATGGATGGAAAGAGTGGAAGTTCTTGAAAAAGGTCTCAAAGCCATTAAGCGCAATGATGATATGATAGATGTTGATTCTTTAGCCCTATTTCATATTGCTCGTTTACCTCCAAAATGGAGAATTCTGCCACCAACTCTACTGTCTCGTCACCACCATACAGCCACAAATGCAAACCCACTACTCTTCGTTACTCTCTCCATCGACACTATTCCCTCAATTTGAGCATTACCAACAATACTGCTCACGGCACTTCCATAACCAATAAGATACTGTATTACATACAAGTGTGAAAATTCTACATTAAAATTACGGGGAAATCCCATATGACCCACTATTTCTATACCCCTTTCTACCATTACAAACATCAAACTTACCGGCTAAGAGAAAACAGCATAAGAAGTAAAGTGAGCAGCATACAGATTCACATTAAGGAACAAAACCACTTCCATATATATATGCATCCAAACCCAGGTCAAAAGGCCTCCAAAATTGTTATTACTTCGGCATGTGAAGGCAAAAGAGCTTCCTAAACAATGGCCATATACAACCTCCAAAATTCCATCAATAACAATCTCAAATCCGGGCTTTACTCAAAAGTACTACCTCTTTAATTGTTCCTAAATGCGTGTCACTCTTAACATGTTTCAAACAAATTGATTTACTAGTTCAAAATTTGCATTTCTCGAAATCCGGGTTTTACTCAAAAGGGATGTAGGATGGAGATAGTGTCGAATCTCTTATCTAATATGCCCAATTCAATGCAAACCCACTACTTTTTAGTCAAGATTTTGTTAACTAAAACTAACATATTGCGCATACCTAACCATCACATCATTATATGCTACCTCGATCCTAGTTTCATATTTTTTTAATCCACTTGACCAACTTTCCTCCAAAGATTTTCTGTAAATTGAAATCCAATTTTAAAACCAAAACATGTGGTTCATGGTATTTTTCAGTCAGTAGTTCAGCAAGGTTGTAGTTTTATTCTCTAAAACAAAACAAATATGTACTCCCCATTTTCCACCAAAAGACTGCATATTTGAAGAGTTGAATATTTCACACATGCATACAACCGTTATACGTAACCAATATCCATATTTCAAAGCACCCAACTAGTTTAATTTCATGAATGAGTAGTTATGATAGCACATAATAGGAAATTAAAAGCAGAATTTTTAGATCACTTATTGGATCACTACCAAAGTACCAACTATTTATATGTCCCTAAATAAGTGTAACCTCTAACACATTTCTTCTTTCAAACAATTGTTTCACTAGTCCAAAATTAGAGTTTCTCAATATCCGCACTTTCTTATAAAGGGACACTACCGTAGGATGGAGATAGTGTCGAATTTCTTATCAAATATGCCCAATTCAATGCAGACCCACTACCCTTATTTACTCTCTCCATCAACACTATTCCCTCGATTCTAGCATTACCAACAGTACTACTCACGACACTTTCATATCCAAATAGATACTAAATTACATACAACTGTAAAAAATTTACCTTAAAATTCATCTTTAAATCAACGTTTACTTGTTCATTTATTTCTTGTGAACACATAGCAATGAAGTCTTAAAGCCTTCCTAACCTGTTTAGAGCAGGGGAAACCATATTTCTATACCCCTTTCTACCATTAAAAACATCAAACTGTCAAAAAGCCTCCAAAATTGTTATTACTTCCGCATGTGAAGGCAAAAGAGCTTCCCACACAATGGCCATACACAACCTCCGAAATTCCAACAATTCCAATCTCGACTAAACTTGATGCAGCCACTGTTATCACCTTGTGAATTTCAAAGAAATAACGTGATTGGTAAATCAATTAATGAATATGTGTTTAGCGACTACTTAAAAATCTTTTACAATAAGATGACACTTGTGTAACGTTTTTAAGTTTTTTGACATTAAATACAATTAGCTTCAAAAATTATTCAAAGAAATTAAAGGAAAATTAATGGATAGATTTAATTTTATAGTGTTGCAAGATTGAAATAATTTATTTGAGAAGATAAGAAAAGCAAAAAAAATAAGTTTGTTATAAGGGAAAATAAAAAAAATATTTAATCGACTCGTTATCAAACAAGGTAAGTATTTGAAGGGCAATTGTGTCATGACAATAACTAATTTATTTAACCATTAACAAATGTAATGGGTAAGCAAAATTTGTAGTAGAAATAGACTTACCCTTATTTATATACACTCGACCAATTTTCCTCTAAAGATTTGCATTAAATTAATATCCAATTCCAAAACCATGAACATGTGATTCATGGTATTTTTAAGTAGTTCAGCAAGGTTGTAGTTTAATTCTCAAAAATTAAACAAATATAAACTCCCCATGTTCAACCAAAAGACTCCATATTTGAAGAGTTGGATATTTGACTCATGCATACAACCGTTATACGTAACCAACATCCACATCTCACATACATACAATCGTTATACTTATGGAAGTAAAATCGTCACTAATGCCTCTAATTATTTGGTCCATCTGTCTACATAACAAATAATTTGTTTGCTTTGTTTTGTCCCTAAAGAAGTGTCTACCTCCATAAATAAGTATCCGCTTTCCATTTAGCTTAAAAATTGCTCTATACTTTAAAAAGTCATGGAGCAAATACATAACCAATGTACCTTTTTTCAAAGGCTTTGAGACTTATCATCCCTTAGCATCCATCACAAGGAGGATCAAGAAAAAAAGAAAGAATAAAGGAGATGATCCACATAAAAGCATTCAACCAACCAGCTAAAGCTTCATGCAAAGTCAAACTAGAAAAATTAAGGGATAGAGTCTCAGTTTCCACGTCTCAGTTTCCACTCAATCTTCACAATCACCTAGCTGATTCACCTATTTTTACTGAATATCGGTTCACACCCTTGATTCTGAAGCCTCTCACCATAACGACTACATCTGTAATTAAGTTTCATAACTAAAGCAACCTCAAAATAAAACAATACACCATCAGACTTTATTACGATGTGTCTAGTCCATGAAAACATGATTTAGGGAGAAGATTAAAGCTTAAAACCAACTCATGATGTAGGAATATATAAAACAAAAGTACCCTTGAACTTTCGACATACATATAGTGTAAGTTTCATCTCAATATTCCATCTCACGTCAATCAATTATAACAAGATATCTTTAATCTCTCTTCTTTCACATTTTGGTTTTGGCCTCTCTTTTATAAACTCCATTGCCTTATCCATTTGTATTACAAGCTAACCAATCTACTCATGCGTTGCCAAGTAGTGGTAGATACAAGAATTTCTTCATCTATATCTCAATACAAAAGCTAGGGCACACGGTCATCCTTCATCTCTGTGAAACAGTACCTTCCATTAACTTTTTCAACATGACCATTAAATCCCCACCAACATATATCTTCAGCTCTTGAATTATATCATTCTTATATACACAAATCTCCAAATATGATATTAAGGCAGCATAGCCTGTATAAAACCGTTGTAACCCTTCATCCGGACCTCATAAGATCAATCAATGCTTGGGCATCTAACAAGTAAAAATCAAACTATTTGTTTGACTACCATGCACTATTCATAAAACTTCTACTTATTCTTTAGCTTATGCTCATCATAAAAAAGGATAGAATCACCAATGCCAAAATTTCAACCTCAAATCCACAACAGTTGGAGCCATCACAAAAATGATCTTCAAGTATAATGATTCCATAACGACAAATTGTATCATTGTCAAAGTACTAATGAACCAAGAAAATATCCAAAGAGATGTGATTATCAAAATCTCTAGCATAATTCAAACTTTATACTAATGAACCAAGAAAATCAGTAAGAAGTTGAGCACTCACAAATGTAGCAGAAACTAAAACAAAGCAAGTACGATGGTCATATATATCACAAAAGACACAATCCAGAAAATATATTAGAAGGGCTCAAGAAGGCTTGGATATAGTTACCGTGAGATGATCCAGTGCACAAAGAGCAGCCATAGCCCCTCCCATTGAGTGCCCTGTCATAACAATCTTGAGATCTCCATACAACTCTCTGGCTCTTTTTACAGCACTGAGAATCAATGTTCTAAAAATCGCTAGGCGGCAGAGGAGGACCTAGCGCCTAGGGGACTAATCGGGGCCTAGGCGGGGCCTAGAAATCAAGGCGTAATTACACATTTACACTATAAATTTATACAATACATGCTACAATAATAATAAATAACTAAATATGAGCAAATAAACTTAGAGTAATAATCACTAAAAGTAATGTCAATAGAGAGATTTAACACAATAATTTTAATTTTTCATTGAATCAAAGATAAATTTTTAAATTTTTTCTTAATCCTTGTGCTAATTAGACAATAATTAAAAAATAAAGAAAGTATTATTATTATTATTGTTGTTATTAAAAAAAAGAACAAAAAAAAAAAAAGTGGATAAAACAGAAAAATAAAAAAAATCACATGTGGCGGCCCACTTCCCCATTCTTCTTTCCAATCCAATATTTCAATTTCAAAAACAAAGCCAAAAACTGAAAAAAGTCAATGAAATAATTATACACCTCATGGCTCACATCACTCTCCCTGACAAACTTACCTACACGGCTACACCCCAATCCCCCGTCCTCCCTCATTCTCCTCCTCTATCTCTCCACCGAGTTCTCTCCCTCTCTCTCTCACAAAAAAAAAAAAAAAAAATTACAGTAACTACTCTTTCTCTCCATCTTCCGCCTCCCAACAAACTCCATTCTTTCTCTCCATCTTCCGCCTCCCAACAAACTCCATTCTTCTACGAAACAATCACTCACCCAAAAACAAAACCATAACACTCACTTTCTTGTCAACTCTCTCTCTCTCACGGGACGGCGTGTGTGGCGCGGGTGGCGTGCGGCGGCGTGCTATTTTGATCTGTTCTACTTGCTTGATTTGGAGATTGAAGAGACTCACGAGAGAGGACAGATTTTTTGAGCCCTAGCCCCTTCTAATTCAAACCCAATTTTTTTTTTTTTACCAAAACATCTAGGCGTGGGCGGCGACTAGTCGGCGCCTAGGTCGCTTAGGCGGCGATTTTTGAAAAAAACGCCTAATTGTCCGATTTTGTTCATTTCGCGGCGGTAGGAGGGCGCCTAGCGCCTAGGCGGCGCCTAGGCGGGCGCCTAGCCCGTTTTTTAGAACACTGCTGAGAATTCCAGGGCACACAGTGTATTATGGTAAGAAAAGAATCCATGGTGCACCTAAAATAATGAAAGAATCATGAACATAAATCATTACTCAGGAATTGTGCATGTGCGCATTTAATACAATCTTTACTAAAAAACGCACCATTGCATCTGATATACCGGGATAGTTAAAATCACACTGCTTCCAGTATAGGTCTTCAATCCAATTCTGTATACTGTTAAAAAAGAGCTTACACGTTAGACAATAATCAACACGAGACGGAGAGAAAGAACATAGGAAGTCTTAAAATTTTAGGTAAATATATATCCTTATTTAACAGTTCTTACATGTAGATAGTTTAACACAAAACCGGCTCCAAGATATTTATACATACAAGAAGACTAGATAGAAACCCAGCAAAGGACACAACCAGCACCCAGATATTGAATTTGAGTATGCAGACTTGAGAAATTATCGACTTTATAGGATTATACAAAGTTTTGGGAAAGGCAATTGACCTAGTGGAAAAGGTGAACATTTTAGAAATCAGATAAAAAGTTTTGAACATCAACTCTGTTTTCTAGCCGGTGCCTGTTGTTTCCAAAAAAAGGTGGTAGATATTTTTAATAAGAAAAGAAGATTACATTAAAAACCAGCAAAGGATACAACCAGCACCTAGACTTTGACTTTGAGCGATTATTGGCTTTACAGGATTCTCAAATAGTTTTGGGAAAAGCCATCAGCCTATTGAAAAAGATGAATATTTTAGAAATCAGATATGGGGTACAAAATTTTGAACATCAATTTTAACTTCCAGCCGATGCCTGTTTCCAAAGCAAGTTGGAATATCTGTTCTCCAAAGTTTACAACCAGAAGACTACTCATTTTTGGTTTGTTATACTACCAGAAGTTAGTCAGTCGAGACGTGGTGCTATTTTCTAAAACAATTACTACAATATTGGATAACTTGCTCAGGAATCAAATATAAGAAAAGAGATATAGACTTCAAGTACAGAGGTAGACTAGGAAGCACCGACACCTCTCCAAGGCCAAGTAGTGGTAGATACAATATCTCACTACAAAAACTAGGGCACACTGTCATCCTTCATCTCTGTGAAACAGTACCTTCCATTAAATTTTTCAACATGACCATTAAAGGACCACCAACATATATTTTCAGCTCTTGAATTATTTCATTCTTATATACACAAATCTCCAATGTGATATAAAGGTAGCATAGCCTATATAAAACCCTTGTCCTTCATCCGGCCCTCATAACATCAATCAATGCTTGGGCATCTCCCAAGTAAAGATCAAGCTATTTGTTTGACTATCATGCCCTGTTCATTAAATTTCTACTTATTTTTTATTGTATGGTCATCATAAAAAAGGATAGAATCACCAAAGCCGAAATTCCAACCTCAAACCCACGACAATCGGAGCCAGCACATAAATGATCTTCAAGTATAATGATTCCATGATCACATATTGTATCATTGTCAAAGTACTACATGTTTCAAACAAATTGATTAACTAGTCCAAAATTTGAATTTCTAGAAATCTGGGCTTCTCTCAAAAGGGACACTTACATAGGATTGAGATAGTTTCGAATCTCTTATCTAGGATGCCTAAATCAATGCAGACCCACTACTATTTAGAGAAGATTTTCTCAACTAAAACTAAAATATTGCACATACCTAACCATCTCATAATGAGATGCTACCTCTGTCCTAGTTTCATTTTTTCTTTAAGGGAGAGTCTATTTATTTGTTTATCCACTACATTCATTAAAATTTAATCAAGTTAATTATATATTGACACAAAATTAATATATTGAAAAATTGAAATAATTTATTTGAAAAGATCATAAAAGCAAAAAATTAATTTTAAATTATAAGGGAAAATCAAGAAAATGCAATCGACTCATCATCAGACATGATAAGTATTTGAAGGGAAATTGTATCATGTCAATGCCTAATTCATTTAACCATTAATGAATGTAGTAGATAAGCAAAATTTGTAGTGGAAATAGACTTAACTCTTTTATACACACTCCGACCAATTTTCCTCTAAAAATTTGCTGTAAATTAATATCCAATTTCAAAACCATATACATGTGGCTCATGGTATATTTTTAGTAGTCTAGCAAAGTTCTCGTATTTTTCCCTAAAATTTAACAAATATATACTCCCCCTGTTCCACCAAAAGACTCCATATTTCAAGAATTGGATATTTCACCAGTGCATACATCTGTATCTCATATACATACAACTGTTATAATTAACCAACATCCATACTTCACAGCGCCCAACTAGTTTAATTTCATAAATAAGTAGTTATGATAGCACCACATAATGGGAAATTGAAGGGAAATTTTTAAAATTGCCCTTCTTTACTCTCTCAATCCACACTATTCCCTTGAGTCAAGCATTACCAACATCACTTATCGGATCACTACCAAAGTACTACCTCTTTAATTGTCCCAAAATGAGTGTCACCTCTTATACTAAACTTGTTTCAAACAAATTGTTTTACTAGTCCAAAATTTGAATTTCTCAAAATCCATGCTATCTTCAAAAGGGACACTTCCCATAGGATGGAGATAGTGTCGAATATCCTATCTAATATGCACAATTCAATCCACACCCACTACCCTTCTTTACTCTCTCCATCCACACTAATCCCCCAAACAATACTACTCATGGCACTTCCATATCCAAATAAATTCTATATTACATACAAGTGTAAATTTTTTACCTTAAAATTCATCTTTAAATCAACATTTACTTGTTCATTTATTTTTTGTGAACACGTAGCAATGAAGTCTTAGAGCCTTCCTGTACTATATAAAGCAAGGGAACCCATATTTCTAAACCTCTTTCTACCATCGGAAACATTAAACTTACAAGCTAAGAGAAAACATCAAAGAAAGCAAAGTGAGCCCCGTACAAATTCACATTAAGGAACGAAACCACTTCCACATATATTTGCATCCAAACCCAAGTCAAAAAGCCTCCAAAATTGTTATTTCTTCGACATATAAAGGCAACAGAGCTTCCCAAACAATGGCCATACACCACCTCCGAAAATCCAACAATACCAATCTCGACTATCATCACCTTGATAAATTACCCAACATATCATCTCATATTTACAGTCGCTCTACAAAACTTTCCCCTCTTCAAACATTTCAACAATTGTCACAAGATTTCCAGTTTGCTAACTCATCCAACTTTAATTCCTAAAGAAGTATATACCTCCATAAATACGTATCTGCTTTCCATTTAACTTCAAAATTGCAACATACTCTAAGAACTCATGGAGCAAATACATAACAAATGTACCTTTTCTCTAAGGCTTTGAGACTTATCATCCCTTAGCATCCATCACAAGGAGGATCAAGAAAAGAAAGAAAAAATGAAAAGATCCACATAAAGGCATTCAACGAACCAGCTAAAACTTCATGCAAAGTCAAACTAGAAAAATTAAGGGATTTCTTCACAATCACCTAGCCTATTCACCTATTTTTACTAAAAATCGGTTCACACCCTTGATTCTGAAGCTTCTCACCATAACTACTACATTTGTATTTAAATTTCATAACTAAAGCAACCTCACAATAAAACAATACACCATCGGACTTTATCACGATGTGTCTAGTCCATGAAAACATGATTTACGGAGAAGATAAAAGCTTAAAGCCAACTCAAGATGTAGGAATAAACCAAAAGTACCCTTGATTACATAGTGGATATCATTTCAACGCATCTAGTTACAAACTTTTTTACGGACCACCACAAAAAAATATTTCGCCTCTTGAGACTTTAGCTAAGCAACCTCCCTATACATAGTGTGAGCAAGTCTTCATTATCCCTCCCTCTCTTTCTTATACACATGCGGACAAACATTAGACTACTCCAGTTGTTAATCTTCAAATCCAAAATGCTTTTCTAATTGCTCATTCTTTCTCTCTCAAATTTCACTTTGAAAGTTCCACAGACAACAATAGTGGCTTTCCTATGTGTGTATTAAACACCAACCAAATAATACTCTTGCATCCGTCATCGTATATTTTCGACTCACTTAATCCAACTTGAAATAAGTCTGTACTTTGACATGATACTAGAAAGCTATCGTTTTATTCCACTCGTACAATCTCTATTAAAGGATGCTAAAGGTTACGTGATCTCCAAGATAGGGTACAGTAGCTCTTGAATTATTTCACTCTTATATACAAAAATCTCCAAATGTTATATAAAGGTAGCATAGCCTATATAAAACCCCTGTCACCCTTCATCCGGCCCTCGCAACATCAATCAATGCTTGGGTATATCACAAGTAAAGATCAAGCTATTTGGTTGACTACTATGCACTGTTCATAAAATTTCTACTTATTTTTTATTGTATGCTCATCATAAAAATGGATAGAATCACTAATGCTGAAATTCCAACCTCAAATCCATAACAATCGGAGCTAGTACATAAATGATCTTCAAGTATAATGATTCCATGATCACATATTGTATCATTGTCAAAGTACTACATGTTTCAAACAAATTGATTAACTAGTCCAAAATTTGAATTTCTAGAAATCTGGGCTTTTCTCAAAAGGGCACTTACATAGGATTGAGATAGTGTCGAATCTCTTATCTATTATGCACGAATCAATGCAGACCCATAACTCTTTAGTCAAGATTTTGTCAACTAAAACTAAAATATTGCGCATACCTAACCATCTCATAATGAGATGCTACCTCTCTGTCCTAGTTCATTTTTTCTTTAGGGGAGAGTCTATTTAATTGTTTATCCGCTACATTCATTAAAGTTTAATCAAGTTTATTAATATCTTGATATAATTGCCCTTCAAACCCACGTTAATTAAAAATCACGGTTCCCTTTCTAATTTTTGTCGTAAATATGTCTTTGGAAATAATATAATATTCAATCGTGCACAAAAAACAATAATTTAATCAACAAAAAATTAGAAAATATAAATGAATCATCTAAAAGAAAAATAAAACATGGGTCTAATTTTTTTTGCTTACAAGTAAGAAAAAAAAAAGTATAAATGACAAAATAGACTAAACAAAAGAGTGTCACGAGTTATATAATATTAAATTACGTAATACATATAATGAATTTCAAAGAAATAACGTGAATGGTAAATCAATTATTGAATATATGTCTTGCAACTACTTAAAAACATTTACAATAAGCTCATTGTTGTATAACATTTTTAAGTTTTTTTGACATTAAATACAATTTGCTTCAAAAACTATTTACAAAAGTTATATGAAAAATAATAGATAGGTTTAATTTTTTAGTGTTGAAAATTTGAAATAATTTTTTTAAAAAGATAAGAAAGGCAAAAAATTAAATTTAAATTATAAGGGAAAATCAAGAAAATGTAATCGACTCATCGTCAAACAAGATAAGTATTTGAAGGGCAATTGTAATGCCTAATTTATTTAACCATTAATGAATGTAGTAGATAAGTAAAATTTGTAGTGAAATAAACTTAACTCTTTTATGTACACTCGACCAATTTTCCTCTAAAAATTTGCTGTAAATTAATATCCAATTTTAAAACCATATACATGCGGCTCATGGTATTTTTTTAGTAGTCCAGCAAAGTTGTAGTATTATTCTCTAAAATTAAACAAATATATACTCCCCATGTTCCACCAAAAGACTCCAAATTTCAAGAGTTGGATATTTCACCCGGGCATACAACCATTGTACGTAACCAACATCCGTATCTCACATACATACAACCGTTATACTTGACCAACATCCATACTTCACAGCGCCCAACTAGTTTAATTTCATAAATAAGTAGTTATGATAGCACCATATAATGGGAAATTGAAGGGAAATTTTTAAAATTGCCCTTCTTTACTCTCTCAATCCACACTATTCCCTTGAGTCAAGCATTACCGAAATCACTTATCGGATCACTACCAAAGTACTACCTCTTTAATTGTCCCTAAATGAGTGTCACCACTTATACTAAACTTGTTTCAAACAAATTGTTTTACTACTACAAAATTTGAATTTCTCAAAATCCATGCTATCTTCGAAAGGGACACTTCCCATAGCAGATAGTGCCGAATATCCTATTTAATATGCACAATTCAATCCACACCCACTACCCTTCTTTACTCTCTCCATCCACACTATTCCCTTCAACAATACTACTCACGGCACTTCCATATCCAAATAAATACTATATTACATACAAGTGTAAATTTTTTACCTTAAAATTCATCTTTAAATCAACATTTACTTGTTCATTTATTTTATGTGTACACGTAGCAATGAAGCTTCCTGGACTATATAAAGCAAGGGAACCCATATTTCTATACCTCTTTCAACCATCGGAAACATCAAACTTACAAGCAAAGAGAAAACATCAAAGAAAGTAAAGTGAGCCCCGTACAAATTCACATTACGGAACAAAACAACTTCCACATATATTTGCATCCAAACCCAAGTCAAAAAGCCTCCAAAATTGTTAATTCTTCGACATATAAAGGCAAAAGAGCTTCCCAAACAATGGCCATACACCACCTCCGAAAATCCAACAATACCAATCTCCACTATCATCACCTTGATAAATTACCCAACATATCATCTCATATTTTCAGTCGCTCTACAAAACTTTCCCCTCTTCAAACATTTAAACAATTGTCACAAGATTTCCAGGCATCTCTTTGCTAACTCATCCAACTTTAATTCCTAAAGAAGTATCTACCTCCATAAATAAGTATCCGCTTTCCATTTAACTTCAAAATTGCTCCATACTCTAAGAACTTATGGAGCAAATACATAACAAATGTACCTTTTCTCTAAGGCTTTGAGACTTATCATCCCTTAGCATCCATCACAAGGAGTATCAAGAAAAGAAAGAAAAAATGAAAAGATCCACATAAAGGCATTCAACGAACCAGCTAAAGCTTCATGCAAAGTCAAACTAGAAAAATTAAAGGATGGAGTCTCAATTTCCACTCAATCTTCACATTCACCTAGCCTATTCACCTATTTTTACTAAAAAAATCGATTCACACCCTTGACTCTGAAGCTGCTCACCATAACTACTACATTTGTAATTAAATTTCATAACTAAAGCAACCTCACAATAAAACAATACACCATCGGACTTTATCATGATGTGTCTTGTGACGCCCCGACCCGGATTCCAATACGAAATCCCAAGGTCGACGCGCCAAAACAACACCCAAATAACGATAACAATAATAAAAGCACGTGGCGCAACACCCGTGCTTACAACACAACCACAATAATAAAAACTTGGTAAATTAAAGGTCAACCGTCGGCGACGCTACAGCCGGAACCCAACTAATTAAAACACAAGTATACGTGTTCGAAGAAGTCATAAGTAACATTAACTATCTCGGCCATAACATGCCGGAAACAACTGTGCAAAAACCATAAGCTACAACATGCTTGGGAAAATAACTAAGTTAACATGTAACAGAGTATATGAGCTCGACATACACGTGTCGGCTACCAAAAGAATAATAGGCACAATTAGTATATCAACACTACCCATAGCAAAGTCTACATGACTTTACTTGACCAATCGTCCTCACCAAAAGAATGTCTACTACTATTAACAAAAGAGCTCCAAGACTTAACAAAACAAAAGTCCACCTGCGAGCTAAGCGATAGGACTAATCGGCCTCACCGCGAACTTACTGCCTGGCTCGGATCTAAGGAAAACAAATAAACACATAACGGAGTGAGTCATAATGACACAGTAAGTTACTAATGCAACTACATGGCATGGCATGATATTCAAGCAATAATTATAACATGGTATTAACATTTATATACCACAACCAAATCATTTATCATCTTACCGATACACAATTCATTCAACTCACATAGCACTTGGTTAACTCATGGGTGCTCATAAATAACCATGTTAGAGAAGAATATCATATCTCTTTCTTCAACTTTGTGTCGCTCCTGCAATACACAATCAAACAACAGTGCCTCAATACTCGTGTTCGTAGTATCGACGTCCCCGACACAATCCCGTCGAGTTCAACATAGCAAGCCAAAGTCATGCGTATTGCTATAACAGTGGGGCTACTTCTCAACTGTGGCCAACAGAAGAGGGGTGTGTGCATTCCGGTACGGCGACTTATAGCGATCACGAATCTCATTCGTGAAGACCATAGGTCGTCCCACCATGACGTTAACGACAACGACGCCAACTGGACTCACACAATGCACAAATAGATGTTCTTATTCATCTAATGCAAATAACCATCAAGTTCAAAAGTAGTGAACTTGACAAATGACAAGTAGATTATTCTATTCTACCACCCATCATCACTTCACGCATATGTAAGCATTCTATTCAACACATTAGAGTTTTCACAAGTCTTTACTTCAATAGTATCAAAAGCACGGAGGACTAGAACATCGATCAAGCGAACTCTAAACCTCGTAGTAATCTAATATGTTGTTCGGGGAGTCATAATCTTCCCTAAAATCGACTTCTCGGAGTTATTACTAAAGTTCACAAAATTAGGATTTCAATGCTAAATGCAAGATTACCCATTCCCAAGTCTCAAGTTCTCTATTGTTCAAATCCTATGATTTATGTCTCAAACTCTAGCTCATTAACATCATTCAACACATACTCATAGCTCAAGTACAATGTATTCATCTCAACCTAGAGATTTATACATGGAAACAACATATAAAGCAAGTCATACATGAATATGATGATCTAACACACATTGAAGCTTAAAGCATACAAAGAGGGGGTTTAGTAACTTACCTTGTAACGAAAATCAAAGCAACTAAAATGAAATCAAAGCCTTCCAAGATGATCTCCTAGTCCTTAGCAACACAATGGTGGTCTCGGATCGAAGATCGGATGGCTAGATCTTTGGGAACTCACACACACACACTAGTCTCACTATAACTCTCACACACACACTCTATGTCTTCAATGGAGGAAATAGGGAAGAGATATGGAGAGAAATGAAGTCTCTCTACTTCATTTAAGTCCCCAAAATCAGAATAGGGAGGGGTAGGGATGTGGCTCAAGGAGAGCCACACAAGTGGTAGAGTTTAGGGGTAAAAATGTAATTTTTGGAAAACAGAGTTTTTGAATCTGCCCGATCTGCACGGCCGCGTCAAGGAAGGCGCACGGCCGTGCCAAAGAAAGGCACACGGCCGTGCCAAACTTTCTGGAAAAGTCTGGTCACTGTTTGCACGGCCGTGCCAGGAAGGCACACGGCCGTGCCAAACATTCAATCGGACTTCTATTTTTACTCTATTTCATTGGCTTGAACACTTGGTCACCCCTAGGTGTGATCACACAACACTTATAACACATCTAATGGACATCATGAACCATAACAATCAATTTATCAATGTATAAATAATCTAACAATTCTTATAAACATGAAATTAAAATATAAATAAAAGCATAATTCAATTAACATGCTTATAAAACAAGTTTAACACATAAACCACTCATAAAATAAGTAAATCATGCATAAGAGGATTCAGGGTGTTACATGTCTAGTCCATGAAAACATGATTTACGGAGAAGATTAAAGCTTAAAGCCAACTTATGATGTAGGAATAAACCAAAAGTACCCTTGATTACATAGTGGATATCATTTCAATGCATCTAGTTACGTCCTTTTTATGGACCACCAAAAAACAATATTTCACCTCTTGAGACTTTAGCTAAGAAACCTCCCAATATATAGTGTGAGCAAGTCTTCATTCTCCCTCCCTCTCTTTCTTATACACATGCGAACAAACATTAGACTACTCCTGTTGTTAATCTTCGAATCCAAAATGCTTTTCTAATTGCTCATTCTTTCTCTCTCAAATTTCACTTTTGAAGTTCAACAGACAAGAATAGTGGCTTTCCTATGTGTGTATTAAACACCAACCACATAATACTCTTGCATCTGTCGTCGGAAATTTTGGGCTCATTACTTAATCCAACTTGAAATAAGTATGTACTTCGACATGATACTAGAAAGCTATCCTTTTATTCCACTCAAACAATCTCTATTAAAGGATGTTAAAGGTTTTGTGATCTCCAAGATAGGGTTCAGTAGGAGAAGTAGCAGTCATTACTCTTTGGCTTTTCAAAGTAGGCGTACAAAAATGAAAAATCAAATCCAAAGACGAAACCGAAACGAATTGGACAGGAAAGGAAAATAATAGCATCAAAGAATTTGGAAGACAACTTGATCATCGCCTCCAAAAATAAGTATCCGCTTATACTAAACTTGAGACCATTAAAGCCCCACCAACATATATTTTCAGTTCTTGAATTATTTCATTCTTACATACAAAAATCTCTAAATGTGATATAAAGTTAGCATAGCCTATATAAAACCCTTGTCACCCTTCATCCAGCCCTCATAACATCAATCAATGCTTGGGCATCTCTCAAGTAAAGATCAAGCTATTTGTTTGACTACCATGCACTGTTCATAAATTTTCAACATATTTTTTATCGTATGCTCATCATAAAAAAGGATAGGATCACCAATGCCGAAATTCCAACCTCAAATCCACAACAATCGAAGCCATCACATAAATGATCTTCAAGTATAATGATCCCACGATCACATATTGTATCATTGTCAAAGTACTACATGTTTCAAACAAATTGATTAACTAGTCCAAAATTTGAATTTCTAGAAAGTTGGGCTTTTCTCAAAAGGGACACTTACGTAGGATTGAGATAGTGTCGAATCTCTTATCTAGTATTCTCGAATCAATGCAGACCCATTACTCTTTAGTCAAGATTTTGTCAACTAAAACTAAAATATTGCGCATACCTAACCATCGCATAATGAGATGCTACCTCTCTGTCCTAGTTTCATTTTTTCTTTAAGAGAGAGTCTACTTAATTGTTTATCCACTACATTCATTAAAATTTAATAAAGTTAATTAATATCTTAAATCAACTGCCGTTCAAACCAACGTTAATTAAAAATCACGGTTCCTTTCTAATTTTTGTGGAAAAAATGTCTTTGCAAATAATATAATATTCCATCGTGAACAAAAAGCTATAATTTTATCAACAAAAAATTAGAAAATATAAATGAATCATCTAAAAGAAAAATAAAACAAGGATCTAATTTTTTTCGGTTACAAGTAAGAAAAAAAAAAGTATAAATGAGAAAATAGAGTAAACTAAAGAGTGTCACGAGTTATATAATATTAAATTACGAAATACAAAAAATGAATTTCAAAGAAATAACGTGAATGGTAAATCATTTATTGAATATATGTCTTGCAACTACTTAAAAAACATTTACAATAAGCTCACAGTTGTATAACATTTTTAAGGTTTTTTGACATTAAATACAATTTGCTTCAAAAACTATTTAGAAAAATTATATGAAAAATAATAGATAGGTTTAATTTTTTAGTGTTGAAAAATTGAAATAATTTATTTAAAAAGATAAGAAAAGCAAAAAATTAATTTTAAATTATAAGGGAAAATCAAGAAAATGTAATCGACTCATCATCAAACAAGATAAGTATTTGAAGGGCAATCGTATCATGTGAATGCCTAATTTATTTAACCATTAATGAATGTAGTAGATAAGCAAAATTTGTAGTGGAAATAGACTTAACTCTTTTATATACACTCGACCAATTTTCCTCTAAAAATGTACTGCAAATTATTGTCCAATTTTAAAACCATATACATTTGGCTCATAGTATTTATTTAGTAGTCCAGCAAAGTTGTAGTATTACTCTCTAAAATTAAACAAATATATACTCCCCATGTTCCACCAAAAGACTCCATATTTCAAGAGTTGGATATTTCACCGGTGCATACAACCGTTGTACGTAACCAACATCCGTATCTCACATACATACAACCTTTATACTTCACCAACATCCATACTTTACAGCACCCAACTAGTTTAATTTCATAAATAAGTAGTTATGATAGCACCACAAAATGGGAAGTTGAAGGGAAATTTTTAAAATTGCCCTTCTTTACCCTCTCAATCCACACTATTCCCTTGATTCAAGCATTACCGAAATCACTTATCGGATCACTACCAAAGTACTACCTCTTTAATTGTCCCTAAATGAGTGTCACCTCTTATACTAAACTTGTTTCAAACAAATTGTTTTATTACTACAAAATTTGAATTTCTCAAAATCCATGCTATCTTCAAAAGGGACACTTCCGACAGGATGGAGATAGTGTCAAATATCATATCTAATATGCATAATTCAATCCACACCCACTACCCTTCTTTACTCTCTCCATCCACACTATTCCCCCAAACAATACTACTCATGGCACTTCCATATCCAAATAAATTCTATATTACATACAAGTGTAAATTTTTTACCTTAAAATTCATCTTTAAATCAACATTTACTTGTTCATTTATTTTTGTGAACACGTAGCAATGAAGTCTTAGAGCCTTCTGTACTATATAAAGCAAGGGAACCCATATTTCTATACCTCTTTCTACCATCGGAAACATTAAACTTACAAGCTAAGAGAAAACATCAAAGAAAGCAAAGTGAGCCCCGTACAAATTCACATTAAGGAACGAAACCACTTCCACATATATTTGCATCCAAACCCAAGTCAAAAAGCCTCCAAAATTGTTATTTCTTCGACATATAAAGGCAACAGAGCTTCCCAAACAATGGCCATACACCACCTCCGAAAATCCAACAATACCAATCTCGACTATCATCACCTTGATAAATTACCCAACATATCATCTCATATTTACGCTCTACAAAACTTTCCCTCTTCAAACATTTCAACAATTGTCACAAGATTTCCAGTTTGCTAACTCATCCAACTTTAATTCCTAAAGAAGTATCTACCTCCATAAATACGTATCCTTTCCATTTAACTTCAAAATTGCAACATACTCTAAGAACTCATGGAGCAAATACATAACAAATGTACCTTTTCTCTAAGGCTTTGAGACTTATCATCCCTTAGCATCCATCACAAGGAGGATCAAGAAAAGAAAGAAAAATGAAAAGATGCACATAAAGGCATTCAACGAACCAGCTAAAACTTAATGCAAAGTCAAACTAGAAAAATTAAGGGACTTCTTCACAATCACCTAGCCTATTCACCTATTTTTACTAAAAATCGGTTCACACCCTTGATTCAAGCTTCTCACCATAACTACTACATTTGTATTTAAATTTCATAACTAAAGCAACCTCACAATAAAACAATACACCATCGGACTTTATCACGATGTGTCTAGTCCATGAAAACATGATTTACGGAGAAGATAAAAGCTTAAAGCCAACTCAAGATGTAGGAATAAACCAAAAGTACCCTTGATTACATAGTGGATATCATTTCAACGCATCTAGTTACATCATTTTTACGGACCACCACAAAAAATATTTCGCCTCTTGAGACTTTAGCTAAGCAACCTCCCAATATATAGTGTGAGCAAGTCTTCATTATCCCTCCCTCTCTTTCTTATACACATGCGGACAAACATTAGACTACTCCAGTTGTTAATCTTCAAATCCAAAATGCTTTTCTAATTGCTCATTCTTTCTCTCTCAAATTTCACTTTGAAAGTTCCACAGACAACAATAGTGGCTTTCCTATGTGTGTATTAAACACCAACCAAATAATACTCTTGCATCCGTCATCGTATATTTTCGACTCACTTAATCCAACTTGAAATAAGTCTGTACTTTGACATGATACTAGAAAGCTATCGTTTTATTCCACTCGTACAATCTCTATTAAAGGATGCTAAAGGTTACGTGATCTCCAAGATAGGTACAGTAGCTCTTGAATTATTTCATTCTTATATACAATAATCTCCAAATGTGATATAAAGGTAGCATAGCCTATATAAAACCCCTGTCACCCTTCATCCGCCCGCAACATCAATCAATGCTTGGGTATATCACAAGTAAAGATCAAGCTATTTGGTTGACTACTATGCACTTGTTCATAAAATTTCTACTTATTTTTTATTGTATGCTCATCATAAAAATGGATAGAATCACCAATGCTGAAATTCCAACCTCAAATCCATAACAATTGGAGCTAGCACATAAATGATCTTCAAGTATAATGATTCCATGATCACATATTGTATCATTGTCAAAGTACTACATGTTTCAAACAAATTGATTAACTAGTCCAAAATTTGAATTTCTAGAAATCTGGGCTTTTCTCAAAAGGGACACTTACATAGGATTGAGATAGTGTCGAATCTCTTATCTATTATGCACGAATCAATGCAGACCCATAACTCTTTAGTCAAGATTTTGTCAACTAAAACTAAAATATTGCGCATACCTAACCATCTCATAATGAGATGCTACCTCTCTGTCCTAGTTCATTTTTTCTTTAGGGGAGAGTCTATTTAATTGTTTATCCGCTACATTCATTAAAGTTTAATCAAGTTTATTAATATCTTGATATAATTGCCCTTCAAACCCACGTTAATTAAAAATCACGGTTCCCTTTCTAATTTTTGTCGAAAAAATGTCTTTGCAAATAATATAATATTCCATCGTGAACAAAAAGCTATAATTTTATCAACAAAAAATTAGAAAATATAAATGAATCATCTAAAAGAAAAATAAAACATGGATCTAATTTTTTTCGGTTACAAGTAAGAAAAAAAGTATAAATGAGAAAATAGAGTAAACTAAAGAGTGTCACGAGTTATATAATATTAAATTACGAAATACAAAAAATGAATTTCAAAGAAATAACGTGAATGGTAAATCAATTATTGAATATATGTCTTGCAACTACTTAAAAAACATTTACAATAAGCTCACAGTTGTATAACATTTTTAAGGTTTTTTGACATTAAATACAATTTGCTTCAAAAACTATTTAGAAAAATTATATGAAAAATAATAGATAGGTTTAATTTTTTAGTGTTGAAAAATTGAAATAATTTATTTAAAAAGATAAGAAAAGCAAAAAATTAATTTTAAATTATAAGGGAAAATCAAGAAAATGTAATCGACTCATCATCAAACAAGATAAGTATTTGAAGGGCAATCGTATCATGTGAATGCCTAATTTATTTAACCATTAATGAATGTAGTAGATAAGCAAAATTTGTAGTGTAAATAGACTTAACTCTTTTATATACACTCGACCAATTTTCCTCTAAAAATGTACTGCAAATTATTGTCCAATTTTAAAACCATATACATTTGGCTCATAGTATTTATTTAGTAGTCCAGCAAAGTTGTAGTATTACTCTCTAAAATTAAACAAATATATACTCCCCATGTTCCACCAAAAGACTCCATATTTCAAGAGTTGGATATTTCACCGGTGCATACAACCGTTGTACGTAACCAACATCCGTATCTCACATACATACAACCTTTATACTTAACCAACATCCATACTTTACAGCACCCAACTAGTTTAATTTCATAAATAAGTAGTTATGATAGCACCACAAAATGGGAAATTGAAGGTTTACCCTCTCAATCCACACTATTCCCTTGATTCAAGCATTACCGAAATCACTTATCGGATCACTACCAAAGTACTACCTCTTTAATTGTCCCTAAATGAGTGTCACCTCTTATACTAAACTTGTTTCAAACAAATTGTTTTACTACTACAAAATTTGAATTTCTCAAAATCCATGCTATCTTCAAAAGGGACACTTCCGACAGGATGGAGATAGTGTCGAATATCATATCTAATATGCATAATTCAATCCACACCCACTACCCTTCTTTACTCTCTCCATCCACACTATTCCCCCAAACAATACTACTCATGGCACTTCCATATCCAAATAAATTCTATATTACATACAAGTGTAAATTTTTTACCTTAAAATTCATCTTTAAATCAACATTTACTTGTTCATTTATTTTTTGTGAACACGTAGCAATGAAGTCTTAGAGCCTTCCTGTACTATATAAAGCAAGGGAACCCATATTTCTATACCTCTTTCTACCATCGGAAACATTAAACTTACAAGCTAAGAGAAAACATCAAAGAAAGCAAAGTGAGCCCCGTACAAATTCACATTAAGGAACGAAACCACTTCCACATATATTTGCATCCAAACCCAAGTCAAAAAGCCTCCAAAATTGTTATTTCTTCGACATATAAAGGCAACAGCTTCCCAAACAATGGCCATACACCACCTCCGAAAATCCAACAATACCAATCTCGACTATCATCACCTTGATAAATTACCCAACATATCATCTCATATTTACAGTCGCTCTACAAAACTTTCCCCTCTTCAAACATTTCAACAATTGTCACAAGATTTCCAGTTTGCTAACTCATCCAACTTTAATTCCTAAAGAAGTATCTACCTCCATAAATACGTATCTGCTTTCCATTTAACTTCAAAATTGCAACATACTCTAAGAACTCATGGAGCAAATACATAACAAATGTGCCTTTTCTCTAAGGCTTTGAGACTTATCATCCCTTAGCATCCATCACAAGGAGGATCAAGAAAAGAAAGAAAAAATGAAAAGATCCACATAAAGGCATTCAACGAACCAGCTAAAACTTCATGCAAAGTCAAACTAGAAAAATTAAGGGATTTCTTCACAATCACCTAGCCTATTCACCTATTTTTACTAAAAATCGGTTCACACCCTTGATTCTGAAGCTTCTCACCATAACTACTACATTTGTATTTAAATTTCATAACTAAAGCAACCTCACAATAAAACAATACACCATCGGACTTTATCACGATGTGTCTAGTCCATGAAAACATGATTTACGGAGAAGATAAAAGCTTAAAGCCAACTCAAGATGTAGGAATAAACCAAAAGTACCCTTGATTACATAGTGGATATCATTTCAACGCATCTAGTTACATCATTTTTTACGGACCACCACAAAAAAATATTTCGCCTCTTGAGACTTTAGCTAAGCAACCTCCCAATATATAGTGTGAGCAAGTCTTCATTATCCCTCCCTCTCTTTCTTATACACATGCGGACAAACATTAGACTACTCCAGTTGTTAATCTTCAAATCCAAAATGCTTTTCTAATTGCTCATTCTTTCTCTCTCAAATTTCACTTTGAAAGTTCCACGACAACAATAGTGGCTTTCCTATGTGTGTATTAAACACCAACCAAATAATACTCTTGCATCCGTCATCGTATATTTTCGACTCACTTAATCCAACTTGAAATAAGTCTGTACTTTGACATGATACTAGAAAGCTATCGTTTTATTCCACTCGTACAATCTCTATTAAAGGATGCTAAAGGTTACGTGATCTCCAAGATAGGGTACAGTAGCTCTTGAATTATTTCATTCTTATATACAAAAATCTCCAAATGTGATATAAAGGTAGCATAGCCTATATAAAACCCCTGTCACCCTTCATCCGGCCCGCAACATCAATCAATGCTTGGGTATATCACAAGTAAAGATCAAGCTATTTGGTTGACTACTATGCACTGTTCATAAAATTTCTACTTATTTTTATTGTATGCTCATCATAAAAATGGATAGAATCACCAATGCTGAAATTCCAACCTCAAATCCATAACAATCGGAGCTAGCACATAAATGATCTTCAAGTATAATGATTCCATGATCACATATTGTATCATTGTCAAAGTACTACATGTTTCAAACAAATTGATTAACTAGTCCAAAATTTGAATTTCTAGAAATCGGGCTTTTCTCAAAAGGGACACTTACATAGGATTGAGATAGTGTCGAATCTCTTATCTATTATGCACGAATCAATGCAGACCCATAACTCTTTAGTCAAGATTTTGTCAACTAAAACTAAAATATTGCGCATACCTAACCATCTCATAATGAGATGCTACCTCTCTGTCCTAGTTCATTTTTTCTTTAGGGAGAGTCTATTTAATTGTTTATCCGCTACATTCATTAAAGTTTAATCAAGTTTATTAATATCTTGATATAATTGCCCTTCAAACCCACGTTAATTAAAAATCACGGTTCCCTTTCTAATTTTTGTCGAAAAAATGTCTTTGCAAACAATATAATATTCCATCGTGAACAAAAAGCTATAATTTTATCAACAAAAATTAGAAAATATAAATGAATCATCTAAAAGAAAAATAAAACATGGATCTAATTTTTTCGGTTACAAGTAAGAAAAAAAAAGTATAAATGAGAAAATAGAGTAAACTAAAGAGTGTCACGAGTTATATAATATTAAATTACGAAATACAAAAATGAATTTCAAAGAAATAACGTGAATGGTAAATCAATTATTGAATATATGTCTTGCAACTACTTAAAAACATTTACAATAAGCTCACGTTGTATAACATTTTTAAGGTTTTTGACATTAAATACAATTTGCTTCAAAAACTATTTAGAAAAATTATATGAAAAATAATAGATAGGTTTAATTTTTTAGTCTTGAAAAATTGAAATAATTTATTTAAAAAGATAAGAAAAGCAAAAATTAATTTTAAATTATAAGGGAAAATCAAGAAAATGTAATCGACTCATCATCAAACAAGATAAGTATTTGAAGGGCAATCGTATCATGTGAATGCCTAATTTATTTAACCATTAATGAATGTAGTAGATAAGCAAAATTTGTAGTGGAAATAGACTTAACTCTTTTATATACACTCGACCAATTTTCCTCTAAAAATGTACGCAAATTATTGTCCAATTTTAAAACCATATACATTTGGCTCATAGTATTTATTTAGTAGTCCAGCAAAGTTGTAGTATTACTCTCTAAAATTAAACAAATATATACTCCCCATGTTCCACCAAAAGACTCCATATTTCAAGAGTTGGATATTTCACCGTGCATACAACCGTTGTACGTAACCAACATCCGTATCTCACATACATACAACCTTTATACTTAACCAACATCCATACTTTACAGACCCAACTAGTTTAATTTCATAAATAAGTAGTTATGATAGCACCACAAAATGGGAAATTGAAGGGAAATTTTTAAAATTGCCCTTCTTTACCCTCTCAATCCACACTATTCCCTTGATTCAAGCATTACCGAAATCACTTATCGGATCACTACCAAAGTACTACCTCTTTAATTGTCCCTAAATGAGTGTCACCTCTTATACTAAACTTGTTTCAAACAAATTGTTTTACTACTACAAAATTTGAATTTCTCAAAATCCATGCTATCTTCAAAAGGGACACTTCCGACAGGATGGAGATAGTCTCGAATATCATATCTAATATGCATAATTCAATCCACACCCACTACCCTTCTTTACTCTCTCCATCCACACTATTCCCCCAAACAATACTACTCATGGCACTTCCATATCCAAATAAATTCTATATTACATACAAGTGTAAATTTTTACCTTAAAATTCATCTTTAAATCAACATTTACTTGTTCATTTATTTTTTGTGAACACGTAGCAATGAAGTCTTAGAGCCTTCCTGTACTATATAAAGCAAGGGAACCCATATTTCTATACCTCTTTCTACCATCGGAAACATTAAACTTACAAGCTAAGAGAAAACATCAAAGAAAGCAAAGTGAGCCCCGTACAAATTCACATTAAGGAACGAAACCACTTCCACATATATTTGCATCCAAACCCAAGTCAAAAAGCCTCCAAAATTGTTATTTCTTCGACATATAAAGGCAACAGAGCTTCCCAAACAATGGCCATACACCACCTCCGAAAATCCAACAATACCAATCTCGACTATCATCACCTTGATAAATTACCCAACATATCATCTCATATTTACACGCTCTACAAAACTTTCCCTCTTCAAACATTTCAACAATTGTCACAAGATTTCCAGTTTGCTAACTCATCCAACTTTAATTCCTAAAGAAGTATCTACCTCCATAAATACGTATCGCTTTCCATTTAACTTCAAAATTGCAACATACTCTAAGAACTCATGGAGCAAATACATAACAAATGTACCTTTTCTCTAAGGCTTTGAGACTTATCATCCCTTAGCATCCATCACAAGGAGGATCAAGAAAAGAAAGAAAAATGAAAAGATGCACATAAAGGCATTCAACGAACCAGCTAAAACTTAATGCAAAGTCAAACTAGAAAAATTAAGGGACTTCTTCACAATCACCTAGCCTATTCACCTATTTTTACTAAAAATCGGTTCACACCCTTGATTCAAGCTTCTCACCATAACTACTACATTTGTATTTAAATTTCATAACTAAAGCAACCTCACAATAAAACAATACACCATCGGACTTTATCACGATGTGTCTAGTCCATGAAAACATGATTTACGGAGAAGATAAAAGCTTAAAGCCAACTCAAGATGTAGGAATAAACCAAAAGTACCCTTGATTACATAGTGGATATCATTTCAACGCATCTAGTTACATCATTTTTACGGACCACCACAAAAAATATTTCGCCTCTTGAGACTTTAGCTAAGCAACCTCCCAATATATAGTGTGAGCAAGTCTTCATTATCCCTCCCTCTCTTTCTTATACACATGCGGACAAACATTAGACTACTCCAGTTGTTAATCTTCAAATCCAAAATGCTTTTCTAATTGCTCATTCTTTCTCTCTCAAATTTCACTTTGAAAGTTCCACGACAACAATAGTGGCTTTCCTATGTGTGTATTAAACACCAACCAAATAATACTCTTGCATCCGTCATCGTATATTTTCGACTCACTTAATCCAACTTGAAATAAGTCTGTACTTTGACATGATACTAGAAAGCTATCGTTTTATTCCACTCGTACAATCTCTATTAAAGGATGCTAAAGGTTACGTGATCTCCAAGATAGGGTACGAGCTCTTGAATTATTTCATTCTTATATACAAAAATCTCCAAATGTGATATAAAGGTAGCATAGCCTATATAAAACCCCTGTCACCCTTCATCCGGCCTCGCAACATCAATCAATGCTTGGGTATATCACAAGTAAAGATCAAGCTATTTGGTTGACTACTATGCACTGTTCATAAAATTTCTACTTATTTTTTATTGTATGCTCATCATAAAAATGGATAGAATCACCAATGCTGAAATTCCAACCTCAAATCCATAACAATCGGAGCTAGCACATAAATGATCTTCAAGTATAATGATTCCATGATCACATATTGTATCATTGTCAAAGTACTACATGTTTCAAACAAATTGATTAACTAGTCCAAAATTTGAATTTCTAGAAATCGGGCTTTTCTCAAAAGGGACACTTACATAGGATTGAGATAGTGTCGAATCTCTTATCTATTATGCACGAATCAATGCAGACCCATAACTCTTTAGTCAAGATTTTGTCAACTAAAACTAAAATATTGCGCATACCTAACCATCTCATAATGAGATGCTACCTCTCTGTCCTAGTTCATTTTTTCTTTAGGGAGAGTCTATTTAATTGTTTATCCGCTACATTCATTAAAGTTTAATCAAGTTTATTAATATCTTGATATAATTGCCCTTCAAACCCACGTTAATTAAAAATCACGGTTCCCTTTCTAATTTTTGTCGAAAAATGTCTTTGCAAACAATATAATATTCCATCGTGAACAAAAAGCTATAATTTTATCAACAAAAATTAGAAAATATAAATGAATCATCTAAAAGAAAAATAAAACATGGATCTAATTTTTTCGGTTACAAGTAAGAAAAAAAAAGTATAAATGAGAAAATAGAGTAAACTAAAGAGTGTCACGAGTTATATAATATTAAATTACGAAATACAAAAATGAATTTCAAAGAAATAACGTGAATGGTAAATCAATTATTGAATATATGTCTTGCAACTACTTAAAAACATTTACAATAAGCTCACGTTGTATAACATTTTTAAGGTTTTTGACATTAAATACAATTTGCTTCAAAAACTATTTAGAAAAATTATATGAAAAATAATAGATAGGTTTAATTTTTTAGTCTTGAAAAATTGAAATAATTTATTTAAAAAGATAAGAAAAGCAAAAATTAATTTTAAATTATAAGGGAAAATCAAGAAAATGTAATCGACTCATCATCAAACAAGATAAGTATTTGAAGGGCAATCGTATCATGTGAATGCCTAATTTATTTAACCATTAATGAATGTAGTAGATAAGCAAAATTTGTAGTGGAAATAGACTTAACTCTTTTATATACACTCGACCAATTTTCCTCTAAAAATGTACTGCAAATTATTGTCCAATTTTAAAACCATATACATTTGGCTCATAGTATTTATTTAGTAGTCCAGCAAAGTTGTAGTATTACTCTCTAAAATTAAACAAATATATACTCCCCATGTTCCACCAAAAGACTCCATATTTCAAGAGTTGGATATTTCACCGGTGCATACAACCGTTGTACGTAACCAACATCCGTATCTCACATACATACAACCTTTATACTTAACCAACATCCATACTTTACAGCACCCAACTAGTTTAATTTCATAAATAAGTAGTTATGATAGCACCACAAAATGGGAAATTGAAGGGAAATTTTTAAAATTGCCCTTCTTTACCCTCTCAATCCACACTATTCCCTTGATTCAAGCATTACCGAAATCACTTATCGGATCACTACCAAAGTACTACCTCTTTAATTGTCCCTAAATGAGTGTCACCTCTTATACTAAACTTGTTTCAAACAAATTGTTTTACTACTACAAAATTTGAATTTCTCAAAATCCATGCTATCTTCAAAAGGGACACTTCCGACAGGATGGAGATAGTCTCGAATATCATATCTAATATGCATAATTCAATCCACACCCACTACCCTTCTTTACTCTCTCCATCCACACTATTCCCCAAACAATACTACTCATGGCACTTCCATATCCAAATAAATTCTATATTACATACAAGTGTAAATTTTTTACCTTAAAATTCATCTTTAAATCAACATTTACTTGTTCATTTATTTTTGTGAACACGTAGCAATGAAGTCTTAGAGCCTTCTGTACTATATAAAGCAAGGGAACCCATATTTCTATACCTCTTTCTACCATCGGAAACATTAAACTTACAAGCTAAGAGAAAACATCAAAGAAAGCAAAGTGAGCCCCGTACAAATTCACATTAAGGAACGAAACCACTTCCACATATATTTGCATCCAAACCCAAGTCAAAAAGCCTCCAAAATTGTTATTTCTTCGACATATAAAGGCAACAGAGCTTCCCAAACAATGGCCATACACCACCTCCGAAAATCCAACAATACCAATCTCGACTATCATCACCTTGATAAATTACCCAACATATCATCTCATATTTACGCTCTACAAAACTTTCCCCTCTTCAAACATTTCAACAATTGTCACAAGATTTCCAGTTTGCTAACTCATCCAACTTTAATTCCTAAAGAAGTATCTACCTCCATAAATACGTATCTGCTTTCCATTTAACTTCAAAATTGCAACATACTCTAAGAACTCATGGAGCAAATACATAACAAATGTACCTTTTCTCTAAGGCTTTGAGACTTATCATCCCTTAGCATCCATCACAAGGAGGATCAAGAAAAGAAAGAAAAAATGAAAAGATGCACATAAAGGCATTCAACGAACCAGCTAAAACTTAATGCAAAGTCAAACTAGAAAAATTAAGGGACTTCTTCACAATCACCTAGCCTATTCACCTATTTTTACTAAAAATCGGTTCACACCCTTGATTCTGAAGCTTCTCACCATAACTACTACATTTGTATTTAAATTTCATAACTAAAGCAACCTCACAATAAAACAATACACCATCGGACTTTATCACGATGTGTCTAGTCCATGAAAACATGATTTACGGAGAAGATAAAAGCTTAAAGCCAACTCAAGATGTAGGAATAAACCAAAAGTACCCTTGATTACATAGTGGATATCATTTCAACGCATCTAGTTACATCATTTTTACGGACCACCACAAAAAAATATTTCGCCTCTTGAGACTTTAGCTAAGCAACCTCCCAATATATAGTGTGAGCAAGTCTTCATTATCCCTCCCTCTCTTTCTTATACACATGCGGACAAACATTAGACTACTCCAGTTGTTAATCTTCAAATCCAAAATGCTTTTCTAATTGCTCATTCTTTCTCTCTCAAATTTCACTTTGAAAGTTCCACAGACAACAATAGTGGCTTTCCTATGTGTGTATTAAACACCAACCAAATAATACTCTTGCATCCGTCATCGTATATTTTCGACTCACTTAATCCAACTTGAAATAAGTCTGTACTTTGACATGATACTAGAAAGCTATCGTTTTATTCCACTCGTACAATCTCTATTAAAGGATGCTAAAGGTTACGTGATCTCCAAGATAGGGTACAGTAGCTCTTGAATTATTTCATTCTTATATACAATAATCTCCAAATGTGATATAAAGGTAGCATAGCCTATATAAAACCCCTGTCACCCTTCATCCGGCCCTCGCAACATCAATCAATGCTTGGGTATATCACAAGTAAAGATCAAGCTATTTGGTTGACTACTATGCACTGTTCATAAAATTTCTACTTATTTTTTATTGTATGCTCATCATAAAAATGGATAGAATCACCAATGCTGAAATTCCAACCTCAAATCCATAACAATCGGAGCTAGCACATAAATGATCTTCAAGTATAATGATTCCATGATCACATATTGTATCATTGTCAAAGTACTACATGTTTCAAACAAATTGATTAACTAGTCCAAAATTTGAATTTCTAGAAATCTGGGCTTTTCTCAAAAGGGACACTTACATAGGATTGAGATAGTGTCGAATCTCTTATCTATTATGCACGAATCAATGCAGACCCATAACTCTTTAGTCAAGATTTTGTCAACTAAAACTAAAATATTGCGCATACCTAACCATCTCATAATGAGATGCTACCTCTCTGTCCTAGTTCATTTTTTCTTTAGGGGAGAGTCTATTTAATTGTTTATCCGCTACATTCATTAAAGTTTAATCAAGTTTATTAATATCTTGATATAATTGCCCTTCAAACCCACGTTAATTAAAAATCACGGTTCCCTTTCTAATTTTTGTCGAAAAAATGTCTTTGCAAACAATATAATATTCCATCGTGAACAAAAAGCTATAATTTTATCAACAAAATTAGAAAATATAAATGAATCATCTAAAAGAAAAATAAAACATGGATCTAATTTTTTTCGGTTACAAGTAAGAAAAAAAAAGTATAAATGAGAAAATAGAGTAAACTAAAGAGTGTCACGAGTTATATAATATTAAATTACGAAATACAAAAATGAATTTCAAAGAAATAACGTGAATGGTAAATCAATTATTGAATATATGTCTTGCAACTACTTAAAAACATTTACAATAAGCTCACAGTTGTATAACATTTTTAAGGTTTTTGACATTAAATACAATTTGCTTCAAAAACTATTTAGAAAAATTATATGAAAAATAATAGATAGGTTTAATTTTTAGTCTTGAAAAATTGAAATAATTTATTTAAAAAGATAAGAAAAGCAAAAATTAATTTTAA
Source organism: Platycodon grandiflorus (assembly GCA_016624345.1). Classification (NCBI taxonomy): domain Eukaryota; kingdom Viridiplantae; phylum Streptophyta; class Magnoliopsida; order Asterales; family Campanulaceae; genus Platycodon; species Platycodon grandiflorus. Next base: position 38,698,957 of record CM028361.1, read on the forward strand.
ATTATAAGGGAAAATCAAGAAAATGTAATCGACTCATCATCAAACAAGATAAGTATTTGAAGGGCAATCGTATCATGTGAATGCCTAATTTATTTAACCATTAATGAATGTAGTAGATAAGCAAAATTTGTAGTGGAAATAGACTTAACTCTTTTATATACACTCGACCAATTTTCCTCTAAAAATGTACTGCAAATTATTGTCCAATTTTAAAACCATATACATTTGGCTCATAGTATTTATTTAGTAGTCCAGCAAAGTTGTAGTATTACTCTCTAAAATTAAACAAATATATACTCCCCATGTTCCACCAAAAGACTCCATATTTCAAGAGTTGGATATTTCACCGTGCATACAACCGTTGTACGTAACCAACATCCGTATCTCACATACATACAACCTTTATACTTAACCAACATCCATACTTTACAGCACCCAACTAGTTTAATTTCATAAATAAGTAGTTATGATAGCACCACAAAATGGGAAATTGAAGGGAAATTTTTAAAATTGCCCTTCTTTACCCTCTCAATCCACACTATTCCCTTGATTCAAGCATTACCGAAATCACTTATCGGATCACTACCAAAGTACTACCTCTTTAATTGTCCCTAAATGAGTGTCACCTCTTATACTAAACTTGTTTCAAACAAATTGTTTTACTACTACAAAATTTGAATTTCTCAAAATCCATGCTATCTTCAAAAGGGACACTTCCGACAGGATGGAGATAGTGTCGAATATCATATCTAATATGCATAATTCAATCCACACCCACTACCCTTCTTTACTCTCTCCATCCACACTATTCCCCCAAACAATACTACTCATGGCACTTCCATATCCAAATAAATTCTATATTACATACAAGTGTAAATTTTTTACCTTAAAATTCATCTTTAAATCAACATTTACTTGTTCATTTATTTTTTGTGAACACGTAGCAATGAAGTCTTAGAGCCTTCCTGTACTATATAAAGCAAGGGAACCCATATTTCTATACCTCTTTCTACCATCGGAAACATTAAACTTACAAGCTAAGAGAAAACATCAAAGAAAGCAAAGTGAGCCCCGTACAAATTCACATTAAGGAACGAAACCACTTCCACATATATTTGCATCCAAACCCAAGTCAAAAAGCCTCCAAAATTGTTATTTCTTCGACATATAAAGGCAACAGAGCTTCCCAAACAATGGCCATACACCACCTCCGAAAATCCAACAATACCAATCTCGACTATCATCACCTTGATAAATTACCCAACATATCATCTCATATTTACACGCTCTACAAAACTTTCCCTCTTCAAACATTTCAACAATTGTCACAAGATTTCCAGTTTGCTAACTCATCCAACTTTAATTCCTAAAGAAGTATCTACCTCCATAAATACGTATCGCTTTCCATTTAACTTCAAAATTGCAACATACTCTAAGAACTCATGGAGCAAATACATAACAAATGTACCTTTTCTCTAAGGCTTTGAGACTTATCATCCCTTAGCATCCATCACAAGGAGGATCAAGAAAAGAAAGAAAAATGAAAAGATGCACATAAAGGCATTCAACGAACCAGCTAAAACTTAATGCAAAGTCAAACTAGAAAAATTAAGGGACTTCTTCACAATCACCTAGCCTATTCACCTATTTTTACTAAAAATCGGTTCACACCCTTGATTCAAGCTTCTCACCATAACTACTACATTTGTATTTAAATTTCATAACTAAAGCAACCTCACAATAAAACAATACACCATCGGACTTTATCACGATGTGTCTAGTCCATGAAAACATGATTTACGGAGAAGATAAAAGCTTAAAGCCAACTCAAGATGTAGGAATAAACCAAAAGTACCCTTGATTACATAGTGGATATCATTTCAACGCATCTAGTTACATCATTTTTACGGACCACCACAAAAAATATTTCGCCTCTTGAGACTTTAGCTAAGCAACCTCCCAATATATAGTGTGAGCAAGTCTTCATTATCCCTCCCTCTCTTTCTTATACACATGCGGACAAACATTAGACTACTCCAGTTGTTAATCTTCAAATCCAAAATGCTTTTCTAATTGCTCATTCTTTCTCTCTCAAATTTCACTTTGAAAGTTCCACAGACAACAATAGTGGCTTTCCTATGTGTGTATTAAACACCAACCAAATAATACTCTTGCATCCGTCATCGTATATTTTCGACTCACTTAATCCAACTTGAAATAAGTCGTACTTTGACATGATACTAGAAAGCTATCGTTTTATTCCACTCGTACAATCTCTATTAAAGGATGCTAAAGGTTACGTGATCTCCAAGATAGGGTACAGTAGCTCTTGAATTATTTCATTCTTATATACAAAAATCTCCAAATGTGATATAAAGGTAGCATAGCCTATATAAAACCCCTGTCACCCTTCATCCGGCCCTCGCAACATCAATCAATGCTTGGGTATATCACAAGTAAAGATCAAGCTATTTGGTTGACTACTATGCACTGTTCATAAAATTTCTACTTATTTTTTATTGTATGCTCATCATAAAAATGGATAGAATCACCAATGCTGAAATTCCAACCTCAAATCCATAACAATCGGAGCTAGCACATAAATGATCTTCAAGTATAATGATTCCATGATCACATATTGTATCATTGTCAAAGTACTACATGTTTCAAACAAATTGATTAACTAGTCCAAAATTTGAATTTCTAGAAATCGGGCTTTTCTCAAAAGGGACACTTACATAGGATTGAGATAGTGTCGAATCTCTTATCTATTATGCACGAATCAATGCAGACCCATAACTCTTTAGTCAAGATTTTGTCAACTAAAACTAAAATATTGCGCATACCTAACCATCTCATAATGAGATGCTACCTCTCTGTCCTAGTTCATTTTTTCTTTAGGGAGAGTCTATTTAATTGTTTATCCGCTACATTCATTAAAGTTTAATCAAGTTTATTAATATCTTGATATAATTGCCCTTCAAACCCACGTTAATTAAAAATCACGGTTCCCTTTCTAATTTTTGTCGAAAAATGTCTTTGCAAATAATATAATATTCCATCGTGAACAAAAAGCTATAATTTTATCAACAAAAATTAGAAAATATAAATGAATCATCTAAAAGAAAAATAAAACATGGATCTAATTTTTTCGGTTACAAGTAAGAAAAAAAAAGTATAAATGAGAAAATAGAGTAAACTAAAGAGTGTCACGAGTTATATAATATTAAATTACGAAATACAAAAATGAATTTCAAAGAAATAACGTGAATGGTAAATCAATTATTGAATATATGTCTTGCAACTACTTAAAAACATTTACAATAAGCTCACGGTTGTATAACATTTTTAAGGTTTTTGACATTAAATACAATTTGCTTCAAAAACTATTTAGAAAAATTATATGAAAAATAATAGATAGGTTTAATTTTTTAGTCTTGAAAAATTGAAATAATTTATTTAAAAAGATAAGAAAAGCAAAAATTAATTTTAAATTATAAGGGAAAATCAAGAAAATGTAATCGACTCATCATCAAACAAGATAAGTATTTGAAGGGCAATCGTATCATGTGAATGCCTAATTTATTTAACCATTAATGAATGTAGTAGATAAGCAAAATTTGTAGTGGAAATAGACTTAACTCTTTTATATACACTCGACCAATTTTCCTCTAAAAATGTACTGCAAATTATTGTCCAATTTTAAAACCATATACATTTGGCTCATAGTATTTATTTAGTAGTCCAGCAAAGTTGCAGTATTACTCTCTAAAATTACACAAATATATACTCCCCATGTTCCACCAAAAGACTCCATATTTCAAGAGTTGGATATTTCACCGGTGCATACAACCGTTGTACGTAACCAACATCCGTATCTCACATACATACAACCTTTATACTTAACCAACATCCATACTTTACAGACCCAACTAGTTTAATTTCATAAATAAGTAGTTATGATAGCACCACAAAATGGGAAATTGAAGGGAAATTTTTAAAATTGCCCTTCTTTACCCTCTCAATCCACACTATTCCCTTGATTCAAGCATTACCGAAATCACTTATCGGATCACTACCAAAGTACTACCTCTTTCATTGTCCCTAAATGAGTGTCACCTCTTATACTAAACTTGTTTCAAACAAATTGTTTTACTACTACAAAATTTGAATTTCTCAAAATCCATTCTATCTTCAAAAGGGACACTTCCGACATGATGGAGATAGTGTCGAATATCATATCTAATATGCATAATTCAATCCACACCCACTACCCTTCTTTACTCTCTCCATCCACACTATTCCCCAAACAATACTACTCATGGCACTTCCATATCCAAATAAATTCTATATTACATACAAGTGTAAATTTTTACCTTAAAATTCATCTTTAAATCAACATTTACTTGTTCATTTATTTTTGTGAACACGTAGCAATGAAGTCTTAGAGCCTTCCTGTACTATATAAAGCAAGGGAACCCATATTTCTATACCTCTTTCTACCATCGGAAACATTAAACTTACAAGCTAAGAGAAAACATCAAAGAAAGCAAAGTGAGCCCCGTACAAATTCACATTAAGGAACGAAACCACTTCCACATATATTTGCATCCAAACCCAAGTCAAAAAGCCTCCAAAATTGTTATTTCTTCGACATATAAAGGCAACAGAGCTTCCCAAACAATGGCCATACACCACCTCCGAAAATCCAACAATACCAATCTCGACTATCATCACCTTGATAAATTACCCAACATATCATCTCATATTTACAGTCGCTCTACAAAACTTTCCCTCTTCAAACATTTCAACAATTGTCACAAGATTTCCAGTTTGCTAACTCATCCAACTTTAATTCCTAAAGAAGTATCTACCTCCATAAATACGTATCTTTCCATTTAACTTCAAAATTGCAACATACTCTAAGAACTCATGGAGCAAATACATAACAAATGTACCTTTTCTCTAAGGCTTTGAGACTTATCATCCCTTAGCATCCATCACAAGGAGGATCAAGAAAAGAAAGAAAAATGAAAAGATGCACATAAAGGCATTCAACGAACCAGCTAAAACTTAATGCAAAGTCAAACTAGAAAAATTAAGGGACTTCTTCACAATCACCTAGCCTATTCACCTATTTTTACTAAAAATCGGTTCACACCCTTGATTAAGCTTCTCACCATAACTACTACATTTGTATTTAAATTTCATAACTAAAGCAACCTCACAATAAAACAATACACCATCGGACTTTATCACGATGTGTCTAGTCCATGAAAACATGATTTACGGAGAAGATAAAAGCTTAAAGCCAACTCAAGATGTAGGAATAAACCAAGAGTACCCTTGATTACATAGTGGATATCATTTCAACGCATCTAGTTACATCATTTTTTACGGACCACCACAAAAAAATATTTCGCCTCTTGAGACTTTAGCTAAGCAACCTCCCAATATATAGTGTGAGCAAGTCTTCATTATCCCTCCCTCTCTTTCTTATACACATGCGGACAAACATTAGACTACTCCAGTTGTTAATCTTCAAATCCAAAATGCTTTTCTAATTGCTCATTCTTTCTCTCTCAAATTTCACTTTGAAAGTTCCACAGACAACAATAGTGGCTTTCCTATGTGTGTATTAAACACCAACCAAATAATACTCTTGCATCCGTCATCGTATATTTTCGACTCACTTAATCCAACTTGAAATAAGTCTGTACTTTGACATGATACGAGAAAGCTATCGTTTTATTCCACTCGTACAATCTCTATTAACTACGTGATCTCCAAGATAGGGTACAGTAGCTCTTGAATTATTTCATTCTTATATACAAAAATCTCCAAATGTGATATAAAGGTAGCATAGCCTATATGAAACCCCTGTCACCCTTCATCCGGCCCTCGCAACATCAATCAATGCTTGGGTATATCACAAGTAAAGATCAAGCTATTTGGTTGACTACTATGCACTGTTCATAAAATTTCTACTTATTTTTTATTGTATGCTCATCATAAAAATGGATAGAATCACCAATGCTGAAATTCCAACCTCAAATCCATAACAATTGGAGCTAGCACATAAATGATCTTCAAGTATAATGATTCCATGATCACATATTGTATCATTGTCAAAGTACTACATGTTTCAAACAAATTGATTAACTAGTCCAAAATTTGAATTTCTAGAAATCTGGGCTTTTCTCAAAAGGGACACTTACATAGGATTGAGATAGTGTCGAATCTCTTATCTATTATGCACGAATCAATGCAGACCCATAACTCTTTAGTCAAGATTTTGTCAACTAAAACTAAAATATTGCGCATACCTAACCATCTCATAATGAGATGCTACCTCTCTGTCCTAGTTCATTTTTTCTTTAGGGGAGAGTCTATTTAATTGTTTATCCGCTACATTCATTAAAGTTTAATCAAGTTTATTAATATCTTGATATAATTGCCCTTCAAACCCACGTTAATTAAAAATCACGGTTCCCTTTCTAATTTTTGTCGAAAAAATGTCTTTGCAAATAATATAATATTCCATCGTGAACAAAAAGCTATAATTTTATCAACAAAAAATTAGAAAATATAAATGAATCATCTAAAAGAAAAATAAAACACGGATCTAATTTTTTTCGGTTACAAGTAAGAAAAAAAAAAGTATAAATGAGAAAATAGAGTAAACTAAAGAGTGTCACGAGTTATATAATATTAAATTACGAAATACAAAAAATGAATTTCAAAGAAATAACGTGAATGGTAAATCATTTATTGAATATATGTCTTGCAACTACTTAAAAAACATTTACAATAAGCTCACAGTTGTATAACATTTTTAAGGTTTTTTGACATTAAATACAATTTGCTTCAAAAACTATTTAGAAAAATTATATGAAAAATAATAGATAGGTTTAATTTTTTAGTGTTGAAAATTTGAAATAATTTATTTAAAAAGATAAGAAAAGCAAAAAAATTAATTTTAAATTATAAGGGAAAATCAAGAAAATGTAATCGACTCATCATCAAACAAGATAAGTATTTGAAGGGCAATCGTATCATGTGAATGCCTAATTTATTTAACCATTAATGAATGTAGTAGATAAGCAAAATTTGTAGTGGAAATAGACTTAACACTTTTATATACACTCGACCAATTTTCCTCTAAAAATGTACTGCAAATTATTGTCCAATTTTAAAACCATAGACATTTGGCTCATAGTATTTATTTAGTAGTCCAGCAAAGTTGCAGTATTACTCTCTAAAATTACACAAATATATACTCCCCATGTTCCACCAAAAGACTCCATATTTCAAGAGTTGGAAATTTCACCGGTGCATACAACCGTTGTACGTAACCAACATCCGTATCTCACATTCATACAACCTTTATACTTAACCAACATCCATACTTTACAGCACCCAACTAGTTTAATTTCATAAATAAGTAGTTATGATAGCACCACAAAATGGGAAATTGAAGGGAAATTTTTAAAATTGCCCTTCTTTACCCTCTCAATCCACACTATTCCCTTGATTCAAGCATTACCGAAATCACTTATCGGATCACTACCAAAGTACTACCTCTTTAATTGTCCCTAAATGAGTGTCACCTCTTATACTAAACTTGTTTCAAACAAATTGTTTTACTACTACAAAATTTGAATTTCTCAAAATCCATGCTATCTTCAAAAGGGACACTTCCGACAGGATGGAGATAGTCTCGAATATCATATCTAATATGCATAATTCAATCCACACCCACTACCCTTCTTTACTCTCTCCATCCACACTATTCCCCCAAACAATACTACTCATGGCACTTCCATATCCAAATAAATTCTATATTACATACAAGTGTAAATTTTTTACCTTAAAATTCATCTTTAAATCCACATTTACTTGTTCATTTATTTTTTGTGAACACGTAGCAATGAAGTCTTAGAGCCTTCTGTACTATATAAAGCAAGGGAACCCATATTTCTATACCTCTTTCTACCATCGGAAACATTAAACTTACAAGCTAAGAGAAAACATCAAAGAAAGCAAAGTGAGCCCCGTACAAATTCACATTAAGGAACGAAACCACTTCCACATATATTTGCATCCAAACCCAAGTCAAAAAGCCTCCAAAATTGTTATTTCTTCGACATATAAAGGCAACAGAGCTTCCCAAACAATGGCCATACACCACCTCCGAAAATCCAACAATACCAATCTCGACTATCATCACCTTGATAAATTACCCAACATATCATCTCATATTTACAGTCGCTCTACAAAACTTTCCCCTCTTCAAACATTTCAACAATTGTCACAAGATTTCCAGTTTGCTAACTCATCCAACTTTAATTCCTAAAGAAGTATATCTACCTCCATAAATACGTATCTGCTTTCCATTTAACTTCAAAATTGCAACATACTCTAAGAACTCATGGAGCAAATACATAACAAATGTGCCTTTTCTCTAAGGCTTTGAGACTTATCATCCCTTAGCATCCATCACAAGGAGGATCAAGAAAAGAAAGAAAAAATGAAAAGATCCACATAAAGGCATTCAACGAACCAGCTAAAACTTCATGCAAAGTCAAACTAGAAAAATTAAGGGACTTTTTCATCCTCATCTCTGTGAAATAGTACCTTCCATTAACTTTTTCATCATGACCATTAAATCCCCACCAACATATATTTTTACCTCTTGAATTATTTCATTCTTATATACACAAATCTCCAAATGTAATATTAACGTAGCATAGCCTGTATAAAACCCTTGTCACCCTTCATACGGACCTCATAAGATTAATGCTTGAGCATCTAACAAGTAAAGATCAAGCTATTTGTCTGACTACGAAGCACTATTCATAAAATCTCAACTTATTTTTTATCTTATGCTCATCATGAAAGAGGATAGAATCACCAATGCTAAATTTCCAACCTCAAATCCAGAACAACTGTATCCAGAACTGAAATGATTTTCAAGTATAATAATTCCATAATCACAATATCACATATTGAATCACTCTGTACTACCTTTTTAATTGTCCCTAAATGAGTGTTAGGCTTAACATGTTTCAAATAATTTTATTTACTAGTCCAAAATTTGAATTTCTCAAAATCCGGGATTTTCTCAAAAGGGACACTCACGTAGGATGGAGATAATGTGGAGTTTGTTATCTAATATGCCCAATTCAATGGAGACCCATGACTTTTAGTCAAGATTTTGTCAACTAAAACAAACATATTGCGCATACCTAACCATCTCAAAATGATATGCTACATTGCTACCTCTATCCTAGTCTCATATATTTTTTAATCCACTCTACCACTTTTCCTCTAAAGATTTGGTGTGAACTAATATCCAATTTCAAAACCATAAACATGTGGTTTATCATATTTTTCAGTAGTCCAGCAAGGTTGTAGTTTTATTCTCTAAAATTAAATAAATACATACTCCCCATGTTCCACCAAAAGACTATATTTGAAGAGATGAATACTTCAGACATACATACAACCATTATCTATATGTAACCAACATCAGTAATTCACTGTGTCCTACTTATTTAATTTCATAAATGAGTAGTAATGATATATAGAACATAATGGAAAATTGAAAGCACAATTTTTTGAAATGAGAATCTTTCTCGGGCACAAGTGGAATATGAAAAATAGATCAAACAAACATTCTTCGGTCAAATTAAGACTTTTCTCTATTGTGGGTACGAAAGTAGTAATGATCTAGCAAAAAGACCTAAAAATTCAACACTTACATGATACTCCATCAGAGTACGTGCGTGTGCGGTGTGCGGTGTGCGTGTGCGTGTGTGCGCTCGCGTGTGTGTGCGTGTTCTTACTTTGTCGCTGGTATTGTTGGCTGGAGGCTTGTAGGGACATGCAGCCGGTGCCCTCTCAGGCTTCCTGTATTCCCAGCCCAAAAGCCTAAATATTTTCCCCTAGAAAGAAGAAGAAAAAGAATTAAAACAAAAATCAAAATTAAAATACTGCAATTATCAAATGAAATGGGGGATCGAATATCAAGAAATTGGGAATTTCAATCTTACCACTAAGAAATCGAAAAGGAAAGGCAATTTGTTGACGATCGGGACGAGGGAGAGCGGCAACAAACACGCAAAGCAAACCTATACATTATATATACGTATATTTGTTAGATGAATAGAAAGTTCATCGGATTGAATTGAGATGGAAGAGGACGAAGAGAATTAGGGCTGAATTGAGATGGAAGAGGACGAAGAAAATTAGGGCTTTTACCATATCTTTTAGTATTTGTTTCTTGGAGGATATGATCGTCGTTCTTGAGTTGATTCTCTCTCTGGCGGGGTTGATGACCTTTCTTTTTATGCCCAGTGGAACCGGGAAAATTCTGTACCAATAGAACCGGGAAAATTATTGAAAGAATTGCAAGAAAAACCCTGTGGTATTTACCAGATTTCAAATTGAACCGTATCTTTTATTTTTTTCACCTAGCAAGCCTTGTAGTATTAAAAGTTTTACTGCAATACAAATCTTCCATTAATCAGCAGTTAAAAATTTAACGAATTAAATATGCAGTCACCACGGCTTATATTTTGGCATTATTTCGGTTTACCCCAACTAGTATGACTAGGTTGTACAGCCATTCATTGTTAGAATTTTTATTCGTGTGATCAACTAAGACATGTTTGAAAGATTATTATACTCTCAAATGTTAAAATTGAAATTTTTTTTTTTTATCCTAAAGAAGCATAGAAAGAGATTGAACTTGAGACCTCACATTTTATGAAGACACAGTTCTACCACTAGGCCACTCCTAATAGACATTTAAAATTGAATTTCATACCTATATCCTCGTATGTAAAAAAGACTAATAAAATGGTATAAGGTTTTTTATATATTAGGTTAAAAAATAAATGATAAGGTTCAATTTGAAATTTGATAACTACCACAACGCTTTTCTTGCAACTATCTCAAAAACTATTCATTGTCTCATTCACCTTCTCACACGTGTGAGCATCATCGAACCAATATAGTAACTTCACACCCATTAGAAAAAATATATATATTTGATCATGTGTACGAAGTAAAAAAAGAGAAAATCACAGTATGATATACATTATTTTATTCAAGGGTTAATTACATCATTAGTCCCTCGACTATGAACTTTTTCACCACTAATTCCCTAACAATTTTTTTTCAAATTTCAGTCCCAAAAGTATCAAAAAGCCACGCGACTAGTCTTTTTGATGGATGTCGTTAGTAAAATTCTGTTAAGTCAACCATGTGTCTCCTACGTGCATTTAAGTAAGGGTAAAATTGGAATTTTACATATTATTTTCTTCCCAAAACAAGGGATGACACTGGTTCAACTGGTAGTGGTAGTACCACAGTGGTTGCGGGGACCACATCGATACTCACTCTCACTTTCATGGGCACCGACGACAGATTTGCTGACGTGCTTTGCTTTTGGGAGGGGGAACTGGATCTACACGTTGATTCGTCCACTTTTCCAGATCGCCATTAAAGAGGAGGCATTTCTTTTGTTATATATGTACTCAATTGTCGCTCTGTTCCTAAAACTGCTTAGCATCAATTCTCCTATTTACTTAATTAATAAATATATATAACTATATCAATGTCGGAATCAAGTTCACATACCGCAAGATAGATCTACAAAATTAACCAAACACACATAATTTGAACGCCGACAATTAAATTGATAAATCAAATAATCACTAAGCTCTAATTGAGAGAGGATCACAAAAATAGAAGAAATATGAGTAACCTAGGAGCTGGAAACCGGCGAACGGGATAATGAAGAGGCAGGGCTGGAGGATTAGGGCGATGAGGGAGACGACACGGGACTTGAGAGCCTTGGAACAGGGTAGAGTTAGAAGTATGGCTACGACGGCCTCCGCAGCAACCACGTATGTTAGAATCATCCATTGGAGCGCCATTGTTTTCTCAGATTCTTCTTCTTAGTATCAATCACTCTTTGATTTCTTTCTTTTTCTTCTCCTCCTATCTTCCTTTTACTTGTCTGCTAAGTTCCACTCAGCTTCTTTATATTAAAATTTGAGAAGAATTGGGGTCGGGTCTGAAGAAGATGATATGTAAAATTTTAATTTTGCCCTTACTTAAATGCACGTAGGAGGCACATGAGTGGCTTAACGAAATTTTACTAACGGCATTCATCAAAAGTGCTAGCCGCATGACTTTTTGATACTTTTGGGACTGAAATTTAAAAAAAAAATTGTTAAAGGACTAGTGGTGAAAAAGTTCATAGTTAAGGGACTAGTGGTGTAATTAACCCTTTATTCAATTTAATTTTGAGTGCAATAAATCTTGTCAATTTAGTAGCACAAAATAATACACATGTATAGCATGTATGTTTTTTCCATTATACATTTAGTGCACCACACAAGGTCACCGTATTGACTTGGCGTGACTATCTCATAAAATTAGTTGGCAGTTATTAATGGGACGAGATAATTGCAAAAAAAAAATCCTGACCTAATTTCGAAATTTCAAATAAAACCATATGTTTTTTTTTTGTTGACTTATTAAACCTTCACCTAAATTTTTTTTTGCAATCAAAACCTTCTGGTAAGTATAGGTTAGCTATACTAACGGATTGCTAAGTTGGCATCCTAGTTGGCGGCTAGAGATGGCAAAATTTTCCCATTCCCACATGTTCACCCAGTCCACCCACTAATTAATGGGTATGGGCAGATTTAAAATTGTTAGTGGATATAAGAGGGCATACCCATTTGAAACCACTAATTTTGGTGGGCACATATGGGCTTAAATGGGCGCCCATCTAACCCATTGATAATTTACGATTGATACCCAGTTGAGTTCTTACGGTCTCTCTTTTTCTTACTCCTGCGAAGTCGCATGCGTCAGTCGTCACTCTGTTAGGTCTTTCAGGTGCTCAAACAGGCTAGAAGGGGGGGGGGGTTGAATAGCCTGTGTCCAATTTTTGAAAAATTGTTTTAAAAGTTACTTCACTTAAGTTAGAAAAGATTTTGCTGCGGAATAGAGTGAAGTATAAGAATAGGACAAGTTCATGATGGCTGATCTTGATGGGACAAGATCAGTTGTTCTCAAAACTGTTGAAATTTTGGAAATTAATAATCAATAGTAAATCACATGCATGTAAAAGATATAGACAAATGATTTAATATGGTTCACACTTATAAATAAGTGCTACGTCCACAACCAAAGTGGTCAACTTTGGATTTGAAATCCGTATACTAAGTTTTCCACTAGAATCTTTACAAGATAGATCACTAATGAATCGTGTAAAAAATTAGTTGACCAAGTGTTTGCGGGAGAATTAATATCTACAAAGATATAACTCTCGTGTGCTATGAATGCAAGGATTGCAATAAATGAAGAGCAATAACGAGTTTTCGTCTAAGTATGGTGCTCTTCAAAGAATGTTGTTATAGATTTGGCTTTGAAGCTTTTAATGAACTAGCAGTTGAAGATGAAGATTTTCAGTGTTAGTTGAGGTTTGCTCGATTGATGGCTAGTTATCTTCAATGCTGTCATGGAGTCTTCTATTTATACTCAGGGAGATTTAGGTAGCCGTTGGAGATCTTCAACCTTGGAGAATTTTGAATTTAGATGCATTTAATGCTCTAATCTTGTTGTTGAACTCTGATGAGTGGTTCTGCAAAATTCAAACTGGATTCTGTCATTTTACCAAAAATAGGTAAACATAAGTTGCAGACAGAATGTCATTTTCTGAGATGAATGCCTAATATGGTATGAACCATTAAATGATCTTTGCATGTTATCGTTGTATCAACGTCGACAAGAAACACTACAGATAGTTTTGAGGTATGTCACCAGTCAAGTTTAGATCGAACGATCTTTAGGCCTTCAATACTGCTGATGAAGCTTGGCTGGAATGAACTTGTCCGATGACTTGAGAAACTCGGCTAATATGAAGATAGCTGATTTGATCATGTCCGATAAATAATAGGCTGTCTTCTAAAGACTAGGCTAAGAACATAGAGCAATCCTAAGCTATTACAAGCACTTGTCTAAGTTACAAGTTGCCACTCTAACAGACACGCAGGCCCATTAGTCACCTTGGCTTAGACTTAGGTTATGGATCCAAGCAAATCTATAAAATATAACAATCTCCTCCTATTTGCTTGAGTCCATGACCTTATGAATACAATGGAAGCTGACCATGTCCAATTCTAGTAATAACATGCTTTAAAGATAATATATTAAGTGAGCATGTCCTAGATAGACTTATAAAGAGGTCAGTGTATTCATATTTACAAAGTGTTTACAGATTAAGAATTTAGGCATAAGAACACTTGTAATAAACTGTGTTTTAAAGACAAACTGATGAAGTGCTTTATAGGATATGTCTTTAAACCAGTGGTTTAAATTTCATGCAAGCAAGATAATTAATTAATCATAAAGCATGAAAAGGTTAAAACGAAGTTTAAATCAAAGATTTTTCAAAAGATAATGAACAAAGAGACAGAGATGGATATACCATTTACGTTGATGCTTGTCCTTCTTCTATCAGCTTTGTCTGGAGCTATGAGCCGCTTTGAGTCTAACAATTTCAGCTTTGGCTTCTCGTAGTTCATGTTTGACAGTTTCCAGTTCTGAGGAGAGATTTTTGTTCTTGAGTCGTAACATGGCGTTCTTCTCAAGCAAACAGGTCAGCTGATCATTGTGTAATTGACTCATATTGGTCAGTTGGTCATTGTGCAATCAACTCATCTCCTCCTTCATGGACGCAAGCAAGGCATCCATGTTGGTAAGACGCTGGACAGAGCTGCATGGCTCTTTAAAAGTATGAGTGTAGTGCTTGCCGAGGAGGGTTCGTGTAGCACGAACAGAGGAATGGACAGAGCGATTCGCACTGCGTTGGGTTTTAAGCACTCGTTGAAGGCCGAGGTCGAATGTCTCAATCATGGATAGCAGGACTTGACCAAGAGTCTCACATTTGTCTTTGAGGAGGGCGGTGTAGGAATTAGAAGATCTGGAGAGATGACCGATCAATACATTTTGACATGTAGCAACGGCCATTTGGCATGCTGTAGTAACATGTTTGGCTTCGCGGGTAATAGAAACAATGTCGGCCATATATGTAGCCGTGACTTCAGTCGTATGAGACTGTTTGGCCGAGAGATGTTGCAAAGAAGTGTAAAGGCCGATACAGATGGTGTCAAAATTCTTCATAATTTCCTCGATAGAGGCAGGGCCGAAAGAGGTAGGTGGAATAGGATGGCTAGTAGGAGATGGAGAACAGCTGGAGGCGGATATGGTTTGGTGAGAAGATGGTTTGAAATGTCTCCTGAGTGATTGAGGCGGGCTAGTAGATGAATGGCTGGTGAGGGGTGGAAAATGGGTTGGCTTGGGAGGTAAAGTACCAGGCAGGTAGAGCCAGATTCGAGGTATAGGAAAAAGTTTTACAATATAGGCTTCATAGGATTGGGGATGAATAAAAATGGGAAGGGAGAATGGAATGGGTATAAGAATAGATCGAAAGAGGACAGGAAAACGAGGGTTAAAGCCAATATAGGTGGCAACTACGTCAAAGAAGTCGCAGACCAAAGGCTTAGAGAAAATGGAAGGATGGCTGACAATGGTATAGACTGGGGGTTTCGGAAGAGAAAGAAGTGAGGAGATGTCTGATTTGGTTGGAGGATAAAGTCCTAGATCCCTGTGAATAGCAGTCCACTATTTGAAGATCATAAGATCTTGTACATCAGAGTTGTGAGAGAAGAATTGCTGGGACCAAGAAAGAGGTAGAGGGTCATAGAAGGCACCCCACTGGTTAAGGATTTCCCCAGCAGAGATTGGCTGGCAAGGAATACGTTTGGGATAGTCCAGAGTGGAGAGGAAAGGGTCAGTGTCGGCAGGGTTTAGCTTAGGTCAGCTGTCTTTAAATAATAGCAGTTCTTGCACTTCCGGGTAAAAATGGCTGTAAGGGTTTAACTTGGTTCGTTTGGGTGTAGTTTGATCAGAGGAAGAGGCTAAAAGACGTTTAGAACGAATGAGGGGTTGAGCATCAGGTATGTCTTGTAATTCATCTGAGTCAGAGGGTATCATAGTGGAAATGATAGTTGGAGTAGGTTGAGTAGGTTCAGGTTGAATAGGGGAAGAAGGAGGTGAAGATGTTGGATCGGCAGAGGGCACAAACTTGACCTTTTTAGCACTTTTCTTAATACGTTTTCCATGCCTTGACTTTGAGGGAGTTGAAGGAGGTGGATCAGATCGGAGGTTGTCCGAGGTGGGAATGTCTTGTGTGGAAGGAGGTGTGGCAGTAGGTTTGGATAGGCCAAAATTTTCATCTGTAGGAAGAAGAGTTTGTTTAGTTTTAGACTTGGCGATTTTGAAATAGGTTTTGGAGGAAGAGTGGACGGTTGGCTGGTGGATTTAAGATTGGCTAGTTGAAAGGTTGTGGTATCCCTTTCAACAGCTTTTTTGGATTTTGCAGGCTTCTTTTTGGTTTTAGGTGAAGAGGGAGTTGGAGATGATGGTTTGGATTTCTTGGAATATGGCTCATCTGGCTTATAAGGATCATGATCGAGCCGTGTCAGGGCAAAATCTTCAGGGAGTTCAGCACCCAGGGGCTTTGGCTCCTCCTGAGTAGTAAGCCCCTCAGAGGAGTAAGTCACCTTCCTCTTACATTTCTTGGTTTGGGTAGAAGGACCAACAGTAGATACAGCAACTGCCCTTTTGGCTAAATTGTCTCTGTGTCAAGAAATATTGTTAGCAGTGAAGACATAGGTGTTGGTCACCTTGATGAGATCATCATCGGCCATTTTTTTCTCTATATGTGGAAATCCACTTAAAGAGAACATTAATCACCCTTACAAATGGACGTTTCATTGTAGGATTGGCTTGAACTTCAGCCACACTTTGAAATAACATTGAAAATATAATCTTAGCCCAGTTCAGCTATTTGCGAAGAATGATAGCCTTTGTCCATACTAGTTGCTGAGTGGTGAAGATATCCCGAGATCCATTTTTGAACAAGATGTTTTTCTTAAGACGATGACTGATGTGATATGGACCCTCAGGGAATAGATTTCTGAACATTTCAGCATAGGGCTCGGGTGGTGCAGATCCTCTCATCATGTTCCATGCTTGGGCAGATTCTTCAGCAGTTAAGTCCAGCTTGCCTTCCATAGGCAGTTCTAGAATATGGCCAATATCCTTATAGGTCAGTCTGATCAAGTGGCCTCTAATGTAGCCTTTGAGGTAGCTCATATTGACTTTGTCATGTTTAAACACAGGAGGTGGAGGCAAAGTCATCCTTGTATAGAACTCTTCAGCAATAGTTGTGCTATAATGAGTGTCATATAGTTGAAATAGAGGAAGTAATCCACATTCCTCTAAGTCCTTCAACAGAGCTTTTCCAGATGGATATCGTTGAATAGACTCGGCATCAATGGTCATCCCAGGGTGATAGTTATTTCTTGGAAGAATTTGTATAGGTAGCTCAGCAGCTTTAACAGCTCTGGAAAGTTGTGCTAGTTGATCAGCAGTACTAGCAGAAGTGGAAGTTTGTGTTTTTGCCTATATGCACAATCGGCAGAGTTAAGAATTTCGAAAAAATATCGACAGTTCTTTAGAGAAACATACACTGTTCAAATCAAAATCCAAAACATATGTATTTTAACGAAACAGTTCATTTCCAGGGTTTTGATACAGGTGCAAATATTAACATTTTCCGGAAACTTAAATAGAAAAACTTGTATATATTCATTTGTAAACAATATTTTATACATTTAATGTTCAGAAAATAGTGATAAACAGCAAGAAACTTTTGAAATTACACATACGCAGTTTATCAATGACATTGAAATAAAATAGTTCATATAAATGTTTTAAATGCAGAATAAAGAACATGATACCAGACTGAAATCAGATTGATAGAATTACTCACCTTTGTATATTATGAGTAGTTAAAGTGTAGAAGATTGATGATTTCTGAAAGTCTTGGAGAAAGTAGATTTGCTTGAAATTTGAAAGATTAAAAGGCGGTTTTTGCAAAACGTTAATGGATGAATAGTGAAATGTACAATTTATACTTCTGACATTTTGCAATAAGTGACATTTAATAAATTTTGAAGTCCGCATTTAATGTTTTGAAGAGAGATTATACATATTTCGACTTTGCAGTTTGAAGACTGCCGATCAATATTATAATGGAAGAAAAATACTTACTGAAGGTTGTCCTATAATATCGGCAGAGTAACACTTAGCTGATGAAATAAGCAGTTCTAATAAACAGACAAAGTGTAATAAATTAAGATAGTGTTTAAAAGATTAAGGATTGAGATCAAGCATACCAAGCTATCCTCTTAGATAGGCAAACCTGGTTGAATCAAGTGGTTTTGTGAAGATATCAACTAACTGTTGATCAGTAGACACATATTGCATGCTGATGTTACCTTTTTCCACATGATCTTTTAAGAAATGATATCTCACATCAATGTGCTTTGTTTTGGAGTGCATAATAGGATTTTGAGAGACTGAGATGGCTGATGTATTATCACACATTATAGGGCAATCAGCAGTCTTGATCTCATAATCTACCAATTGTTGTTTGATCCATAGCAATTGTGAGCAACAGCTACCAGCAGCTATGTATTCTGCTTCAGTTGCTGAAGTTGAAACAGATGTTTGCTTTTTGATGGCCCATGAGATAAGTCTATTTCCTAGGAATTGACATGTCCCACTTGTTTCCTGTCAACCTTACAAGCAGCAAAGTAAGCATCAGAATAGCCTATAAGATTAAACAATGAATCCCTTGGATACTAAATACCCAAGTTGGATGTATCAATTAGGTATCTGATAATTCTTTTGACAGCATGTAAGTGAGACTCCTTTGGATCTACTTGAAATCTAGCACAAACACAAACAGCAAACATAATGTCAGGCCTACTAGCAGTTAGATATAAAAGTGAGTCAATCATGCCTCTGTAAAGAGTCATGTCTACTTTCTTGCCCTTTTCATCTTTGTCAAGATGGCAGTTAGTAGCCATAGGTGTACTAAAACTGTTTGCATTTTCAAGTCTAAATTTCTTGATAAGATCCTTTGCATATTTGGCTTGATTGATGAAGATACCAGCTGAGCTTTGTTGAATTTGAAGTCCTAGGAAGAAATTGAGTTCTCCCATCATGCTCATTTCAAATTTACTCTGCATAAGCTTTTCAAACCTTTTGCATAGATTTTCATTAGTAGAGCCAGATATAATATCATCAACATAAATTTGAACAAGTAAAGAATGACCTTTATGTTTCATAATAAAAAGAGTAGTATCAATTTGACCTCTCACAAAGCCTTGAGTTATCAAGAACTTTGAAAGGGTCTCATACCAGGCCCTTAGAGCTTGCTTGAGTCCATACAATGCTTTCCTTAATTTGTATACATCTTCTCTTCTTGAATTATCCATGAATCCAGGTGGCTATTCCATATAGACTTCTTCTTGCAGCTCACCATTAAGAAAGGCACTCTTAACATCCATTTGATATACCTTGAATTCTTTAAAGGATGCATAGGTCAGGAATAATCTGATAGCTTTTAATCTTGTAACAGGAGCAAATGTCTCATCATAGTCAATTCCCTTCTCCTGTCTGTATCCTTCAGCTACCAGTCTTGCCTTATTTCTGGTGATGTTTCCATTTTCGTCTATCTTATTTCTGAAGAACCATTTTGTTCCAACACTGTTTGTCCTTTGGGTCTAGGAACAAGTGACCAAACTTGGCATCTATTAAATTGGTTTAACTCTTCTTGCATAGCTTCAACCCAGCTTGGATCTTCCAGAGCTTCATCTATCTTCTTGGGTTCAATATTTGAGACAAATGCTGTAGAAGACATGCATTCATTTCTTGAAGCTTGTCTGGTTTGAACACCAACATTAAGGTCACCAATAATTTGAGTGATAGGATGATCTTTAACTTTTCTAACTTCAGCTGGTAGATCTTGTCTGATAGTATCAGTAGAGTTTAGTTCTTGAGAATTGGAAGTGTCTGAAGCTTGATTTTCAGGTGGATAGGTTAGCTCCAATGCAGGTTGAAATACTTCTGGTGTAGAAGGAATAGTAGATTCTAGACTTTCTGAGTTAACATTAGCTGGTCCACTATCACTTCTTGGGGATTCTATCAAGTTAATCCTTGGAAGAATTTGTGAAGATGTAGCTTCAACAGAGTTGGAGCTTGGCTGTTCTGTACCTGTCTCACATTCATCAGAATCATTAGACACCTTAGGAGCCATATGTGGCCCAATAAAATCAAATTCATTAAAAGAGACATGTACAGATTCAATAACTTTAAGAGATGTTTTATTATAAACTCTATAAGCTTTTGAAAATTTGGCATATCCGAGAAATATTCCTTCATCACTTTTGAATTCAAACTTACCTCTATGTTCTCTTCCATTGTAAAGAACATAGTATTTGCATCCAAATATTTTGAAGAAACTAATATTGGGTGCTTTGCCTCTCCATATTTCATATGGAGTTTTGTTATGAAACTTGTTGATAATAGACCTGTTTTGAGTGAAGCAGGCTGTATTTACAGCTTCAGCCCAGAAATACATAGGCAGCCTTGCTTCGACAATCATGGTCTTCCCAGCTTCAATAAGAGTTCTGTTCTTCCTTTTAGCAACTCCATTCTGTTGAGGTGTACCAGCAGCAGAGAAATTGTGACCAATTCCATGATCATCACAATATTTGGCTACACCATTATTCTTGAATTCTGTCCCATTGTCTGATCTGATCTCAGCAATGTCATCCAGCTTCTGTGTCTGCAGTCTTCTAAAGAGTTCAGTAATGGTGTCATAGGTTTCATCTTTAAAAGACAACATTTCAACCCAGGTGAATCTCGAATAGTCATCAACTACTACTAGTGTGTATTTGCTACCACCAAGACTAGTTGTAGTTACTGGACCAAATAAATCCATGTGAAGCAACTGTAGAGGTCTTGTAGTAGATAAGCATGACTTCTTTTTGAATGATGACTTAGTTAATTTTCCCAGTTGGCATGCCTTACAAAGCTTGTCATGATCTGCAGATATCTTCGGCAGACCAACAACCAAGTTGTCCTTTGATAACTTAGATAAGTACTTGAAGTTGAGATGGCTTAGCCTTTTGTGCCACAGCCAACTTGTATCATTGGATTTTTGTGCAATCAAACACATGCTTGCTTTTCTTCCTACATCATTTAGATCAACCACATACACATTTCCTTTTCTGAATTCGGTCAGGATTGTTGTACAAGTTTTACTGTCATTGATAAAGCAATGACTTGAGTTGAATTGACATATTAATCCCTTATCACAGAATTGTGATATACTTAGGAGATTGTGCTTCAAGCCTTCTACTAGAGATACTTTGCTGATAGAGAGATTTCCTCGAACTATACTTCTATAGCTGATTGTCTTCCCTTTGGAGTTGTCACCAAAAATTACTGAGGGACCTTTAGCTTCAGCAATATTGAAGAGAAGATTTTGATCTCCAGTCATGTGCTTTGAGCAGCCACTATCCAGATACCATAAGTCTTTCTCCTCCTTATTAACGACCATGAAGCATTCTTGAAATTTAATCATTTAAAAATATGGTCCCCGTTTATTTTTGGGTCCTAAGGGTTAGCAGCCTTTTAGAATCTATACTTGCTTAACCTTTGGAGATGTGAACCCTTTAGGTTTAGGTATGAATCTCAGAAGGCATTCATGAATCTCGTGGCCATGGCCTTTACAGAAAGAGCATTTATGAAAACCTTGAACATGTTTGATGACATCTTTAGGAGTTTTCTTATTATCAGTAGTCTTGGGAATGACCAATTTACTGATGATAGGCTTATTGAATTTAGGCTGATAATGCAATTTCCTAGTGATATTCGGCTTAACAATAGTAGACCTTTTATCAAAAGATTTTACATTTTCAGTCAAAATTCCTTTGAGCTTTTTATCAGCAGAGTTGGGGTTAGCAATCTTTCCTTTGACAAATTTAATAGGCTTGAGTTGAGACTTCCTTGACTTGTTATCAGTCATCACTATTTTCACAAGATGTCGATAACGATCTTTGATGCTCACCTCCCTATTTGCAATGTCATTGGCGTTGACGTTGACTTACCCTTGGACTTGTCTGGTTTGTTTTTAGAATAAACGAATGAAACTTTATTAAAACCAAGTCCTTGCTTCCTCTTTTGAGAAGTATGCTGATCATAGACAACTTCCTCAGCCATTTCCTTAGCACTCACTTTAGCTGTCTCATTTTTTTGAGAACCAGATGGACTTCCTACATTGAACTCATTTTGGAAATCGATACCTGTTTTGTCATCAAGAGGTTTTTGTTTTGAAAGAATGGTATCAAAATTTCCTTTTGAATTGTTCCAAGTATCAACAACCTTTTGAAGGTCATCTTTCTCAGAATTAATTTTCTTTATGTGCTCAAGTAGGAATTCCAATTTTTCAGTTAATGCTTTGTTCTCCTTTTGAGTCTTGATATTTTCAGCTTGTTGTCTATTGAGATCTTTGATCTCAGACATCAAGGTAGATTTCTCCGAGACAATCATGCTTTTGGCTAACTTTACATAGGCTTTGAATTTTGTAAATTTTTCCAAAGATGTCCTTGTTTGCTTTGATGAGTTCTCCCTTGAAGGTTCATTGAACTCATTATCATCACTATCATTCTGTTGAAATGGTAGTGATCTTACTGAGTCATGGGGTGATTCCCTGGCCATAAGACATATATTTGCTTCCTCAGCAAAGTCACAGGAATTATCCTCATCAGAATCTGTATCACACCAAGTGGGCATATTGCTTTCATCAATGTCCTCAGCCACTATCCCTTTTTGTTTTTGAAATTTTAATTCGGGATGTTTTTTGTAAAATTCATATTTTGGCTTTGGGCATTTTGAAGCAAAATGACCTGGCTTCGTACAATTAAAACAGACAAGCTCATTTTCTTTTTGGGAAACAAGCAGATTTGTCGGAGCAAATGTTTTGTAGGAGCAACAGTCTTGTAAGGTGACTGCTTATAGGAAGACTTGTTAAATCTTTTGAAACATTGATATTTCTTAACAAACATGGCAAAAGCTTCGTTTGAAAGAATATCATCACCATCACTAGAAGTAGATGGGTTTTCATCAGGTGTAGAACAGGAAGGTTCAATAGACATGGCTGGTAAAGATAAATTTTTAAAACTCTTTTCCATTTCTTGAGCTTGCTGGATTTCAAGCTCATAAACCGAAAGACTTGCATAAAGATTTCTGAGAGACAATTTATTCAAGTCTTTTGATTCTTTTATGGCAGTGATCTTTACATGCCATAGACTGCCTAGTGCATTAAGAAATCTCATGTTTATTTCTTTCTTTTCATATTTCTTTCCTAAAGAATAGCAAGAGTTTACTACCTCGTAAAATCTGTCGTAGGCACTTTGGAGGGTCTCTTTAGGATCTTTTTTGAATGAATCGAACTTCTAGATGCAAGTGTATAGCTTGTTGTTCTTTTCTCCATCACCTTCTAGATATTCCAATATAGCTTCCCACATTTCTTTAGCTGTATCTAGATTGATGATCTGCGGGTAGGTGCTTATGTCTACACAGCTGGTGATGATGTTGATAGCTTTTCCATCCAGAGCATCATTCTTCCTATCTTCTTCATCTCATTCTTCTTCAGGCTTTGGAATTTCAGGATCAGCAGTTGGATCAAGTGCAGCTAGAGTATTTGGCTTCATAGGAATTCTTGGTCCATCTGTAACACATTTTCATAAACGTTTGTCAATAGAGTTCATGTGTCTTTTAACCTTGTCTTTCCATATATCAAAGTGAACTTTATCCAATACAGGATAATGATTCACATTTGAAGTTTCCAACATTTGATGAGCAGCCATTGGATCTTTAATCTCTCAAGAGTTTAATCTTGGAAAAACTTGTTTTCAAAGATTCAAGCTCTGATACCAATTGTTAGGTCTCTAAGGTGCTCCAACAGGCTAGAAAGGGGGGGGGGGTTGAATAGCCTGTGTCCAATTTTTGAAAATTTATTTTAAAAGTTACTTCACTTAAGTTAGAAAAGATTTTGCAGCGGAATAGAGTGAAGAATAGGACAAGTTCAAGATGGCTGATCTTGATGGGACAAGATCAGCTATTCTCAAAACTGTTGAAATTCTGAAAATTAATAATCAATAGCAAATCACAAGCATGTAAAAGATATAGACAAACGATTTAATATGCTTCACACTTATAAATAAGTGCTACGTCCACAACCAAAGTGGTCAACTTTGGATTTGAAAAACGTGTACTAAGTTTTCCACTAGAATCTTTACAAGATAGATCATTAATGGATTGTGTACAAAAATTAGTTGACCAAGTGTTTGCGTGAGAATTAATATCTACAAAGATATAACTTTCGTGTGCTATGAATGCAAGGATTGCAATCAATGAAGAGCGATAACGAGCTTTCGTCTAAGTATGGTGCTCTTTAAAGAATGTTGTTACAGATTTGACTTTGAAGCTTTTAATGAACTAGTAGTTGAAGATGAAGATTTTCAGAGTGTTAGTTGAGGTTTGTTCGATTGATGGCTAGTTATCTTCAATGCTGTCATGGAGTCTTCTATTCATACTCAGGGAGATTTAGGTAGACGTTGGAGATCTTCAACCTTGGAGAATTTTGAATTTAGATGCATTTAATGCTCTAATCTTATTGTTGAACTCTGATAGGTGGTTCTGCAAAATTCAGACTGGATTCTGTCATTTTACCAAAAATAGGTAAACATAAGTTGCAGACAGAATGTCCTTTTCTAAGATGAATACCTAATATGGTATAAACCATTAAATGATCTTTGCAGGTTATCGTTGTATCAACGTCGACAAGAAACACTGCAGATAGTTTTGAGGCATGTCCCCAGTCAAGTCTAGATCGGACGACCTTTAGGTCTTCAATACTGCTGATGAAGCTTGGCTGGAATGAACTTGTCCGATGACTTGAGAAACTCGGCTAATATGAAGATAGCTGATTTGGTCATGTCCGATAAACAATAGGCTATCTTCTGAAGACTAGGCTAAGAACATAGAGCAATCCTAAGCTATTACAAGCACTTGTCTAAGTTACAAGTTGACACTCTAACAAACATGCAGGCCCATTAGTCACCTTGGCTTAGACTTAGGTTATGGATCCAAGCAAATCTATAAAATACAACACGCTCTCTCTTCCGTCTCTGAGTTCATGGTTTGTCACTCTCTCTCACATCGCCCAGTGCTCTCTACCTCTCTCTTGCTGAATTCGTTTTCAAGGCTATTCAATTTTCAGGTATTCTCCCTCAAATTTAGTACTAAACTAAACAGAGTTTAGGGCAAAATTTCTTTTCTTATCTTACTAGTTTTGAAGGTTTTTCATTATGATTCTTGAAGTTCTTGTTCAATTATTGTTTTTCGAAAAAAAAAAAATCATTGTAACTCTTGAATTTCCTGATCTATTATCATTTGGGAATTGCATGATTTCTTGGATATTCGACATTTACTGCTATTGTTGGAAAATTTCTTTCAAGCTTACTGATTTAGAAAAAATTTCAGTTTAATTATTTAATTTCTGCTCAATTAACATCTGGGTGTTGCATAAAACATATTCAGTTTACTATGTGTGGAGTTTTTAGTTTTGTATTAATGAATTACATACTTCTACCATGTGAAAACATTCACCTTATAGGATTATATCAGTAAGTTAACGAATAATGTTAAAAGTTGCTAGCAGAAATAATGTCCCATTTACCCCAACCTCAAAGAAGCTAAGGAAGGAATAATGTCCCATTTTCAGCCCCACGTAGTTGTATTGCTAAGAGTGGCTAACAGAAATAACATGGGTTCTAGTTAGCTGGTTGGTTTTCATTATGCAGTTACCAAAAGTGTAAAAATCCAACTCCCTTTAACAATGATCTCCTATCTGTGTGTGTGTGACCTTTTTATTTTCCTTGTTTTTATCCATAAAACCACATGATGAACATATTTTGGACCTGCTAGATTGTATGAGCCTCACCCCAGCAGAAATGGGCCCGAAAGGAATAGAGGCCCGGTCTACTCAGGGCTATATATACTCTCTCCTATACCAAGCCAAGGTATGTCATTTTTTATACAGGGAATACGCTCTCTAGTCAATATTCTCTAATGGCCTATATACTAATTATCACGCCGGAGGGCTTTGGCGGGGACCTTCCCCGCCCCTCTCACGTGTCTTTTTACATCAAATGCATCACCGATGGTTCGACACCCCCGGTGTCCCTAATTTTTTCGGCATCATCAAATTGGTTCCGTTGCCGGAAAGCGAAAGGAAAAGAGAAATCTAATCACAAGAGGCAAAATGATCCCAATGGCAAATCTGCAGAATGAAGAAAGCCACCAATTTCAATAACTTCTTTACAAGTTATTCCTCTGCCCAGGATTTCATACAAGTATACAACTAGTGCACGGTGCAGTGATGACTCCTACTTAGTGTTGTCCAAACAATTTGATGCAACATTAAATATTGTTTGTACTTCGTTTGCATCATCGGACGAAGTGGCCACACTCCTGCTTGTATATCGCTATAAATTGCAATCAACCGTCGCGGCAGTGGGAGGAAAGCATCCGAAGCAGACCTTGGCCAAGCTCTTACTCGTCAATCAAAGAGATATCAAGTAATCTCAGCCATGGCGTATGCTGGGCGAATCGGCCAAAATGATCGCAAGATGATCGCATAACCCAAATTTCGTCCGCCATTCGCGTCATCTACTGTTTTCCAAAAACCAAGGACTTTGTTTCATGATATCACAACATTGCTGCTTGATCCGAGGGCTTCAGGGACACGATCGATCTGTTTGTCGAAAGAGAGCATCCTCAGCGGCAATTTTGGATGGCGAACAGCGACGCAGAAGAAGATGAAGAGTGAACGCAAGCAGAGTGGGAGACGAAGCAGTTATGAATGGAACGCCCCATGTTTTCCCCTCCATCACGCGTCAGTTTTGCTGTCAGTTGCAAAACATATGGTGAATTTGGACAGTTATAAACCCCTTAATTATTAGGAAGTTACAACGTGATCCATTTATTACTGAAAAGTTACAGCTTGGGCCCTTAATTACTGAACAATTGTAAATGAACCCCTTCACTATCGATCAAGCTCCGTTAAGTAACAGTCAAAATAAACGAGCCTCGCCGCTCGAGTGTTTCTCGCGGCCGAGTAGATTTGGTCCTCCCGCTCGAGCGTTACTCGCGGTTGAGTTGTACCCCGCGCCTTCCTGCGCTTATCCTCCCCGCTCAAGCGTAGCTCACGGCTGAGTAGATTTTATCCTCCCTGCTCGAGCGTAGCACGCGGCTGAGTAGATTACATCCTCCTCGCTCAAGCGTAGCTCGCGGCTGAGTAGATTACATCCTCCCCGCTCGAGCGTAGCTCGCGGTTGAGTAGATTACATCCTCCCCATTCGAGCGTAACTCGCGGCTGAGTAAATTATATCCTCCCCGCTCCGCTCGAGCGTAGCTCCCGACTGAGTAGATTATATCCTCCCGCCGAGCGTAGCTCGCAGCTGAGTAGATTATATCCTCCCCGCTCGAGCGTAGCTCGCCGAGTATATTTTATCCTCCCCGCCGAGTGTTACTCGCGATCGAGTAGATTATATCCTCCTCGCCGAGTGTTACTCGCGGATGAACAGACTTTGTCCTCCCCGCCGAGTGGTACTCGAGGTCGAGGTTCCTCCCAGGTCGAGTGGATTCCTTAATTAACGTTTAAGGTCATTTGACTGCTCGCAGGTTGAGCTCATGACCTAGTTAATTTTAAGGCTTATATATTGTTATGCTCCCTGGTCGAATTGATTCCTTAATTAACATTTGAGGTCATTTGACCGCCGCAGTTGAGCTCATGACTTAGTTAATTTTAAGGATTATATATTGCTATGCTCCCTGGTTGAGTTGATTCCTTAATTAACGTTTGAAGGTCATTTGACCGCCGCAGTCGAGCTCATGACTTAGTTAATTTTAAGGCTTATATATTGTTACGCTCCCAGGTCGAGTGAATACATCTCGGCAGGTCCGAGGTGAACACGAGCAGATAGTACTCCTCACCCTCGAGATGAATATCGAGGAATAAGGAGTGGGGGGCTTCTGATGAACATATTTTGGACTCGCTAGATTGTATGGGCCTCACCCAAAGAAACCAAAGGAATAGAGGCCCACCCACTCATGGCTATATATACTCTCTCCTATACCAAGCCAAGATATGCCATTTTTATACAGGAATACACTCTCTAGTCAATATTTTCTAATGGCCTATATACTAATTATCACGGGAGGGCTTTGGCGGGGACCCTCCCCGTCCCTCTCACAGTGTCTTTTTTGCAGTCAAATACATGCCAGAATCCTACATCACCGACGGTTCGACACCCCCGGTGTCCCTGATTTTTTCGGCATCATCACCATACTATCAAATCAATATGATTGACCCGGCTTATACAGCACACGCTTGGAAGAGGGATCATAATTTATTTGAAGAAAAAGTTTGAATTCACCTTTGTGTAAGTTTCAGATGGAGAATATGGAGCATGATTGTGATTTTCAAGATACGGAGGTGGAAGTAGATCAATGCTTAACTAGTTCAAAATGTGCTAGGCCTCCCAGAGGGACGACTTCAATAGCGTGGACTGTGTTTGAACGGATAGGGGTGGATAGTAATGGGGTACAAAAGGCAAAATGCAAGCAATGTAAAGGAATATTTACTGTTAAAAAAGATTCTGGGACAAAGAATTTGCTATGACACATGGAGGTTTGTCCTAATCGCAAAGGGGATTCTGAAAATGTACCTCAGAAACATCTTGATCAGGGAAATATTTCGTGAAAAGCTATGCACAACAATTATTAAATTTAATTACCCCTTTATGTACGCTGAACATGAAGGGAATCATGACTTGCATAGCTATTTACACCCAGAAGTAAAACACATCTCGAGGAACACTGTAAAAGCTTGCATTTTAAAGAAGTTTGCAAATACGAAAGATGATCTGAAGACTGCTCTTGAATGTGTATAGAGTAGGATCTGTCTTACTTCGAACCTATGGTCTTCTATTACAACGAACGGTTACTTGGCTCTTATAGCTCACTATGTGGATGAAGATTGGGTTTTAAAAAAGAAGATTTTGAATTTTCGTCAGCATGTGCCTCCACCACACAAAGGGTCCAATTTTGGCTAAAAAGTTATTCTTTTACGAAAGATTTGGGGATTGAAAAGAAATTATTTTCTATAACTTCGGACAATGCATCCTATAATGTTGGTTTGGTTGTTGTTTTGAAGAGCCACATGCGTTTGACTGGTTCATTGGTGTGTCATAGAGAGTTCTTTCATGTACGTTGTGGTGCACACGTACTTAACTTGATTGTACAAGCTGGGCTAAAAGTCATATAAGGATGTATTTATAAGGTTAGAGAAAGTGTGAAATATGTCAAGGGTTCGGAGGCAAGAAAGATCAAATTTTCTCATTCCATTGTTCAACAATCTTTGGAATGCAAGAAGTTAGTACGCCAAGATGTGGTCACGAGGTGGAACTCAACTTATCTCATGCTTGATATTGTGGATATTTAAGGATAGTTTTGTTGTTGGGGTAACAGCAGAGTTGTGTAGAAATTATATGATCTTCATTAAACATGCATTTCAAACTTCATTTAATTATAAAATCAAATAACAGAATGAATAGCATGTATGAGCTCAAAATAATTTAAATACAGAGATTCATGCTATCATTGGATGTGCAATGAAGAACAGATAGACATGAAAATAGTTGTAGAACTTGTTTTAACAATCCAATAGGTCAATCAAGACTTTTTTTTTTTTTTCAATCAAGACTTTACATAGATTCGACTAAATACAAGAACAATACAACCGAAGTTGACTTTTACTGCTGAGGTTTACATGTAAATATTATACAATGATTCAATTTTTTAAAAGAGAAAACAGTTACATGCTATCATCTTTGATATTCTTATCCAAATACCAAGGCTGGTTAAAACACAGTCAAGGAGTTCGAATGGATCAAGATGGCTAATCATTTTGGATCTCCTCCAACTCTAGGGGAGGAGGAAGAACCTTGTCCTGGAGGTTACTAAAGAAAACCTTCCGGTGATAGCCAAATAAGATTTCCTCGCTTTGACCACGGATCCCATTTGATAAACCAAATGATGGGTCTGAGTTTTTTTGCAGGTCATCTTCTTCATCAATGATCTCCTTAGCTACCGCTCCAGCCAGGGTGACCTTCTTTTGCCCCAGCCATCTTTGAGGTGATGGCTGACATACTAACGCGTAACCAGGTGTGCTGGATGAACAATACTCAAACAGATGCTCGGTGGACATTGGTTGATTTCTTCATGGGTTCTTCATTGAAGAGCTTTCGTATGTAAGCAAAGTCAGGATGGTCAAATTGGTGTATGCTAAGTGGTTGCCGAAGTAATTCATTTGTTGAACAATTATGTATATCAAAAAAAATTCTGATAACCAATTGTTGAATGAAGGAGTATAATTACTAAGCACATTAATTGATAAGAATTTATTTTGCAATTTATTTTGAAAAGATCATGGAAACATTCTTTAGAATCCTGAAGAGGAAAGATTTAGGCAACAAAATTAAATTGCATCAAAGATCAGGTTGTCGTAAGTCTTTCATCGTTAGGGATTAAAAGAAGTATTTCGTATCTAATATAAAGATCAAGATTTTGATTGTTACGATTAATGATTTCTAAAATGAATGATTTAATAAATTTCTTCAGATATGATAACTGTGATTTTTGAAATGATTTGAAAAATCTTTCACACTTATGAATAAAGATTTTAAATTTTGTGAACAGATTTGAGAAATTTGAATCAACTCATTGCATGTAACATAAATAAACCAAACAACTTTGAAAGATAAAGCAAATCATATACAGTTGCTAAGATAATGAAGTGATCTACATCGTCGATTGATACTCAGTAATATTTTTGTGAAAAAATGTTTGAATCAGTGTTTAACATTACAAGTTTCCTAAGTAGTTTGTGAGTGTATGAAATAAAGTAGGAAGGAAGGAGGGACTCTATTTG
Organism: Platycodon grandiflorus; assembly: GCA_016624345.1. Taxonomy (NCBI): domain Eukaryota; kingdom Viridiplantae; phylum Streptophyta; class Magnoliopsida; order Asterales; family Campanulaceae; genus Platycodon; species Platycodon grandiflorus. The sequence continues at coordinate 38,730,023 of CM028361.1, forward strand.
AACTCACTGAGGCCAGACGAAAGGACGGAGCAATAAGTGTGATTTACTGTTCTGAGATGTCCTTTCACATACCCTGTTAAAGTCAGGTGTGATGACCTAGGGTAGGTCATTCTCGAGATTTGGCGAAATATTTTTGAAAAAAGATAGAAGATTTTATTCGGTCAATAAGTTTTTCCAAAAGATAAGATTTTGCCAGAGATCTTGAGAAGTGATCTGTACTTTTCTGAAGTTGTCAGTTTCGAAAAGTAAACCTCTACTTTTAATAGACTAGTTGAAAAGACTAGACAATTAAAAGTTTAACTCTTATAAGTTAGCACATATAACTATGAAGTACTTTTTGAATAAAACAAATCATGAAGGTGAGAAGATAGAACATGAAGAGTACATTATGACATAACTTTATTCAATGCATCATATCTTGAACATAGTATCACATATGAGTGTATAATAGATATAGATACATGCGTATAACAAGTCAGTTTACATACTTGTCTTGTGTATACGCTGGCAGAGTAGTCATATCAATAATTATGAAAGATTATATGACTTGTGAGAGAGAAAGACGGGTAAAGGATTGAAGTGATGAATCAATAAGTCTTTATCAATCCTTTATGCAATAGTAGCTATAAGAAGTCTGCTGAGGGAGAGAGACATGTTGCATCTGAAATCTTTTGTCATTTGAGTTCCTACCTTAATATTCATCGAAAAATCATTAGCAACATTTATGAACTAAATATAGCTCCAGAAATTTCAATGATACATTAGTAAGAAATAATAAAGTACATATAGTGAAAGGATTTACTAAATGTAATTTATAGAATAATCCAAAAAAATGTAGAATTAAGAACCTGGATTATTTTCTCACTTTCCCGTTGAGCATAGATCCTTTTGGGTGTATCTTGTAGGCAGAAGCTTTCAGTTGAAGAGGAATAGTTTCATCATTGAAGTCTTTAGAAGAGAACTAACATCCAGCATACTTGAAAGATGTTTTAGTTGATTTCCTTTGAAATACTTATATAAATCCTTGTAATCTTGCTTTGAACTTTCAGTGATTAGTTTCAGACTTTCTCTAAGTGGATAACTAGCAAAGTCTTCAAAAACTAAGTATCATAGAGTTGGGTGATCAGCAGACTCCATGATAGGAAGCTTTTGACACTTAGACATGTCCAAACAGATACTAGTAAGAAACCTCAATATCTTAAGATACAAGATCATAAGTATTTGAACTTAAGAGTCTTCTTGAAAAGGTGTTAGATTGAGACAATCGTTAGCCTTGTATCAAGAAAGCAATCTTTTAAAGAAATGTATGAGTAGCTCATCTATCAACTATAAAGTAATAAATCTGCTAAAGGATATATTATTGTTTTTGAAAATAGAAGGAATAATTTTTAAAATAGGCAAAGTTAAATACGATATATCATATTGAAAATTTTGAATATTGCAACTCTAGATCATCAAAGAATTTTCTAGAAAGGTTTGTATGATCATCATTAATTTATATCCCAAAGAAATCATACTTTACACATCCGTAGTACTTTTCTTCCGAATGCTAATTGAAGAGTTGACTTCGTCATTTGAGAGAATTTCCTACCACAAGCAAATAACATCACAGAATTGACTCTCACATAAATTTGAAAAACAAAATGATTTGACTTTGTAAAAGTTTTTTTAAATGGCTTCTCTTTCACCAAAAGTTTTTAAGAAATAAGTAGAGATGTTAAACGGGCTAGCCCTAGCGGTTTCGCCAGCCCTTTGTGGCCCTAACGGGCCATGGGCTAAACCGTCCAATTTTTCGGCCACTAATATTGCAAACCTAACCCTAACCCTAGCGGGTTTCGGGCTAAACGGGCCACTATCGGGCCACGATTAAAGATATAATATAACAATATTTTGAAATGGTTAATCGATAAACCATTCATAACTTTGATAGTTTCTTATGTTTTCAAAAGAAATATAAACTAGATATTTTTACATCAATGTCTTATAATTTCCAACTTGTTATTCTCAAAATAAATAATGTAATAGCTTTACTTAGCGCTTATTTCTAAAATTTTTGTTTATATTTCAAGATTTATTCACAAGTACACAAAGAAAACTTGTAGTGAAAATGATAAATGTGTTTGACTTTGGATTAAAGGTTGTTGGTTTTATTTTCATGGTGGTTATTTTACATATTTCCTAAACTTTTACGGCCTAATTAATATTACGTGGGTGGCGGGCCAACCCGAAACCCGACGGGCCAGCCCTAACGGTCGCGGGTTAAACGGGCTAGCCCTAAAAGCCCGATTTTAAACGGGCCAAAAATATTGAACCCTAACCCTGTTTTTCCGGTTTAAACGGGCCAACCCTACGGGCCATGGCCCTTTAACATCTCTAGAAATAAGATTTGAAAAAGACCTTTTGACTATGCATCTAATCGAGCAACAGATCGAACTCTCGTGTTGTTAGACCTGGAATGAAGTTCACCGAGTACTAGCTCGATAGCAATTGTTGGGTCCCGTGGATGTGCTCGTAATATAGGCTAGAAGGGGGAGGTGAATAGCCTATGTGACATTCATTTAAAATTTCATCCTTATTTGAAAATTCTTTAAGAACAATGATGAAATGTTTATCGGGTCAAGTTAGTTTCCTTGAATGGCAACTCGCTGAAGGTAAGTTCAAAGAGTTGGCATCGCAGACTTTAGCTACTCATAGTAAGCTTAAATAATGCCGAGAAACTAATTGTTATAATATTAGCGCTATAAAAGAGTTGTGTAGCGGAAAGAATAGACAACTAATATGTATAATGATAAATATACAAAATGTCTATAATTTAGGATGTTTTTAGGCTTGTTTTCTCTTCAATAATGTGTATTTCAAAGTAAAATTAGTTGTTTTAGTTCATTTCACTATCTTTGAGCTTAATTGTGCGACTTGGAGCATTTTGGATCAAAGTTTAAGCTTGGGTGGTGATTTAAAGCCGAAAGGAAGAGGTTCGTGCCATCGCATTGTTCAGGGGTGTGCGATTTATTTCGCAGTGGAATTTGAAGGCAGCTGTTCCAGTTGAAGGCAGTTTGGTTCGCAGCCTAGCTGCGATTTCTTTCGCACCCGCGAATCGGCAGATTTTGGGCAGATTTACTATTTTGCCCTATATTAGTATCAAGTGTAATTTTAAGTCTAAATTAGGAAGAAACTCTTGAGTTTCCCTCCCTTTTCAGGTTCGTCTCCCTCTAGATTAAAAAGGGAGCGCATTCTCTCTTTAGAGACACATTCTCTCGTTCTCTACAAAAAACTAGGATTTTTTTATATCTTTTTCTACACAATTTTTAGGGCAAATTTTGGATTGTAAGTTGAAGATTGAAGACTTCGTCATTTGAAATCATTTTGGAGACAAGTTCTTTCTCTTTCCCTCTCTTTAATTTTATTATTTTCATTTCGTTGTTTTATAATGTTTCCCATGATGTTCTTGTTGATTTCTTCAATCATGTGTGAGTAGTTTCCTATTTCTTGGATTAGGTGTAGCCCACGATGAATTTATGAATGAAGTTACGATCTTTCCGTTTACTATATGAATGTTACCCGTTTTGATTCGATTTTAGTTTCGTTAATTATTGCATGAATATGTGGAAGCGAAGAACCGAGAGGTGAAACTCCTATGTTTATGCGATAATCTCAATTACCAAAGCGAAGGACCAAAAGGTGAAGTGTAGGTAATGGAACCCTAAAATCGAACTAGAATTCATGAGAACGACGGTTAATTGAGTTTCTAGAGGCTAATTGAATTGTAGGACATAATGGGTTTAGTTTAATTCATTGAGCGAGACATCGGATTTGAATTAAGCTAGGCACGATTGAGAGTAGTTCGAGAGAATACAATCAACTATATTGATGCAATTCGCCTTCAAAACTTGACATTTATCGTAAGGGAAGATCGTTGCGGAGTTTATAAATTCGTCGTTGTGGTAAACCGAAATCCTAGAAGCTTTTATTTACTGTTTTCAATCAAAAATCCAATTTTGTGTTTACTTAGTTAATTTAGTCTAATTAGTTTAATTTTAGTTCATTTCTACAAAAACCTTGAAATCAATCTGCTAGATAATTTAAGTTGCGAATTCTTCGGTACTTGATTCAAAGTCCCGTGGGATCGACATCCTAAATACTATACGATAAGTCGTGCGCTTGCGGTAGGATTTAGTGATTAATTTGAAAATCACACAGCATATAACATGGAAGATCAAAGTAGCTGTAATAAGATAAGTAATCATACAACACATCAGCAAACTTAGATCTTTATTAGATGCATCTGTCTTTTCCATAAATAGATTGCTTAATATATAAAACATATAATACATGAAAGATAAGTAAAGGCTAAATGTAGAAAAATATATTTTATAATAAAATTCATCAGAGGTTTACTCAAAGGTAAACATGCATAATACATCAACCTAGACTCTTTATCCTAGCAACCTTCCAGGGTTTCATGGAAAGGAAGACAGTAGGGGAAAGGGAAGACATACATGAGAACTCTCACCTTAGCAATCCCAAGTCCCTTAGGGAGAGGGAAATAACAGTACCAATGTGAGAGTAATATGAGAAGACAATATTATGGGTGTTCAGTTAAGAAATAACTGAACAACTGAGTAACTAGCACTCGACCAACTATGATGACTCATTATTGCACAACCGACAACTCTTGTAATGGAATACAAGTTTACTGGCATGAATGCAAAGTGGATTGTTAGCTCGTGATCTTCATCGGATATCTTCAAACAGGTTTTGTCTTCAACATTAGGTTGGGTGCTTAATCTCTGGCTGTAGATCTGGAGTCTAGGAGCAGTAGAGATTGAGTCTTTCGAAAGAAAAAAGAACTCAAATCAAGAAGTGAGTTCTTGACTAAGCAAAACTTCTTGCCGTATGAAGTTCTGAGCGATCTCTCTCACACAAAGTGTTTGTTCTTACACTTATGTTTTTCCCACTTTCAGAAGTTCTCACAGCAGCTAATTTTTTGGAATAAACTGCTTAATTGCTCACACTTTGAAAGGGAGATGGGAGATTTCTTTTATAGGCGAAGAGGTAAATGATCCGTTGAGAGTTGAGTAGATTTCTAACCATTGGAGTGTTTGTCTTCTAGTGCATCAGAGTGCATCTTGAGGATTGTTGGTTAAAGAAATCTTCATGAAGATCTTGTCTTTGAATTATGTTCGAAGAAACAGGCTGTTGGGTAAGACTTGACGTTGCAGGCCTGTCTGTGAGTAGTGCATTGCAGCTTGACCTTCGTATGATATATCTTGAAAAGGTGAGGTCAAGTATAGAAGAGGTAATATCCGTTGGATAAAAGTGAGCTTTTGGCTATTATGCATATCTTCAAGCTATAAAGTAGATTTGTAAAAAGTACTTTTGCAATCTTTTATACACGTGGATGCTTGGGAGAATAGATAACATTTCCTCTTAATGACACCTTTGTAGTACTGGCTACTTTTCTTCAGGAAACACGAATAGGGAAATCATAATTAATTCGCCCATGTGGTCCTTTGAGAAGAGAGATAATGAAGTCAATAAAAGTTTAATCAATCAGATATATATGAGATAATATCTAATTGATAATCCATAAGTGTTGATCTTCCACGTCATTAGCCTTGCTGATGCGTTGGAGCTTCTAGACCTCAAGGTCTGCTATTTGAAGGCTGCTGACTGAGTCACTGCTTGGCAAGACGTCTTTTGATGAGATGTCTGATAGTGCTAGTACTTGAGGAGCTAATCCATTTGAGTGTTCATCATATGATGGTAGGACAAAGACTTGGACATGTACAGAGTCTGCTGCTTGAAGGCTGCTGACAAAGTCTAATGACCTTTCTAATTCAACGAGTTGCCACATATTCCTAACATTTGTGCTTATTACTTATCTTTACTTCTGCGTTGATATGAATGACTTTAAGTAAATAGGAGGAGTTTGTTGGTCCTTCCCATGATTTACTTAAAATCATTCTATCTTTTTGGAATCACTTATGTTCAGTTAAGCTTATATTAATGTTGGTTGATCAAGTGACCAGTCATTCTTTTAACCAAAGATGGCTGATCAAATGCTCAGCCATTCTTAACTGGCTAATAACTGATATACTTGTGTATATCAATCACTGATTCTAAGTGACCAGCCATTCTTGTTAATCAAAGATGACTGATCACATGTCCAGCCATTCCGTATTGGCTATTGACTAATATGTTCATGTATATCAGTCAAGTGTATCAGTCAATGTATAGTGACTGATAAAAACTTAAATATTTTCTAAGTCAATCACTGATAAAATGGCATAAGAATAGTAGATTGATAATTGTCTTTGACTTATCTCTTGTAAGTCTACTGATCTTTTGAACAGAAGCTTCCTTGATAAGCATCTATAGTTATTTTGAATTTGTGTCAGTACTTAGCGTATCTTATTTTCAAATATGCATTTTGCTTTACATTTAATGAGTACTCTGACACACTTTTCATTCCTAGCTTTTTGTTTTATTTCAAAATGAAATGACAGGTTCAACCTACCTCTTTGTGATAACACAAAGCTCGAGGAATAGTTGTTCACCTGTTTGACCTACTTAGCATCAGAAGATTTAATGCAACGTCAAACTTTTTTAATTGAGTCCAACGATAATTTTCTAGCTCTGCCTATATAAAGTCGAAGGAGTATTGAAGAATGGTGACCACAACCAACACATTGAAGTCTCACAAAAATTCTCAAAGCATTTAATACTCTTAAGAATTTTGAAACTTCATTGAAGAGCAAAATACTTAGATCATTTACTGCTTACTTACATTCTTTGTATTTGCTCTTCTGATCAATTATTGTATTGAATCTCTCCCAATTACTTAGTTATTGAGAGATCGTTGATTGTAAAACACGAGATTGTTTTGTTCCCTTAAACATACAATCTCCATAACTCACTGGTCCTTGTTGTACACTGATTCGTTAGTGATCACTTAGATTATTAATATTAGTGCACTTCAAAAATTCAAGTTTGACCAACTTGGTAGTAGACGTAGCAGTTTTCACACTGTAAACCACTTTATATCTTGTGTTCATTACTGCTTGTTTCAATTGACCAAACTGATCAAAGCTTTAAGCACTTCATTACTTAAAGCTTCAGTCATTCTTTGTCACCTTACTTCAGTCAAGCTTATCAAACTGTTCATAAACTAAAACCTCAACTAATCACTTTCATTGATATTTCACTAAAATCATTATTCCGCTGCCAAAAGTTTTAAAAGGTTTTACAACTTACAAAAAGATTTTACAAGGCTATTCACCCCCATCTAGCCTTATTATTTGTCTCAAGTGGACCTACACTTTCTATTCGACATCATGACACCGCTAGTACTTCAGCGGGATGATTTCGCATGAGCGGTGTATGGAAGAAGCCTAGTGACCCATTTGTTAAATGTAATACGTACGCTAGTTTCGCGTGGATTGTAAGTTGTTTGGCTTTGGGATGGTTTTGAGGAATTGGGATGGAGCGTTCTTGGCTAGCCATACAAGCAGAAAGCATGGGGCTGCTTTGGTGAGGGAGGCAGAAGCTTTGGCCATTCGAGAGGCACTTAGTTGGGTAAAGGATGCGGGTCATAGCCACGCTATAATTGAATCGATTCAAAGGTTTCGTTGATGCCATTCATTTTTCAAGGATCAATCTTAGTGAGTTTGGTGCTATTATTACAACATGTCGGATTTTTCTTTGTCAGAATCCGAGTTTTCAAGTGGTGTACGTGAAAAGGCAAGCAAACAAGGTCGCACACTCATTGGCACATGCGGCCCTTACTGATTCTTGTCCTACTTTTTCTGATTCTGCTCCTAATTTTATCAGGTCCCTTTTGCTTAAGGATTCTAATCATCCCGATTAATGTATATATCTTTGATGGTTTGGTTCAAAAAAAAAAAAAAATTGCCTATTGTAGTGTCAACACTACTTACATAAAAATTATGAATCTTCAATCAATTATAAGTAATTGACCGGTCAAATTAATAAGAGGCTATACATATTTAAGCTAACAAATACTCCATTCGTTCCACCCAAAGAGTCCATGTTTGAAAAGTCTAATAATTAAGGGATATATAAAATAGTATTGAAATTGGTTATAATTACAAAAATATTTTAGCATAGTTAATATGTTTGTACCACATGTAGAGGGTAAAGTTAAAAATTTTATGAAAATTGTAAGTATATTTTTAAAGTATACTTTTTGAGTGGAACATCCAAAATAATATTATAATAGACTTTTCGTGCGAACGGAGAGAAAATATTCTTAATGACAACCTTAATAGCAAACTGGTAGACTTATGTAGTTATGTGTAATGATAACACTGTTGATAGGTGTGTGTTCTCAATGGGAGCAAATTGATTTTACTAATTTTATACTCCCTCCGTTCTAGGTAAAGAGTATATTATATTCCGTATTATTTTGAGATGTTTCGTTTAAAGAGTCAACTTTTAAAAAATTATGCTTACAATTTTCATAATCTTTCATTTTTACCCTCTACTTGTGTTGTAATCATTTTGGTTATGTTTAAGTATTTTTGTAATTATAACCAACTGCAATGACATATCACTTAATAATTAGACTTTTAAACGTGTCTTTTTGGGTGGAGCGGAAGGAAGGAGTATAGCAAACAGAATTTTAATATGCTGGCGGGGTTCGCAATTGCAGCACAACTTGTTCAAACATCATCTGATCCATAAGTAGACTTTTTCCGTCACAAATTTTGGATATTACAAAATACGTCTCAATATATATATATATATATATATATATATTCATTTTATTCATCATTAATCAAAATGGACACCTACACGGAGGAGTATCACAGATGAATGGAAATGGCGGACACCCAGACGGAGGAAGGAGTATCATATAATCGCAAAAGAATGAAAAGGAACGTCATCAACAAAAATGGACACTTGTACGGTGGAAATATCACGTAATCATATATAGATAATAAAATAAATGAATGTTTTATCTGTTTTAAAGAGATCACTTTTTTTAAATTAACATGTGACGAAATCAAATTAAAATTTTACCTATTTTACTTATGTTTAAAAACTATCTTATAAATATTATGAATTACAACTTTCATAACTTTATAAAAATAACTAAATTTATGTAAATTATCTACCAAATTTTTATTAAATTGATCTAAAAAATCAAAAATAAATTCTTTTGTTAGGAAAAAAAAAGAAGAGTATTTACATTTATTTTAGAACGGAGGAAAGTATCACATAATCCCATCATAAGAAAAGTTCATTTCATCTACCGAAGAACATGAACGTACACCTCTTCCTTCTTTTCATCATATATACCGTCAAGTTGATTACAACTTCAAGTCAGAACCCTCAAATAAAAAGAAAGGAAGAATAAACACACAGACACACGCACACTCACAAAAGTTCTCTCTACACTACAAAACATATACACGTCGAGGAGAGAGAGAGAGAGAGAGAGAGAGAGAGAGAGAGAGAGAGAGAGAGAGAGAGAGAGAGAGAGTTAATTATTAGTGGTAAGATTTAAGAATAGCACCGCAGAAAGTACAGACAATAGCCTTCCAAGATTTGCAGTAAAAGGGTATGTAACAAAAACGAGTAGCGGTCTTCATATCGGCAACTTGAGCCCCGCTGCCGCACCGGAACACGTCCCGGCCACCGGCTTGCTACTCCTTATCCTCCTCTTTTGATCCACCAGAAAGCAGAAACACACCATCGATCCTAGCTAGCTTGATTTTTCGTCTTGAGGTTTTTATCTTCTCGATCTTTAGTTAAGACTTAATAATTTGTGGATACGTTATTCATTTATTTATTTATAGACCTTGGGATTTAGATTGAGGAGTAGTAGTAGTTGTTTGTGTCAATGTTCTCGTCTGAAACCGTTGGATGGATTCCACGTATCAAGACTGTGTGAGGATGAGTAGATTGGGTATTTGATCACGTACTTGTAGGGGAAAACCTACTCCTCATGGCGATCGTGTGGGTTCTTTACCCTCTACTTGTGTTGTAATTATTTTGGTTGTGTTTAAGTATTTTTGTAATTATAACCAACTGCAATGACATATCACTTAGACTTTTTAAACGTGTACTTTTTGGGTGAAACGGAAGGAAGGAGTATATCAATGATATTTAGCTGCTATGAATTGGAAAGGATCGTAAGATGATAAGCCACGAAAAAGTATAAAATAGAATTTCATAGAAATATCTACTATTGAAGTTGAATGTATGAATTGCTTTGAGATTACTATTTATGGATTACTGTTTGTAGAACTTTATTTCAAAACTTGGGTTTGTCGACAATATTGGCAAGCCGTTAAAATTTACTGTGATAACTCTCTAATAGGAGTATTTTCTTTTCTAAAAATAACAAGAGTATATTAAAGGTGCTAAAATTATGAAAATTAAAGGTGACATAGTATATCTATTTCGAGATTAATTCGCCATGACTTGAATGAATTTCTACTCAATAACGATATACGATATAGCTAAATAAAATAATTCATTTTATTACTTATGAGCACAGTTTGTCTTATTTATGAAGAAATTGTGAAGGAAATGTCATATAAGCCAAGTGAGAGACGGTAAGAATATTTTGTAATTATATCTCTAGATCAGAAGGCACAAGATTAAAAACACAAGATCAATCCCCAAGCCGTATAGACTATAAAAACGATAAAACTTGATAAATTATGAAAGTGGAAATAAAATCTAAGAAATTTGGGTAGAATTAATTGTATAAAAACTATCGTTATATTTATATTAGGTCTTTGTGTCCGTGTCTATAGCACGGTATCGTATGAGATCGAATTAATGTATACTCGAATTTTGTAGGGGTGAGTAAAACTAAATGACACAAAATAATAAAATAATAATTTATTATAATTCATTTATTTCGTAAGAAAATTAATTATAAAATATTGAAATTAAAAAAAAGATTTGAAATGTAGCAACAATATTCAAGATGTATTATGTTTAGAACTTATACATTCAAACCTCGGTTTCCAATTCCTCGATTGATGCTTCTACTTTTTCCATTATTGCGATATCCGTAACATTTCTAATGTATATTTCTTTCAAAATCAGCCCCATTTCGTTGTAGCGACTTTCATCTTTCAACCCACCCCCGCCAAAAAAAAATGCCCTGCAAAATGCAAAATTTAGTACGTAACATACTAACTTTATTGATATCAAAGTATTAGATTAGCAAAACAACATGTTGAAAATCCACTTGAATAATTAACACGAATTAGGTGTGTTTATCTCACCTTTGGAACACGTTGAAAATCCTCTTGAATCCATGCATCAGAACGATATGTGTCACAATCCGGAACTTAGTGACTTCAAATTGAATTTGCATTCACAAATATCAATCAAACACCCACACACTCACTCGAATTGAAGAACAAAGTGCAGGCGAAAAGTATGGAACGATGATTAGACAAATTGATTTCCAGGCGTAAATCAATGTGAATGACAAAACTGTCCAACGAAAATTGAATTGGTTCAAACAATAAGCTTTAAAGGGTAACCGAAAGGGAGTTGACAATGTTCTATCCAAAAATGCAAGCTACAAACAGAGTCAAAAGTCATACCAATCTGAAGCTACAACGACTCTAAATACAACTCGTTCTCATTCATGATCATTCCTTCTACATCAACTGGAGCCTTAAATGAATTAAAACAATTTTCTCACCTGGTTTATGTCTGGTTTTCTTTGTTACCCAGTACATATTTTCTTGCTGTGTGCAAATTCTTGTCATAACAAAAAAGTTTCAGAAGAATTCTCTTCATTCTACTGGAAGATGTCACCAACGTATATTGTTTGCCAGGTAACACAAATCTCAAGGAATATTACTGAGTTATATATTAACTGCTTGTAAGATCGTAAGCTCATAAGAACATTGTCATAAAATTATGTAGAACAAAGCATGGAAACTAATACCAAAACAAAGCATGGATACTAATTGCAACAGAATGAGGGTCGCATTTTCCCTGAAACATTATGGTTTCTAGAGTCTAAGGAGAAGGGGAGGCCGAAATAATTAAAATTTTCCCACTTAAAATTGCAAAAACCCAAATAGCACCAAATCATAATCGATAGCTTCAACAAAATTCAAGAATCCAAAACAAATTATGTATTTATATTCAAATTCTTGGTAAAAGCTTCAATCAATCAATATATTCAAATTATGTATTTATATTCTTGTGAACCAAACAAAATTCATATGATTAGGTTGGATTAAGGGTACGGAAAAAATGAAAAGAAACGAAAGGAGAAAGAATGTGAGTAGATTTGATTGTTTGCTGCCTTATTTACCAGGGCAAGGTGGAGGACGCTCTCGACTTAACCATATTACCATCACATTCAATATTTCTCAACTCCGAAGAGCAGTTGGTGTAAGAAATATTCTTTTACATTACATTTGAAGTGAATTTGACATCCTATTTATACAAGAATACGCCTAAAATATAATGCTACGATTAAGGCTAATTACGATTGCTATAATTGATGCTAATTACATTTAAATCATAATATCCTAACATATGATTTACGCGTGATGCACGCCTAATGATGAGTTAATTGAGCCTTTGAATTGGTTTGTGAAAGAGCGGTGTCACTTTCATCATCCCCCCGCAAGAAGGACGGCCGAAAGGCAAGGCCTATCTTGGATATGAACGATTGAAAAGGGGCACGGGCAAGTGGTTTGGTGAGTGCATCGGCAATTTGGTTAGTGCCGGAGATATGGGATACGCGAAGAGTTCCACTTTGCACACTTTCACGAACAAAATGATAATCGAGACCAAGGTGTTTCATTCGTGAGTGAAACTGGTTTGCGGCAACATGTGTAGCACCCATGTTGTCACATAAATGGTTGGTTTAGCGGAAGACGAAACCAAGTTCATAAGTAAATTGATAACCTAAAAAATTTCAGTGGTAGCGAATGGCACGGTATTACGCCTGGAGGAACGAGCTAGAGTATGTTGCTTGGTAGAGTTCCAGGAAATGGGGTTGCGACCAAGGTAGAGAACATATCTGTTGTGGAAACATAATCATCTTTTCGCCGGCCCAATCGAGTCGGTGAATGCATGCAAACATAGTGGAGAATGCGATGTAACAGAACGCCCTTGTGTGAAGTGCCTGCAAGATAGCGAAGTAAATGTTTCAAGGCAGACCAGTGAGCATCAGTTGGTTTGTGCATATATTGGGACAACTTGTTGATAGCGAAGGCAATATCAGGACGTGTGAGAGACAAGTATTGTAAACTGCCAACTTGAGCACGGTACGCTGTGGGATTGAGAAGAGGGGAACCAGAATGGAGAGTTAAGGGAGGAGAGGTAGCCATAGGAGTAGGAACAGGTTTTGCTTCATCCATGTGATATTTGTGAAGTAAGTCAAGAGTGTATTTTTGTTGGCTGAGGAAGAGCCCGTGAGGATGAGGAATGACTTCGACACCAAGGAAGTAAGAAAGCGAGCCAAGATCTTTTAGAGAGAAACGAGAAGATATTTGTTTGATAAAGGTATCAATGAATAAGGAGTCGAAGCCAGTGACAATAATGGCATCGACATAGACAAAGAGATAGAGCATATGTTTAGCTCGACGAAGTATAAATAGAGAGGAATCAGAAATTGTATTGACAAACCCGAGACTTAGGAGATAGGTTTTGAGTTCGGTGTACCAAGCCCGAGGGGCTTGTTTCAGACCATAGAGGGCTTAGCGAAGTTTACAAACATGATGTGGACGGGTTTGATCAATAAATCGAAGGTTGAACAATGTATACATCTTCCATGAGAGCTCCTTGAAGGAAGGCATTATTTATGTCAAGTTGGCGAAGAGACCAACTCCGAGAGACAGCCAAAGAGATAATTATGCGAACCGTAGGAGATTTTACAACGGGACTAAAGGTTTCATTAAAATTAAGACCGGGGCGTTGATGGAAACCCTTGGCCACAAGACAGGCTTTTTGACGTTCAATAGACCCGTCAGATTGTATTTGTTTCAAGACCCATTGGCACCGACAAGATTATAAGATGGAGAAGGGTTTCGAGATCCCAAGTGTGGTTTTGAAGAAAAGCATTGTATTCAGCTTGCATAGCCATTTGCCAAGATGGGTTTTGAGGGCTTGAGCCACCGTGGTTGGTTCAAGGTTGGCGGTGGAAAAAAGAGAGTAGGCACGTATTTGGGATTTGGTTTGACTATGTTGTTTTGAGAGCGAGTGACGATGGAGCGGCGGAGGTGGAGGAGGTGGTGGGGAAGGGGAGGGAACGAAGTGGGTGAAGATTACAGTGCGGGATGGGCATTCATTGTATGTGTAGACAAAGTGGGGAAAATTAAAAGAATGGGCATTCAACGCAGAATGGGCATTCAGTGCAGAATGGGCATTCGGTGCATGTATGGGCTGGATAGTGGTTGTTGGTGTAGATGAAGAGAGAAGTATTGGCATTACAGCAGTGCACCACTCATCAACATTGGACATGGAGGCGTGGGAAGGAACAGTTTGAGAGACAGCAAAGGGGAAGGAATTCTCTATAAATTTGACATGACGAGAAACGTAGATTTTGTTGGAGGTAGAATCAAGACAATAATAGGCACTCGAGTGAGGAGTAGCCAACGAAGACGCATGGTTTTGAGCGAGGGTCGAGTTTATGAGAAGTATATAGCGAAGCCACGGGTAGCATAAATATCCAAAGTTTCGTAATTTAGTGTAGTTGGGAGGTATGTGAAATATTGCTAAGAAGGGAGACTTAAAGGAGAGGGTTGGTATAGGCATGCGATTAATGAGATATACGGTGTAGAAAAGCTAGGGCCAATAGGTGAGAGGCATTGAAGCATGAGATAGAAGAGAAAGGCCGGTTCGACAATATGCCGATGTCGCCGTTCGGAGTAGCCATTATGTTGAGGTGTATGTGGTAGGGATGTGAGATGAGTGACACCATTTGTGGCAAGAAAGGGGTTAAGTTTCTCGTACTCACCACCATTGTCAGAATATAATGTGATTATAGAGCGATTGAAATGGTTTTCAACCAATGCTTTGAAGCGAAGGAAGACTTGTTCCGTATCGAATTTGTGTTTGAGAGGATAGAGCCATACGTATTTGGTGAAGTGATCTGCAAATATAACATAGTATTTATAACCATTATACGAAAGAAGAGGAGTGGTCCAAACATCAGAAAATGAGATCAAGAGGGCCATTAGAGGTGAGGGTAGATTGAGAGAAAGGTAATTTGTGGCTTTTATTGCAATTGCATGCATTACAATTGAAAGTACAAGAAACAGAATGGAAAGATTAAAATTTGAGTTTATATATTTTAGAATAGTTGATGATGGATGCCCCATCGATGATGCCAATCGAGAGTAGTGGATGATGGAGCAAGTTTGTTGGAGTGATGTGGTGGATGAATGGGTTCCAATCATAGATGCCGGACTTAGAATGGCCATGGAGGATTGTTGTCCCCGTTCGATTGTCCTTCACGAAAAATGAGTTACATGAAAATATAAGAGAGACATTATTATCTTGGCAAAATTGAGAGGTAGACGAGAATATTGCGTGATGCGAGATGGAACATGTAATACATTAGAGAGATAAAAATTGTGAGAGAAATATGAGATAGATAGGGAACCGGTGTTAGCAATTGAAAGTCCGAACCATCACTAATTTGGAGTTGATCGGTGCCGGTGTATGGTGTATGTAAAGAAAGGTTGGCCAAATCATTTGTGACGTGGTGCGAAGCACCATTGTCCAATAGCCACTGGAGGACGAGTCACAGTGCACGCGTAAGCACGAGGGGGTAGTGAGGGTAAAAGCTTGGGACATTGGGACGAGGATTGGAGGAAGACGAAGTGGCGGTGGTATGAGGTGATGGAGAGGGTGGAGTTGCATGAGAAAATTGTTGGCGAAACACTGGATATTGGGTAACATAGTGGCCGGATTGGCGGCACCATTGGCATCGGCCTTGGAAGGGGTGAGAGGGTGATCGAGAATTAGTGGGATTGGCGATGGGGTTGGAAGCAAGCCGGGAGTAGGAGAAAGAGGGTGAGAAATGCCGTTTAAAGTCTTGTTTGGTGGCGACATGAATGGCGGGTAGGTAAGAGAGGAGGATGACTTTTGTTTAACCGTGAGTTCTCGATTAAGAAGTTTCTCATGGAGTTCATCGAAGGAAATAGGAGAGTCACGGCTGTGGATGGCATTTAGAACACTATCATAATCGAATCGTTGAGTTGATCTAGAACACGATCAACGATATCATTGCATCAAGAGGACCGCCAAGAGAAGCTAGTTGATCGGAGCAAAGTTTGATATCATGCATATAATCGGTGATGAACCGAGTGCCTTTGGTGATGTTTTGAGGTGATCTTTAATTTGTTTTAGATGGCCTTTGGAGAGATTGGCATATGTCTTGGCGAGGGTTTACCAAGCCTCATGAGATGTGGGGCATTGAGATATGAGAGGGAAGAGATTAGGGGAAAGTGTACCAAAGAGTGCCCCAAAGATAAGTTTATCTTGGCGGCGCCATGTGGTATAGGTGGGGTTAGGAGTGGAGACATTTGCGTTGTGATGGTGGGAGATGGCGCAGAAGTGAACCATCAAGAAATTGAAAAGATCATGACCTATAAAGGTGGCTTCAATTTGTGTGTGCCAGGATATATAGTTGGTGAGAGTGAGTTTAAGAATATGGTTGAGGGGATGTTGATAAAGGGTTTTGTGGGCTCGAATTGATTAGGGAAGAGGGTATGATTATCGAGGAGTCATAGTGAGAGAAGAAGAAAGAAGACATGAGATGAAGACTCAACCGAAAAAATTTACCGGCTTTGATACCATATAAGAAATATTCTTTTACATTACATTTGAAGTGAATTTGGCATCCTATTTATACAAGAATACTGCCTAAAATATAATGCTACGATTAAGGCTAATTACAGATTGCTAGCTAATTACAGATTGCTATAATTGATGCTAATTACATTTAAATCATAATATCCTAACATATGATTTGCAGCAGTGAAGCACGGCTAATGATGAGTTAATTGAGCCTTTCAATTGGTTTGTGAAAGAGCAGTGTCACTTTCATCAGTTGGTTGGTTTAGGGGAGCTAGGATTGGATTATGTGAAGTTACAGCATCCAGAGTGGTAACACTCTATACCGCATTTTAAACACATCGTTTTCTGTTTCACTTTTACTTTTTCAACACTCTAAAAAAGAATCCACTCAAAATAAGTTCTCTATATACATCCCTCTAAAATTTAAATTTCTTTTATCTTAACTAACAAATCTAACTACCATTATATTTTCTTTCTTTTTATTTCTTTTTTTCACCCTAATCGAAATGAAATATTTTGTATTTTAAAATTTTAATTATATGAAACAAATGTTGTATGTTTTAATAATTTTAATTATTTTTATCTAAAAATATATGTCAATCTAAGGGGAAATTTTATGTTTAAAAATATTTTAATTATTATTTTTTATCTTCTTATATATTAAGGATACGGACAAATAATTTTTTGATTGAAAAGAATTCTCGCTTAATTCTCAAATTTCATATAATAAAATATATATTTCTTTTATTTGATTGATTAATAAAGTTTATGATAATAATATAACAAAAATAATATGAATATTATAGGAACATTAAGAAAGAAAAAGGTGATATGATTAATTTTTGAAGGGAACGAATTCACTATACAATAATAGGGTATCACGGATACCTCGTGCGAATTCGTACACTAGAGGGCGAAGACTTTCGGCTTGTGCTACGAACTCACGAACATCACGAACAATTAATCACAATTGTTAGGAATATGCACGTAAATCAGGTGATATATATGTATGCATATTCCAACACGGTGATTTGCTTGTTCCCATTACAACGCATGTTTCACAAGTGGCTAAAAGGCTGCGTCGGTTAGTGTGGCGGCTTGTTGAAACAATGCATAGGTCATTAGACTAGGAAGTCTTTGTACATATCCGAGTCTTTGTCCTACCGAATGATGACAAACCTTCATATGAATCAAGCTCTTCAATTTGCCGGTTGACGTGACTATCGGCGGATGTCTCACTAGCGACATTTCCCTTGGCTATGGTTGCCTAAATAGCCATCTCTACATCAGCGGTTCTATATCGGCGACTCTAGTATCCGCCAAAGCACTTCATCGAACAAGCTGCGAGAAGCTATTTATTCAAGAGGAACATCGTGACCATCGGCGGTTTCTACATCGCGGTTCTATAATGGCGGATCTCGGAATCGGCCAAATCCTCATCAAAACAGCTGGCGTAAGATCACGAGATACATCGGTCGTTACTCAATGCACTTCAAGACAAAATAGATCCGTTACAAGATGCGTCGACAAATCCAAGATACGCATCGATGTGCGCCTTCACGTTTATCCAATAGACATTTCCTCTTACGAACGGTGTTCGCGGTCTTCAAAGCTTCATTTCGAGAAAAGGCCAAGCACGGGGCCACTACGGTCAAAGCAATGAAACGTCCACATCAATCAGTGCATCCAGGCTAAGCTCGACACGTCCAACTATGTCCGGCTGTGTCCCGGATCATCTTCAAGATTCAAACCTAGCGAAGGTCTTTGCCCAACAAATCCAAATGTACTCGCTACATCACGAGATTCGATCACCAACGGGCATAAACCTATTCAATACACCAACGGTCACCTCTTCTTCTCGGCTATATAAGAAGACTCTCATCCTCATTTCTAAATAGCGAGCACAAGAGAACAAGAGAGAGAGCACAAGCACTCTAACACACAAATTGTGTATGCTTATGCTTGAGAAAGGTTGTGGTATTGATCTTCATTTCTTCAATCGAACCACTCCTTGAGTGAGAAATCACAAGTGTAAGAACAAACACTTTGTGAGAGAGAGAAAAAAAATCAAAAGGAAGCTGCGATCAACAACCTTGTTGTTGATTTGAGTTCTTCTTCCTTCGAAGAACTCGGTCTCTTGATGGCCTCAACTCCATCATTCAATAAAGAGACCAAGTATCTTACGGTCGTTGAAGCGGATCAAGCTTGAAGATGTCCGATGAAGAGCGGAACTTACATGTCAGTTGCATTCATATCGGCGGACTTATACTACATTATAAGCTTGTCGATTGTGCAATAAGGTGTCATCATTGTTGGTCGAGTGCTTAGCACTCGGTTGTTCAAATATTGCTATTTGAACAACTCCTAATATTCTCTTCTCACAACAAATATATCAAGTTGAAACTACGGGAAGATGTCTTAATAAATATTAAATACATCTTCTAATGTATTTTCGATATATTTGATTTCGCTTTCTTCATTTCTCCTTCTTTTTCCTAAGAAGATTGCTAGGTTAGAGATTCTAGGTTGATGTACTAAGCATGTTTGCCTTTGAGCAAACCTCTGCTGAATTTTAATATAAAATATATAATTGTTACATTCAGCCTTGATTTCTCTTTCGTGTATAATTTGCTTTATCATGTGCAATCTGTTTAAGGAAAGTAAATGATGCATCTAATACAGATTATAGTCAACTGTCAAGCTCTCTTTCATATCAAATCTTTACTGATTACTTTAATCTAAATTGTTAAACTTATCTTTGTTTATTCTTCATTTGCTCAAACTCATTTCCATCGGCTAAGTTCAACATACATCTTCCAATTGCATATTTCATATCTGCGATCCTAGATGTCCATGATCTACATCTGCGATCTAAGATGTCCGATCACTCTATCTTGACTAATCATTCGGTATGAGGAAGATGATCTATGTGTAGTAATCATTTCATCTACTTTTCAATCTAAATGTAAAATTTGGATGAAATTTTTATTACACCAAGTATAGGCTATTCACCCCCCTCTAGCCTATACGAGCAACCCTCGGACCTAACAATTGGTATCGAGCCGATTACTCGTAAACCTTATTTCGGGCTTAATAACACGAGAGTTTAGATCCTGCTTGCTCGAGATTAGATGCATAGTCAAAGGAGTCTTTTCAAAATCTTTTATCCACAAAAACCTTTTGACGGAGAATCACGAAAGCCTTTTGAAAACCATCTTCAAATCAAAATAAATTTTGTTTTCAAAAATATGTGAGAAAGTATTATGATGACAATGTGTTCACTATAAGAAAATTTATCATATATCGAATTACATTGATATTGTGAAGATAAGTATTATAGTGGAAGTTGATTTGCTAAGGATTATGCATGTTTCATAAGTCGTTCTCAAATCTTGGTATCTTCTTTGGCAAATGGGTTAAACTCATATTTGATGGATGAATTACTTAGAATCCCTTCCAAAAACATGCTCTCTTGACATAAGGCTAACGATTGTTCCAATCCAACACCTTCTCAAGAAAACTTTTTATAAAAGTTTAGAGCGGAGGAAATAAGAAGAGTTTCAAAGAAAATTCAAAGGAAATCAAAAATATGTCATCTTCAAAATTACTGTGATTGTAAGATCTTGGCCTAAGGACATCAATGATGAGTTTGTCTTTCTTCAATGTAAAGCCTCGGTAGAGCAAGAATACACTCAAGGAACCTATGCTCGGTATTAGAAATGGTGCTTCAACGACTATGAGCGAGACGCGTTCAAAGAGTCTAATGAGGAAGTAACCCGACTCCAAATTTCTTAACACTATGGGTTACACTTATAAGGTATTTTGAATAATTATTCTTTTGTCATGCTTATTAAGTCTCATTTGTATTATTGGATTACTAGAGCTATCTTTAGCTCATAAATGTTGCTAATTTTCTCTATGAGTACTTTGGGCGAACTCATATGACGAAAAGGTCAATCATGCAACATCTCTCTCCATCGGCGAGATAGTAACATGGCTGGCGATTCATGAAGGGCTAGCGATCACTCATGAGAACTCACTCATGTCCTTCACTCACTCAAGGTCAAAATCTTCACTGCTGGACTTTACAACAATGAAGTGAAAAATCTGCGATAAGTCCAAAGGAGTTGATAAAGACCCTCTCTCATGCCTATACATAACAGGTTAGCTATTTGCTTTCCAATGACACGTGCTCATGTCTGCGAACTAATATGCTTATACATATCATCGAGACAATAATGCATAATAACTTTGTCATCTTGCACTTTCATTAATATACATTGATTGTATGATTTGTTTTATGCAAATGATTTTCAAAAACAAATCGGCACTTTTCTATCGGTGATTTCAAGTGTTTTTACGAAAACCCGTAGTTGGTGAATTTCCACATCGCCAACCAACACTTCATAAGCTCGGTTTTATGTGCTGACTTATAGAAGTAAAATCCTTTAAAGACCTACTCTCTCAAGTCTATTAAAGGTGGAGGCACACTTTTCGAAGTTTGGTGCTTCGATTAAAGTTAAGACTATTTTCAAAATCTTGGAAAACGACAAGTCGGTCAACATCAATCCTTACCAAGAATCTTGAAAATATCTAGACTTCACGACCTATCCACCAAGGCGTGATCGAAGGACAATTCAACGGTAATGCTCCATTATTGAGTATCCTTGATCTAACCTCCGTGAGTATAAGTAGAGCTCCTTCTTCATTCAAATCTCTACTATGACATAACTCACAAGCTGCCTATAGATTACACTAGTTACAAATCGATGATTCAAAATCTCACAAATGTTGCAAAATCCAAGTCCTAAGATTGGATCAAGACAATTCCTTAACAACGGGGTATGATTCCTTCATATTCATTCAATGTTGTTTCGATTTTATTTGTTACTTCACAAGAGCTGATCTAAATTTCTCTCAATAATGAATTTCCAAAATCATTCATAAAGCGTGAAAATTATTTCTCAAAATCTTTTTCAATACGGTTTACAAATATGAGAGAAATTGCATCAAGTCTGTGTACGAGAAATCATTAATTATGGTTCCACGGTCTTGTTGAGAAAACAATTGATAAAAGAACTTCTTTTGTCTCGTCAGATAATCATAGAAGTTTGCCGTCAAGCATAATTCATATCTTTGCAAACATGATTGTCGAACACTTAAGAACTCTTTTAGTCAATTAGTTTTAAAAATAAGATAGAAAACCATCAATTAATGCCGATAAAAGTGATTTCATTTTCTCTTCTAACTTTTAGCTATCAATCTCATTGATACTCTAAAATGTCTGAGATGAATCAGGGGAAAATCAATTAGCACATACTCATTCCACTTTTGGAAGTGCGCTTGCATACTTGAACTTCACGAAAAAGATCCCGAGAAAAGAAATGTCAAATGTTTGGAAAACATTTAACATATTGCCATGTGCAACAAGTCTTACGGTTATATGTAGGTATGCCGACCATCACCTCAAAGATGGCCGATGCGAGATAATTCGATTCTGGCTGAATTAAGTAGCTAATATGGAATTGACAAAGATGACGAGCTGCTAACAACGACCATAAGTCCCTGTGAATATCAAAGGGGATTCATGGGCCAAGCGATACATCTTTGGCGGCCATCACCCTTCGGTGTTCTCATAATGACCGAAGAAGTGAAGATGTTACGCCTCCCAGAGTTGGAGGAGATCAAAAGGGAACACGGCCATCTTCTTATCATCCAACTCCTTCTAAATCCTTGACCAATGACTCCCAATCTAATGTCTAGGATTAGGATCTATAGGACACAAATTTGTAACATGTATTTCTTTACGTAAATTGAATCATTGTATCTTTCTCATGTAATCGCGGTTCGGTCAAAAATCCGGTTGTATTGTTCTTGTAATCGGTGATCCTTGCATCATACCGTGTAAAACTACTTGGATCATTGAATACAAGTTACAACTTTTCTCATGCTCATCTACTTGTCGCATTCCTTTGATAGCATGAACTAATGTGTTAAAGTGTGTTGATCAAACCTATCATTCTTTGATTATCTCCATTTTATTACGGTGATTAAAAGAATTGCTCTTAATGAAATGGTCACTCTAGAGACACAAACTCTGTGACATCCCATCGACAAACCTTTCTTGAACAATCGCTAAATCAAGTTATGGTCTTCTACTCTTGCTTAACTCTCATCCTTAGACACCATGATAATTGCCTTTGAATCTAATCTTTTCACAATGATTAAATTCAAGTTACGCGAGAATCTATAGTCTCTTAACAAATAGGCGGCTGTATTCATGATCTTCATGTCAATCTATCGATGAATCGCTATTACTCAATCTCTATTCTTCATGATTAAAGGTCAAGATTGTTAGTAAATCTACTTTGAACAACGATTACGCTAAATTGAACCTTTCAAGACAATCCAACGGCACTTTGTGTTCTTAGTAATGACAACTACCAAATCTTGTATACCATGAGATTGAAGTTATAAAGGCTTGATTAGTTGTCTCCATTATAATGGCTCAACGACTAATTGGTATACGAGATTGAATTCAAAACACTCTGCTACACCTTATCATGTGATTCTTTGTTAAAAGGATGTAGTTAAAATCTCTAGTAACTCGACCTATCCTCAAGATAGTCGGACATTCAAGAAATCTTGGGAAGACTAATATTTTCAAATATTATGTCCTTCCTCGAGTGAACACCGATATGACCCCGTTTCATATAGGCTACGTCTCACTCTCTTGAGAACAAGTCTAGTCTGAGATCTCTTCCCTTGCCATAGAATGCCTAGATCTGTGATTAGAAAGAAGAACGGACATCACTTGGTACACATGTAACATCTCACTTGATCTATTTAATATTCTTACTAAGCTTTATTAATCTTAAATAGATTGATGTCCATTATAAATAGAGTCTATTCAATTGATATCATTGTCCTTAACTTAGGCGATATTAATCACACTCCCAATAATAGACACAACAATCAATATCGGCGGTTCCCACTCTAGCAAAAACCTAATACAACTGCTAATAGTGTCTTCATTTAAAAGACTCTTCAAATCTCCCAAAATTGGTATCAAACTTCAAGATTGATATCGGACAATCTTAAGACACATTCGTCTAAAACCTCCACATATGTGTCATGTACAAGCTGTGCCATATGGCTTGGACAAGTTATTTTGTCCCCAATTCATTCTTAAACAACCAATCTTTGTTCTATTGTTGATTAATTTACTCAAACAACTCGTTTGAAGTAAAATAACGACTTATATTATCCTGGCGGTTGTACCCATTAATATCACAATAAAGGCAATCAAATTAATCGGTCTCAAATTAATTTTAAACTTCTTGTTTGAAATTAATATAAATATCTTCTAGGCTGCCTATGCACTAGCCATTATTACACTAAGCATGATGACATAATCCAAAATCGGACTATCATTACGTCATTAAATGCACTCACTTCTTTAAGCCCCCAAAATGTCTTTTCCCATTCCTCTAATCAAGAAACCCTTTCATCTTCTCAAAGTTGTATAAAATTGGTATCGGTTTCCAAAAACAACAAAGCGACTGCGTTCCTCAAAAATCTCTCCACAAATAGAGTCGGTTGCATCATGTGTTCACCAAATCTGCCTAGTCCTCCTCATCGACCCATCTCCCACATGAATGGCGTCATCGAATGATGGTTCTTCTTGCCACTCCTCCTCCACCGGTGATTCAACGACCTCGTCAAATCTCTCGTCGTGTAAGGAATCGTCTTGAGACCCCGAGCAGTGTATCCAATTTCATCCCTTGGACTCCCACAAGAGACAATACGCTACTCTTTGCTCCCATCGCCTCAAATGCTCACCTCGAGCAACCCTCATCTCGGGAGGAGCTTCGGCCGCAAACGCGCGTCAAATCCGGCGGTCAATGTTCCTTTCGATTAGAATCGGCAGACCTTCATCCTCTAACTCTACTTCATTAGGATGACTAGCTAGGTCTCTGTTTTATAAATCTAACTTTCCTTTGCTATATCAATGATAAATATGTAATGTGTTTAGTCTTGTGTACGTACTGTCGTTATTTGACATTTTCTTTTGAGTTAAAAATTAAAAATTTGTCTGGTACATACTCGTTCATGCTGCGGTTCTTGTCTTGATGAACTTCATCTATACTTCGTGGCGGACCTTACATCTCATGTTTTAGATGTATATCTCATACATCCAACAACGATCAACATAAGACTCAGCCATACTTGCTTGTTTTGACTTGATATACCTTAAAGAAAACCATTTTGAATGCTTTACTACTCACCAATTGGTTTCACTAATTAAACAACTTACCCTATTTTGCCTCTCTATCCCAAAATAAAGCGTATCACACTACATTCTTGTAAAATCTTCTTACAAGCAATGGAAACACAATTCTAACCTCGATATCCTTTTATGTATGTCTCATACATGAAAGTTGTGTATCATAAGCTATCTGCACATTAAGAATCTGTAAATATGACAAGTAACTGTATTCCCTCGATAAAGTCTATATTTTCTGCAGAATTACATCCTGCAAATCACCTCGGCATTTCTCAAACGACATGCTCTCTCTACTGTCAAAATTCATACCTTATGAATTACCATAAGCATGTTCTCCCTCATATTTAGGTTATAATACTCCAAAATTCAATTGATAACTATCAATCTATCTTCAACTTGTGGCCATTAAGGAGGAGAAATTATGAAGTAGTAATGGCCCCAAGCAATTGAATATGTGAAAGGAGAAATTGAAGTAGTAATGGTAGTAATGGCCCCAAGAAATTGTGAAGTAATAATAACCCCAACTAGTAAGGAGGAGAGAAATTATTGTAGGCTCCAAGTAATTATAATTATAGTAAGATTAACACTATTCACTATTCATTAAGAAGAGATTGTAATGTGTCAATCTTTATGTGAAATATTAAGGAGGAGAGATAAACAATTAGTAAGATTAAGAGATAAACAAATATTAAGGAGAAAATTGAAGAAAGAAGAGAAATTGAAGAAAGGAGAGATTGTGAAAATTGCAAGTAATCAATGAACCTTTCAGGAGGAGAGACCGTGAAGAAGTAATGGCCTCAAGTAATTATAAAGGAAGTCAGGCCTTAAGAAATTATAGTAGGATTAACACTATTAAGAACAATATTCATTAAGGAGGAGAGATAAACAATTATTAAGAAGGAGAGGTAGACAACTTGTAGGGTTTGTTGTAAGATAGTATCTACCCATACTGACTTAACACTATATGACTATTATAATATCGACTTGATGAAGATGCTTAATCAAATCGATTAAGTCACTTATACTTTCTACTTCTTGCTTGAGCAACATTCTTGAGATCATCCGATGCAAGAAACACACTCTTAAGGCAATATTATCATTTGCCTAATAAACATTCGATTATTGCTTCGTATTTGTTCTTCCATTTATTGAGTCGTAAATACTTAGCAATAGGTGACTATACATACGCTATCGCTTGTAAGTTCAACCTAGGGCATGTCTTGATATAAAGCTGAATATTCGGTAGTGGCATGTTATTACTAAGGTTTGAACAAGCGCTTTATAGAGCTATATGTATAAGTCAATTGTAGTAATGGTCCCAAGCAAATAGGAGGAGATTGTTAGGAATATGCACGTAAATCGGTGATATATATGTATGCATATTCCAACACGGTGATTTGCTTGTTCCCATTACAACGCATGTTTCACAAGTGGCTAAAGAGTGCGTGCGGTTAGTGTGGCGGCTTGTTGAAACAATGCATAGGTCATTAGACTAGGAAGTCTTTGTACATATCCGAGTCTTTGTCCTACGAATGATGACAAACCTTCATATGAATCAAGCTCTTCAATTTGCCGGTTGACGTGACTATCGGCGAGATGTCTCACTAGAGACATTTCCCTTCGGCTATATGCCTAAATAGCCATCTCTACATCGCGGTTCTATATCGGCGAGACTCTAGTATCCGCCAAAGCACTTCATCGAACAAGCTGCAGAGAAGCTATTTATTCAAGAGGAACATCGTGACCATCGGTTTCTACATCGGCGGTTCTATAATGGCGGATCTCGAATCGGCCAAATCCTCATCAAAACAGCTGGGCGTAAGATCACGAGATACATCGGTCGTTACTCAATGCACTTCAAGACAAAATAGATCCGTTACAAGATGCGTCGACAAATCCAAGATACGCATCGATGTCGCACCTTCACGTTTATCCAATAGACATTTCCTCTTACGAACGGTGTTCGCGGTCTTCAAAGCTTCATTTCGAGAAAAGGCCAAGCACGGGGCGGCACTACGGTCAAAGCAATGAAACGTCCACATCAATCAGTGCATCCAGGCTAAGCTCGACACGTCCAACTATGTCCGGCTGTGTCCCGGATCATCTTCAAGATTCAAACCTAGCGAAGGTCTTTGCCCAACAAATCCAAAGATGTACTCTGCTACATCACGAGATTCGGATCACCAACGGGCATAAACCTATTCAATACACCAACGGTCACATCTTCTTCTCCGCTATATAAGAAGACTCTCATCCTCATTTCTAAATAGCGAGCACAAGAGAACAAGAGAGAGCACAAGCACTCTAACACACAAATTGTGTATGCTTATGCTTGAGAAAGGTTGTGGTATTGATCTTCATTTCTTCAATCGAGAACCACTCCTTGAGTGAGAAATCACAAGTGTAAGAACAAACACTTTGTGAGAGAGAGAGAAGAAAATCCAAAGGCTGAGAAGCTGCGATCAACAACCTTGTTGTTGATTTGAGTTCTTCTTCCTTCGAAGAACTCGGTCTCTTCGATGGCCTCAACTCCATCATTCAACAAAGAGACCAAGTATCTTACGGATCGTTGAAGCGGATCAAGCTTGAAGATGTCCGATGAAGAGCGGAACTTACATGTCAGTTGCATTCATATCGGCGGACTTATACTACATTATAAGGCTGTGCCGATTGTGCAATAAGGTGTCATCATTGTTGGTCGAGTGCTTAGCACTCGGTTGTTCAAATATATGCTATTTGAACAACTCCTAATATTCTCTTCTCACAACAAATATATCAAGTTGAAACTACGGGAAGATGTCTTAATAAATATTAAATACATCTTCTAATGTATTTTCGATATATTTGATTTCGCTTTCTTCATTTCTCCTTCTTTTTCCTAAGAAGATTGCTAGGTTAGAGATTCTAGGTTGATGTACTAAGCATGTTTGCCTTTGAGCAAACCTCTGCTGAATTTTAATATAAAATATATAATTGTTACATTCGGCCTTGATTTCTCTTTCGTGTATAATTTGCTTTATCATGTGCAATCTGTTTAAGGAAAGTAAATGATGCATCTAATACTGATTATAGTCAAGCTGTCAAGCTCTCTTTCATATCAAATCTTTGATTACTTTAATCTAAATTGTTGAACTTATCTTTGTTTATTCTTCATTTGCTCAAACTCATTTCCATCGGCTAAGTTCAACATACATCTTCCAGCTTGCATATTTCATATCTGCGATCCTAGATGTCCATGATCTACATCTGCGATCTAAGATGTCCGATCACTCTATCTTCAGCTAATCATTCAGTATGAGGAAGATGATCTATGTGTAGTAATCATTTCATCTACTTTTCAATCTAAATGTAAAATTTGGATGAAATTTTTATTACATCAAGTATAGGCTATTCACCCCCCCCCTCTAGCCTATACACTGAGCAACCCTCGGACCTAACACTCTGGTATGCTCGTCTTGGTCACCCTTCTCAACGTGTTTTTGAAGTTTTAGTTAATAAACATCGGATACCGGTTAGCGGGTCTGTTACACAAACGCTTTTGTCATGTTTGTCCTATGGGAAAATCGTGTAATCTCCCTTTTACGTCTCGTAGTTTTCAATCCAAAAACCTTTAGATATTCTTCATTTAGATGTTTGGGGTCCTCCCCCGGTTGTGTCACACTTAGGATTTCGTTATTATTTGTCTGTTGTGGATGATTACTCTCGCTTTACTTGGTTATTTACCCTACTACATAAATCTGATGTGTGCTCTGTCTTTACATCTTTCAAACTTCAAGTTAAAAATCAGTTAGCAGATAAAATTTCTGCTATTCATACGGTCAAAGCGTACAAACGATGGGGGAGGTGAGTTTGTTAATCGTCAATTTGCTCATTTCTTAGCTACTCATGGTATTAAACATCAATTGACGTGTGCTTATACTCCTCAACAAAATGGTGTCGCTGAACGTAAGCATCGTCATATTGTTGAGATGGGTTTATGCTTGTTGGCTCAATCTTTCGTCCCTCAAAAATCGGCTTGAAGCGTTCTCCCTTTGCAATTTTTTAATTAATCGTATCCCCATGAGGCAATTAAATTATATATCTCCCTATAAAAATTACTACATCGAGCTCCAGATTATGGTTTTCTGAAGACTTTTGGGTGCACTTGTTTCCCTCATCTCGTGTCGTACAATAAACATAAGCTTATGCCCAAATCTATTCCATGTGTGTTTTTGGGTTATGATCTTTTCAGAAAAGGGTATAGGTGCTTGGATTTACAAACAGGCCGTGTGTACATTACCCGTCACGTGTTATTTGACGAAACCCATTTTTTATTTGCATCAAGTTTTAACATTACAGGCACATTCCCTGCCCCAAATCCAAGATCAGTATCTCTCCAGAACTTACCACCAGGTGCAGCAACCATTCTTTTCTCACCAACAGCATTAACCAATCCAGGATGCCCGTCTTCTTCTCAGCCCCTGCCGAGTTCGCTCTCTACAACACCATCTTTCTCAAGTCCACAGGGCTCTCTAGACAGCTTAGTATCAACTCCCTCAGCATGTCCTTCTACAGCACGCTCCTATCTCCAATCTACTACGAATCGGCCTGTCTTTCAGAACAACCCGATTCCTTGTGAGTTGCAGCAAAACCAGTCCTCTCCAGAACAACCAGAATTTGCAACATCCACACCTTCCTCTGCTCCGCTTCGGTATCACACACTCAGTTCCATCGTGAATGATCTGGTATCCAAATACCCTCTACCTTCGACATTCGCAGTTGTCACCGCGAACTCACGACTTGAACCCATGACTTCAAGCGGTGCGCTCCCATACCGCGGCAAAATGCTATAGGCGATGAATTTCGAGGCTCTTTCTAAGAATCACATGTGGTCTTTGGTCCCCCTCTATCGGGAAAAATGTTATCGGTAGCAAGTAGGTTTATAAGATTAAGCGTCGGTGATAGAACTATTGATAGACACTGAGGCTCGACTTGTTGCCCGGTATAGTCAACAAGAGGTAGATTATGATGAGACATTGATCCGGTCGTAAATCCTCCAACCATCCATCGCTTCTCTCTCTTGCTCGGTCATGCTCGGGCCAATTGAGCAGTTGGATGTTCGTAATGCTTTTCTAAATGGGTTTGCGTGAAGAAGTATTTATGGCACAACCTCGGCTTTGTTGATCCTTGCTATCCCAACCATGTGTGCAAACTTCATAAATCTATTTACGGTCTCAAACAATCACCAAGGGCATGGTTTCAAAGGCTACGTGACTTTCTTCTCTCTCTTGGATTCTTTAACGATAAGTTCGACGACTCTCTATTTCTTCGTCATTCACCCAAGCGTGGCGATTCTTGTATATGTGGGCGACATTATTGTTATCGGTTCCTCTCGATGCGAAGTGTCTTTGGTTACGGCTCGCATTTGTCGGACTTTTGAAAGTCGTCGCCTTGGCCCTCTTGGTTTTTCTTGGCATAGAAGCCTCTCGCTCCTCTAATGCTCTTCACCTTACCCAAATCCGATATGCCGTGGACTTACTTCATAAGTTTCATATGCACGAATGTAAGCCCGCTCCTACACCTCTTGCTCACGGGCTCCCATTTGTGCATCGGATGGAGATCCACTCCTCGATGGTACGATATACAAAAGAATGGTGGGGGACTTGTATTTAACCCTCACTCGTCCGATCTTGCATTCTCCGTTAACCAAGTTTTCCGGTTTATGCATTCTCCTCGCACCTCTCATCTACAAGCCGTCAAGCGTATTCTCCGCTACGTCAAAGGGATCATTCACGGGGTTAATGTTTTCGTCCTCCATAGATACTTTTACGTGCATTCTCGGGCGCGCCGGGCGGGTAGTCAGGAAGATCGTCGATCTACCACTAGTTCTTGTATTTTTATGGGTATAAATCTGATTGCTTGGGCCGTAAAGAAGTAGTCACGATCTCTCGCTCGATGAAGGCGAGTATAGGGCTCTTGCCACCACGGTCGCCGAGCCATTGGATTTCTTATCTTTATCATGAGTGGGTTTATTTCGCATTCGCCGACCTTGTTTTGTGATAATATCTCAGCCCTTCAAATGTCCCGCAATCCGGTGTTTCATGCTCGTACTCGTCATATAGAGATTGATTATCATTTTGTTCGTGAAATGCACCAGTGTGGTTTTCTTCGTTTAGCCTATGTTTCTTCTACTGATCAGATCGCAGACATTTTCACTAAGTCTCTTGCACAACCTCGGTTTCATCAGTTGGCCTCCAAGCTGCAACTTCGAGCTCCTCCGTTTGGCTTGCGGGGGTAATAGCACACAAAGGAAATAAATAAAATAGTAGTTTCCTAAACTGATCATGTTTCCTGTTTCCTAAATTAATTGTATAGCAATGTCCTAGTCCACATAGGATTGGATTACATATGATTATATAAATATAAGTGTCTTTGTGCGTGCTCCGATTAAGGGGTATTACGGCTTCTACTCTTCTTCGTCTCCTTCTACTTGTTCTTACAGCTTTGGGTTCTCTTTTTGTTACGTGTTGTTGCCTAGTTCGTTCAAATCCCTTGTGCTTGTCGACCTAGAAGTCAAGTAAAAGACTAGGGGCATTGAAGCGTTTGCAAAAGTCAAGAATGAGGAATCTTGGATGAAAAAATCAAAGCATTGGTAAAAATATAATGGAAGACAAAAGTAATGCCAACCACATGAAGAGTTTAACAGCGATTCAAAGGATATAAACATGAGCCTCCATTACTATCCATATTTGCAACTGAATCAAACAAAAATCAGCTCAAAAATAAAAGAACCCCATGAAATAATATGTCCAATGATGTAAAATGCTTTGAAAAAGATAATGATAACAATAAAACAACCAAATTATATTTAAATGCAATTTGTCATATTATATTTTAGTACACAAACACTTGTTTATACTTATGAATGGTTACTTGGATGAAACTCTTATGGCGAAGCTGTTTCACATGCCATTTGAGGTGTAAAAGCAAGTGTGACAGGTTTTGGAGAAGAATAAAGAATTTTTTATGGAAGCGAGGACGGCACCTGCGGAGATTTATTGAATATAAAATAAGAATACAAAAAGAGGGGACAACTAGCCTTACTCGATTTAGGGGACGGAGGAGCCTAGCGATGAGAACCATGGATCATGCCAAGAACCAAGGCCTAAGTAAAGTGATACAATTATGTTTGTTTGTGTTCAAAGTCACTCAAGCCCATTCAAGGCCCAAGAAAAGGCGTTCACGCATGTTTTAGAAGCTCTTGAAGACAAACGGACACTTAACGGCGTTGAAATGAAGGCCTTGGAAAGGGTAGAGTACGCTTGGGAGATTCAAGGATTCTATACAAACTTGATTCGTGGATTTATTGGTGATTCGGGTTACTTCAAAGGATACTCGACAAGATCCGAGGAGATTGAGCTTGAAGGATCAAGGGAAGAGCCTCACGGATGTTCAAAATCAAGAGGGAAGGATTATTTGCGTGCTAGATGGATTGTCTACATAAAGCAAAAATTCTATCACTATGCGTCCGCACTATGCATCCGCATAGTGCGTCCGCATGACTTCATCCCAAATTGCGATGCGACGGCGTTAAGATCTCGCGAGAAAACAACCAAGTTCTAGAAAATATGCGTCAACATAGTGTGGCCGTATAGCCTCCCGCACACCTTAGACGGGATTTTCGGTATTTGAGGGATTTTTGATATTTTAGGTACTTTAACATATTTTTAGGTATGTTTGTTTCCTATTAAACATTTCCTAGGGTTAGTAGGATTGCTTTCAAGCCTATATAAAGGCTTCTCTTTCATTTTAACTTTTGATATTATTAAATTGAATTGAGTTTTCACAATATTGTGAACCTTTGAGAGATTTCTTGGATTAGAATTCTCAACCCTTGAACTTATCAAGTTTGTTGAGTGTAGGCTTGTGGCGTTCCGTGATCTTGGTTCCTAATCAATCGCAATTAGTGGGTTAAGGTTGCACCCCAAGGTTCTAGGGATTAAATCCGCCCTAGAGTTGAGGAAGCTCCTATCTTTTCATTTCAATTTCTTGTTTCTTTTTTCAATCCTCGTTCTTGGTTTGTTCCGCTTTGTCACGATCTTGGAATCACATCACTAACTCGGAAAAGAAAATACAAATAATAGGGCTTGAAGCCTAAAAATTTTAAAAACCAAACATAAAAAATTACAAGTCCAGGTTAAGAGCAGGCGGGATATAAAAAGATCTTCGACAAGCCTTAAGGTGATTGAGAAGTTCGAGCTTGATTCGCTTGATAACTTGTTGCGGCGTTGAAAAAGAATGATCAAATACGACTTGGTTCCGATATTTCCAAAATTCCCATAAAATAATGGCCGGAAGTAAAATGTGCAAAGGGGAGCCTCTCGAATTGAGTCACCATGAGAAACATACCTGCTGACTTGAAGCAAGAGGGGACCGAACATTGCAGGCTGAACTGAAGAACTGCTATATGAAAGATGCAAGGGGGCTGTGAAGAAAAACATGAGAAACGGACTCAATATTGGCGTCTTTGGCGGCAAGCACGAGAAGCTAAAGCGAATCTACGGGCTTGAGGACCTTCGTCCGAGCGGCTTTGCAATGAACAAACGCCAAAGGAAAACACTAATTCGCTTGGATAATAATTTGTTCCAAATGAACTTGGACAAGAGAAGGTGTGGATGATGATGCCGAATTAAATTCCAAGCCGAAACTAGAGTGAATCTACCTGAGCGAGTAGCAGTCCAAATATGAGCATCAGCGTTATCGGAAAGGCTGATTTGCTATTGGTGGATTTCTTGAATAACAAAGTATGGAAGGAGTCTTCTTGCAACCAGGGAAAGTTCATGAGGAGATACAAAAAGGTCTTTAACCATGTCTAAAGAGCATCCGGCGAGAGAAAGACACGATAGGAGCCAAAAGTCTAACCAAATCAAGCAATTACCTTTCCCAATCGGCCATTTGATAAGAGGTTCCGCCCTTGTTCTAGCTTGAATCATCCGACGCAAAGTAAGGGATCCATTAGGGGCAACAAGACTTGGGTGAGAGTTATAGTAGTACTTCCTATGAAGAAAATGAGCCCAGAGACTATCACTACACCAAAATCTCCACTATAAATTAAGAGATTGAGCATGTATAGCATCCGTTAAAGAACGAATCCCAATTCCCCCTTCAGCAACAGGCCGGCAACACTTAGCCCAGGAGACCTATTAAGTCTTATTCTTGCCCTCAACTTGCCCCCAAAGAAGTTTAGAGAAAAGACTTTTAATCATCTTAATAACAAGCTAGCGGGAGGGTCCGAGATATCAAGCTGATACATTACCATGAAATGCAAAACATGATTAATAAGAGTAATTTTGCCAGCAGGATTAAGACATTAATAAGAGTAAACTACTTGTAATCTAGAAAAAGAGATTTTGATAAGTAGTTTTAATCAAAAAGATGATGTACAATGACAAGAGAAAATAGAATGAGGAAGGCGTATCTAGTATAACACCTATAGGCTACAAATAGAAGGTACCCACGAGATATATTGGTAATTAGGATCTAAGATGGACAAACTCTCCCTATAGCTGTGAGGAGCAAACCTTGCGAGGAAAGAAATGAATGAGGAAGAAAACTAGATCAAAAGAGAGCTGGGAAGGGGAGGAAATGTCATGGCTAAGGTTAGCTTCAATGATGAAAAAAACTTGTTATTTTTATATCTTAGCGATACAACAACAACCAGGAATTTAACTGTGTAGTACGAATCTTAAGTTAATGCCCCCTTCACTTTACCCTAAATACCCAATCCACACCCCCTTCCCCGCACCACCACCACCACTATCAAAACAAGCTGCCATATTGGCTGTTCTAAGAATAAAAAAATGTACTACATGGTAGGATAGCTCTTACCTGTGATAGATATGACCAACAGCAACAACAAATGGTTTGGATTATTTAAAATCAATTTTCGTTGTCAACATTATATACATGTATAGTCCATCCACCGAAAGTATGCTACACCGAAAGATATTATGTGCAGCATTGAAGTTGAGCAGAACAACTGCTATTAACCTACTCTAGAAATTGCAATCCTCCTTAATTCCTATTCCACTTACAGTAAAACCTCTTAACAAAAAGAACGTTGACTATACTTAGATTTTCCTAATCTAGTAGTAACAAACCAGAATCAGACGAGAAACATTCAGATCAAATCATGAATTCACAATCAAAATTCCAATTAATCATCACAAAACCAAACCTAAAAAGTAAAATAAAAAATAAAAAAAAAACACAACCAAAGACATTTTCCTACAAACACGACACGAGACATAATCAAAAGCAATTACTTAAGCTACTAACAAGCTTTTCGCCCCTGTTCCCAGCATAAAACACACAAAGAGGCACCAAACTGGATGCCTAATTGAACCCAACAAGATCAACCCAGAAAGTGATCAAAGTTGAATTTGAAAGTCAAATTAGAACGATTTAATTGAGAGAGAGAGGTAGTATCAACAAAATGTTTGCTGGTAATCTGTATTTCAATTTAACAATTATTGGCACAAGAATTGCACCAACCAACCAAATGGCAAATAAAACCATAGAATTAACTCTGTTGTTGTGGAATTAGAATTATAGATCAATGCCAGCAATAATTAAAAGATCAAAATTCTTGTGTTACAAAGAGAAAGTGAGTGAGAGAGATGGAGAGAAATTAAGAATGGGCAGCGTACCCCCAATCACCCAAATATGATCTGTATGTGTGTGTGTTGAGAAAATCCTTAACACTAGACTGTGGGGAATTTGCACATGGGTGGAGAAGTTCACAATGCCAATGCCACGTAGAAGAGGCCAGAAAGGCTTGCGAATGTACACGGAAGAATGCGCTTGGAGCTTCTTCTATATAGGAAGGGGAAAGGAATCTACGGCACACTTTCCAGATCTAAAGTTATTGATTGGGACGAGAGAGAGAGAGGGAGAGGGAGAATGTACACGAAAGAATGCACACTCAAAAGAGGTTTAAGTTGCGACGGACTATTGCAATTGTGTGATGCGGGCGCTTCAATTGAGACGATGAAAGAGGTGATCGAATGGGATGAGTCAAGGGATTTCGACTTTTGAGTGCTTGTTGATCGGCTTTTCTCATGAAAATATGTTTTGCGATGAAATCAATGGGTAGCTAAATACTGATGTTTTTCGATGGACTTTTTCTGTCGACAATGGGTTTAATTTCGTCGGTCATAAATTTTTTGCCATTGTCGCGCACGCCAAAAATTTGCGCCCAATTTTTGTGCCTTCATTTGGCGACAAAAAAAAAGGTTGGTCGCTAATGGGCCACATTTGTAAACGATATTAATTTTGTCGCCCAAGAAATATGTATTAACTACAAAACTTGAATGTTTTAGAAAAACACATATTTTACTACGAATTTAATTTTGTAGGAAAAAAAATGTAGCAAATTCATCATTTTCTTGTAGTGACACAATTTCATGATTTTCTCCCTCTGTCTACTGTTCCTTTGTCCCGCAAGTCATACTCCACGTTCATAACTCAATTGGAACTTGTTTCTTGAATTGCTAGATAAACCGACTCTGTAGGGTCTATGTGATTGGATCATAGATCGATTCTAGCGAAGGATTTGAGGTTATGTTGGTAATATTTCAATATTAGGTGTTAACTCCTTTTTAGGTAAGGGAGACTATGCAGTACGGATTCCGTGTCATTTTGATCAAGATCGTTTCCAAAATATTTCGTATCTTGAAATATGAATTGTTGCTATTTGTTATTGTTCTATCTTGTTTATCAAAGTGGATTTCGAAAAGTTTGTGTTTATGAGAAAAACACAAGTGTAAGAAAAACACTTCGTGGGAGAAAACAAAAATTCCTAAGGCGAATAAGTCTTTGCTTGATCAAGAACTTCGTTCTTGATTTGAGTTCTTTCTTCCTTCGAAAGACTCAGTCTCTTCAGTTGCTACATTTTAAATCCATAGCTAGAGATCAAACTTCCTGCAAGTCGTTGAAGACTGATCAAGCTCGAAGATGTCAGATGAAGAACCAAAGCATAATAATCCATACTGCATTTATATCGCGGACTTATACTACATTATAAGGGCATCAATTGTGCAATGAGTTGTCATCACCCTTGGCGAGTGCTTAGTACTCGTTGTTCAAATACCGCTATTTGAACAACGCCTAATATTCTCTTCTCACATCACTCTAACTCTAGCACTTCCCTTGTCCACCTTTCTAGGGAATTAGGAGCTGCTAAGGTTAGAGTTCTAGTCATGAGTTTTCCCGGCATCCCAATTGACTTTTCTTCTACCCCAGGGAGATTGCTAGGTTAGAGAGTCTAGGTTGATGTACTAAGCATGTTTGTCTTTGAGCAAACCTCTGCTGAATTTTAATATAAATTATATTTTATTACACTCAGCTTTTTCTTATCTTTCTTGTAATTTATGATATATATCTTATGCAATCTGGTTGTGAAAAGTAATTGATGCATCTAATACAAGATTTTAGTTTCTTTGTTATGATAAACACATACCTATTTGCTTACAACTGCTTTAATCTTGATGTTATACTTATGCTACTTATTCTTTCGTTGCTCAAATTCTTCAATACCACTAAGTATAACAATATCTTCCTATCGGCTATCCTTAAAGTCTGTGATGAACATCACGATTCCACTATATCGACGTGTTGTTTAAACAAGGAAGATGACATATTCTTATTAATGATTTCATCACTATCTTTCAACATAATCTTTAAATTAGATGAAATATTTAATAAAGGTCATATAGGCTATTCACCCCCTCTACCCTATATTAGAGTACATCCTCATGGACCTAACACTTTCCCTACCCAACATAGACATTTTGGTAGATGCAGTAGCTTCACATAAGATACAATCTTTTGGAGATGGAATGCTCGGTAACAATTAGATCAAGATGGCGGAAGAAGATTAGGAGAAAACTTCCTTTATCACCCCTTAGGGAACCTACTATTATTCAGT
The DNA here is from genome assembly GCA_016624345.1 of Platycodon grandiflorus. Taxonomy (NCBI): domain Eukaryota; kingdom Viridiplantae; phylum Streptophyta; class Magnoliopsida; order Asterales; family Campanulaceae; genus Platycodon; species Platycodon grandiflorus. Next base: position 38,768,098 of record CM028361.1, read on the forward strand.
CATGCCCTTCGGATTGAAACATGATGGGGCTACATACCAAAGGGCTGCTACCACGCGCTTTGATGACATGATTCACAAAGAAGTAGAAGTATAAGTGTATGTGGATGATATGATTATTCATTCAATACATGCGAGACGGTGCTCATTTGAGAGATCTTCGCAAATTTTTGAGAGATTGCTCAAGTACCGGATGAAGCTCAACCCCACCAAATTTACATTTGGGGTTACAGAGAAAAGTCTTGGGATTCATGGTAACTGACATTGGAATCGAAGTGGATCTGTAAAGGTCAAAGCTATCATAAATATGTCATGACCAACAACTCCAAGTGAAGTCAAAGGCTTTTTGGGCCATTACAGTACATCAGTCATTTTATTCAGCAGCTGACATCCATGTGTGAACCTCTGTTTAAGCTTCTCAAGAAGGATATAGATATAGAATGGGACAAAGAGTGCCAGCAAGCATTTGAAAAAGTCAAGGAGTACTTAGTTAGTCCGTCAATTCTAGCTCCTCCTCACAAACTCATGCACTTATTGTTATACCTAACGTCATAGACACCGCGGTGGAGCCAAGTTGGCATAAGAAAAGGAAGACTCTTATGCCGAGAATGCCATCTACTTTGTCAACGAGAAGTTGCATTGCGCGAGTTGAATTACTCCGCACTTGAAAAGAGTTGCACAAGTCGGTATGTGCGACGGAAAGGCTTAAGATTTACTTGCAAACCTTGCCTATAAAGGTGATTTCCAAGATGGATCCAATCAAGTACATACTCGAAAAGCCATCACTTTCGAGCAGGCTTGCCAAATGGTCTTTCTTAGTAAATGAGTTCGACATAACTTACGCAAGGGGAAATTCAATCAAAGGAAGTATAATAGTTGATCAATTGGCGACACCCGATAGAAGCGAAGATTTTGAAGAACCGATTTTCGATGAAAGGGTTCTTGAAATTAAAGACAACACGTGCAAATGGCAACTCTTCTTTGATGGAGCCGCCGTAAGAGTGGTTACGGTATAGGGATCTTGTGATTGATCTGTGGATACATATACACCCTTGGACATACAATTAGAATTTGAATGTTCCAACAATACCACCAAGTAAGAAGCTTGTATAGCTGGCTTGGAGGAAGCCTTAAAAATGGGCGCCGAAGAATTAGAATTATACGGTGATTTAGCTTTGATCATAAATCAGGTAGAAAGGAAATGGAAGACGCAAGATGCTAGATTGCAGTTCTATTATGCCCGTTTGACAGCATTGGCAGAGAAATTTGAGTTCATATCATTTCACTATCTCCCCCAGGATAGAAATCGCTTCGCAGACGCTCTAGCAACTTTAGCGTCGCTGGTTGAGATCCCCGCTGAGTTCAATGTCCAACCCTTCGTCACTGGGATGAAGCATACACCAGTATTTTATTTTTCTATGGAGAAGGACCAAGAAGAGGCCGATGGGTCTTTGTACCTGGATGTTTGGAATTTGCTAAAGAAGGGTGAGTATCCACCTAGCACTGATAGAAAAGGAAGAATTGTCTTGCGAAGATGGGCTTCCCAATTTGTAATCAGTGGTGACAATCTATGCATAAGGCATTATCAAGGACATAACCTCTTTTGCATCGACCAAGCGAAAGTCAAGCAAGACATGAATCTGCGCGGTGGCACTTGTGGGCCGCACATGAATAGGCATACGCTCTCGAAGAAAGTAATCCGGCAAGGTTACTACTGGAGTACAATGGAAATTGACTACATCAGATGGGTGCACCGTTGCGATAAATGCCAGAGGTTTGCCAACTTACAACATCTACCTCCTCACATGTTATACAATTCTACAGCGCCTTGGCCTTTCTCAACATGGTGAATTGACGTCATAGGGCAAGTGCACCCGAAAGGATCGAACAGCCATGAATATGTTCTAGTTGCCGTTAACTACTTCACAAAATTGGCTGAAGCCATTTCATACAAAGTTCTGAATGCTAAGAAGGTTGCAGAATTTATGAAGACAAACATCATTTATGGATTTGGGGTACTTTTTGATTTGATCTCCGAAAATGGTACACACTTCAAGGGAGAAGTCAACCGAGTATTAGATGAGTTCAAAGTACAATGACACAAATCTTCACCTTATAGGCTGCAGGCCAATGGCGCTCTAGAAGCAGTCAACAAAACATCAGAAAACATCATTTAGAAAATGCCAAATACAGGGAGAGATTGGCCCGACCAATTACCATTAGCACTCTGGGGCTACCGTACTTCTGTTCGTACGTCTACTGGGGCTACCCCATTTTCTCTTGCCTATGGGCGATCTTGCTGTTGAAGTGAAAATCCTTTCCTTGAGGGTGATGATAGAAGTCGTGGTTGCGGAAGCTGATTGGCTTAAGCATCAGTATGATGAACTGGCACTCCTGGATGAAAGGATGTTGTTAGCATTAGAACACACACGAGCATACCAGATGAGGATTGCTCGATCTTTCAACAAACAGGTCAAAGCCCGAGACATCAAAGTAGGTAACTTAGTTCTCTTAGAAAAGCCGCCTAGCTATATCGACATTTTTGGAAAGTGGAAATCACCATGGATGGGACCGTACGTAGTCAGGCTCATACAGTCAGGCGGCGCAGTCTTCCTCACAAATAAAAATGGAAAAGACCTCATTGAGCCCTTTAACATGGACAAGCTCAAGAAATACTACGCGTAGTTGCCCGCTCAGCTATCCTATATTTAGTTTTACTTGTGTTTGTAAATACTTTTCTCCCCCTTCTAAAAATAACTCGGTAGGTCGAAAACCTGAAAGGGCGGCTTATGTAAAAATTAGAGTTCAAAAAAGAAATGAGAGAGATAAAGCATGGGAGAAAAAGAAATAAAAATTTTCATCTCTCGCAAATCTGTGTTGAACTACGATCCGACCTGATTCTCTTTACGAGATACGTAGGTAGCCTTCAGGTTTGGTTGTTTACTTAGACATTTTATAAATATTTTTTTTAGTTTCCCCTATCATGTTGATTTGATCACACAAGGGAAAAACCACTACACGCATAATACTAATAAGACACTTTTAATTTATAATAAAGTCCCCGGTTTATGGCGGCAGCCATGGCTGCCGCGCCACCTCCTCCTGATGAATCCCCCACCCCAACTATCCTTCCTCAGCCAACATCTCTACCTAAACCCTATACATCCATTGTCGGATCATCCTCCACTAACGTCCCTCTATTTTTAATCCCGTCAGCCACGTATAAGGGTGAACCATCCTTAAAACTTTCATATGATATTGCTTACTCATTGGCTTAGCCCTTCCGTTTAACATTAATCGGAAAGTTTTCCCATGGTCGGCCCTCCATGGAAGCAATACGAAAACACTTTCAGACTTTTAGATTAAAAGCCGACTATTCATTGCTCACTTGGATGCCAAACATATCCTCATTAGGGTTCATCATGAAGAGGACTTCTAGTGATTATGGATTAAAGATCAATGGTTTCTTGGTCGATTTCCCATGCGTGTCTTTAAATGGGCCTTGATTTCGGGCGACATTGAAAGCTCCATTGTCCCGTTGGTTTTCAATCTCGGGCTGCCTATTTATTTGTTCCATCGTCTTGTATTATTTCCTATTGGAAATATGCTTGGTAGGACTCTAATGACGGATCATCCTATAGCAAACTTGACGCGTCCAAGCTTGGCTAGAATTTGCGTGGAGATCGACCATCTAAAATCAATCCCCAATCGTGTCTAGATTGATTGTGGAGCTCAAATCCCAGGTTTTTGGCAAACTGTTGAGGTGGAAGGGCTACCGCGGTATTGTAAACATTGCTTTCATCAAGGTCATATGGAGTAGACTTGTAAAATTAAGCACCCAGCGCTGGTCTCCAAGGACTCAGGACCATCTACTGTTGCTGCTCCTCTAGTTGTTAATCTTAAAGTTACATCCGATGGACTCCAAAGAAACCTTTAACCGACAATTGAGCGATAATGGTAATTTGGCAAAACCTACCTTGAATATTACTGCTAATAATACTTCCACTCCCCCTTGTGTTAATATTATAACAGGTTCCACCGCTGTAGCTGAAAGCCCCACTGAGCACGTGGTCATCCCAAATACTCCTATTGCCTTGCAAACTGAAGATCCTATATCCCATAATGGTGTTTCCCATCCTACGGCTCCATTGGATGGCACAGATACTCTTTCTGGACAACCACCAGTTGACAACATTATTATATCCAACAGGTTCAAAATTCTTACAGACATTGAAGAGAATATGGATCTTTGAGATCCATGGGGACGAATAGGTTGGCCATATTAATGATCATGGTCCACAGTTGCTCGGCTAATGATCATGATCTGTTATAGACGAACTCTCTGAGATGATGATGAGGAGCTTGATTCGACTGACATTGAGGCCTTAAATCTTGACTCTACTGTCCCAGTCTCTTTTAAACATGCAAACCCCAAAATCTCTCCCAGAATCACAAGGTCTAAAGCTCATACCACCTCAGATCTTTCCCATGAAAGTTAGTGTTCTCTTTTGGAATGTTTGTGGCGTGGGTAATGACCCCTCTATTGGTCGTTTGAAACAGCTTATCGAGCTTCACAAGATAACGTTTCTTGCTATTTTTGAACCTATGATTGATGCGGATCAAATTATGCGAGTTGCTAGACGATTGCAATTCAATTTTAGTCATTCTAATCCAAGTAGTTCTATTTGGATTTTTGTTAAATCTGCTTTCACTTGTCAAGTTCTCTGTGATGCCATTCAGCATGTTGCCGTTCAGGCTAAACATTTTTCATGACCCTTTTCGGTAAATATTTCATGTATTTATGCAAGCTGCTCGACTGATGATAGACAGGCTCTCTGGACTGAATTGATTGATTTTGGTACGACTTTTGATTCTTCGCCTTGGTTAGTTGGGGGGTTTTAACATCATCTTATCTCCGGAGGAAAAGATGGGGGGTTCAGTGTCGCGACCCGACCCGAGATCCGATGTGAATCACGTTCGAGCCGCGAGACAAATGCGGAAAACACGAAAATAGCATCTCAAAAATTCCATTTAAAGGAATGCAAAGTCATGAGAAAACCCTGTAATGCACGTGCAAGTTTTCTTTAAACAACAAAATCGTTTAAACAGTACTAAACCTCGACGGCGAAACAAGCCGGAGAAAACAACACGTTAGCTAGCAACAACAAACTCGAGCTAACATGCTCGGTACATATATAATCACATCAGAGTACGCGAAATTAAAGTTAACAACTATATATACAACTGCACGGCAACCATGCCAGCACAACAAAAGAATATAACAATAACAGTCAAGACTACTACCCAACAAATACATTGTTTAGATAACAAGTACACCCTCGGCCTCACCAAAATAAAACACTTAGGCACAAGGTGCACTACCAAAAGAAGTCGCCCAACGAACCCGAACTCGCACACTAAGGATTCCTCGCCGGCGCTTGATCTAAGGAAAACAAATGAAAACAAACGGGGTGAGTTGAAAACTCAATAAGCTACTAATGCAACAATATGGGATGCTAGATGCAAGACAATAAATATAACAAGTATTCATGTTATAATAATATCATTTCAATATTTAAACAGAATAACATGTATCGCACATAACCAAACAACCCCATACTACACGAGAGGCTCGACGATCGCCAACCGTCCCATACCGGTTGGAAACCATGACCAACATTCGTTCATATAGGAAGCACATAAGAACTATAAGTAAACACATTAAAAGGGATACGGTGTCGGTACACCTCCAGACCAAACCAACACTTCCAACCAACCAACCAATAATATACCAATGAAGAGCCGTTGTTGACGTGCTCGAACAAGAAACCAATAATGTACCAAGGAAGAGCCGTTGTTGACGTGCTCGAACAAGAAACCAATAACCAAAACAAACACATGTGAACCATTTTACGTATTCACGTCGACGGGTGATCTCGGTCCCTACAACCCAAGAATCTACCACGGATATAGCTTACCATGGTTGCGTTTATTCCGTACAACAAATGGCGCTATACCCCTACCGCGGCCAACGGTAGGGCGAGGCCCGATGTATTGGCCTTCAACTATTACGTAGCCGGCTCGCGCAATAATCGAGCGTCAATACACCGCCAACAAATATGCCATGGACTTAACTAAATGCACAAGTAGATGTTTACTCGACATTTAAACATAAAAGGTCATACTCCAAAGTAGGGGTATACCACAACAACAACAATTGACAATAATATGAATGTCACAAGTGAGTTATAATAATCTCACACCACAAATAACCAACTTACAATAATTACGACAATTTACGTAATATCAAACACACTATCGGTGTAACCAAATTTTCTAACGAATCACTCGAATCATTCAAGTATTCCCAAATCACACACGTGGTCTCATCGATTATGAAATCCTAACGAACTCCGTTAGAGTCATTTTCGGTTTCTAATGAGTTCGAGTTTACGCGAATTAATCATACCGTAAACTTAACAATTACTACTCATATTTCACAATTCAAACATGTAAACATGAGTCTTTAAACACAACCAAAAAGTCAACCACGAATTTGGAAAGTCAACATAGTCAAATGTACTTAAATTTCATAATTTCTAACATGTATCACCAAATAACAAGTCTAACATGTGATACAACTCATAATAGGGAAGAACAAGGGATAGTAGCTTACCTATACAAGATAATCCACCCAAAGAACTCACAATCCAAGCTTAGCAATGGATTCCCCAAGTCTTAAGCAATCCAAAGATGGTGTTGCATGCAAGAATCTATGGTGGGATGAAGAAGGAGATGAATACACACACTAATCTCACTATGCATCTCCCACACAAACTCTCTAGGCTTTAGGAAGAAAAGAAATGTTTTGGAGTCTCTCTCATGGTGGAGTGACTTAAATATGGTCAAAAGGTCAAGCCCAAAGTACAACATTTATAGCCAAGAGTCCAAGGTCTAAAGTCAAGAAAATTACAAATCTGAATTTCGTCCGTACCTCTGCGCGGCCGTGCCACAAATTGGCACACGGCCGTGCCAAAGTTCTGTCTGGATTCTCGGATTAGCCTCGCACGGTCGTGCCCTATGAGGCGCACGGCGTGCCAAACCCAAAAACACAAACCCAACATTCGTTACTCTCGCACGGCCGTGCCATATAAAGCGCACGGTCGTGCGAAGGCCAGTGTACTAAAGTGCTAAAACTCCAATTCTAAGGCATACAACACAATCCCAAACACATAAAATGAAGTTTTAAAACATAATAACTCAAATGCAAGGAACCATGAAACTCCTAACACATTTTCATATACTAAAAGATGTCCAACAAACTCAATTGTAAGTGTAAAAGAATGAGATTTGCACATGAAATGATAGCGTCAAAATGAAAGACATAACATAGGAAGAATGCAAATGATGCAAATGGTGCGGGCGTTACATTCGGTAGGGATAGGGCATGTGCTCTTGATTTTCATTCATGTATTCCAGCTGGTCTTCTAGATATTGGTTTCTCTAGTAGTAAATTCACTGGTGGAATTCTAGAGGAGGTCAACCCTCTATTTTGCAAAGAATTGATAGAGTTCGTGTAATATTCCCCGGCGAACAGTTTTCGGATCTCGTAGAACATCGTCTCGTGCTTGTTTTGACCATGCTCCTTTGCTTGTTCACATCTGTTAGGTCCGAGGGTTGCTCGGTGTATAGGCTAGAGGGTGAATAGCCTATACTTGGTGTAATAAAAATTTCATCCAAATTTTACATTTAGATCGAAGAGTAGATGAAATGATTACTACACATAGATCATCTTCCTCATCTTGAATGATTAGGAAGATAGAGTGATCGACATCTTAGATCGAGATGTAGATCATGGACATCTAAGATCGCGAGATATGAAATATGCGGAAGATGTATGTTGAACTTAGCGATGGAAATGAGTTTGAGCAATGGAAGAATAAACAACATAAGTTTAACAATTTAGATTAAAGTAACGTAAAGATTTGATTTGAAAGAGAGCTTGACAGTTGACTATAATCTGTATTAGATGCATCATTTACTTTCCTTAAACAGTTGCACATGATAAAGCAAATTATATACGAAAGAGAAATCAAGGCTGAATGTAACAATTATATATTATATTAAAATTCAGCGAGGTTTGCTCAAAGGCAAACATGCTTAGTACATCAACCTAGACTCTCTAACCTAGCAATCTCCTTAGGAAAAAGAAGGAGAAATGAAAGCGAAATCAAATATATCGAAAATACATTAGAAGATGTACTTAATATTTATTAAGACATCTTCGTAATTTCAACTCGATATATTTGTTGTGAGAAGAGAATATTAGGAGTTGTTCAAATAGCATATATTTGAACAACCGAGTGCTAAGCACTCGACCAACAATGATGACACCTTATTGCACTCGTACACTTATAATGTAGTATAAGTCCGCCGATATGAATGCAATGGACATGTAAGTTCGGCTCTTCATCGACATCTTCAAGCTTGATCTGGCTTCAACGATCTGTAAGATACTTGGTCTCTTTACTGGATGATGGAGTTGAGGCCACTGAAGAGACTGAGTTCTTCGAAGGAAGAAGAACTCAAATCAACAACAAGGTTGTTAATCAAGCGAGCTTCTCGCCTTTTGGATTTTCTTCTCTCTCTCTCTCACAAGTGTTTGTTCTTACACTTGTGATTTCTCACTCAAGAAGTGGTTCTGATTGAAGAAATGAAGATCAATACCACAACCTTTCTCAAGCATAAGCATACACGGTTTGTGTGTTCTAGTGCTTGTGCTCTCTCCCTTGTGCACTTGTGCTCTCATGAAATGAGAATAAGAGTCTTCTTATATAGCTGGAGAAGAAGAAGTGACCGTTGGTGTATTGAATAGGTTTATGCCCGTTGGTGATCTGAATCTCGTGATGTAGACAGAGTACATCTTTGGATTTGTTGGGCAAAGACCTTCAGTTAGGTTTGAGTCTTGAAGATGATCGTGACAGGTACGGACATAGATGGACGTGTCGAGCTTAGCCTGGATGCACTGATTGATGTGGACGTTTCATTGCTTTGAGTAGTGCGGTGTCGTGCTTGGCCTTTTCGGAAATGACGCTTTGAAGACCGCGAGCAACCTTTGTTAGGAGGAAATGTCTATTGGATAAAAGTGAAGGTGCGACATCGATGCGTATCTTGGATTTGTCGACAGATCTTGTAACGGATCTATTTTGTCTTGAAGTGCATTGAGTAACGACCGATGTATCTCGTGATCTTACGCTTCTCAGCTTGTTTTGATGGGGATTTGGCTTCTCGAGATCCGTTATAGAACCGCGATGTAGAAACGTGATGGTCACGATGTTCCTCTTGAATAAATAACTTCTCTGCAGTTGTTCGATGAAGTGCTTTGGGATGCTAGAGTCTGCCGATATAGAACCGTTGATGTAGAGATGGCTATTATTTAGGCATATAGCCGAAGGGAAATGTCGCTGGTAGAGACATCGCGATAGTCACGTCACCGGCAATTTGAAGAGCTTGATTCATATGAAGGTTTGTCATCATGGTAGGACAAAGACTCGGATATGTACAAAGACTTCCTAGTCTAATGACCTATGCATTGTTTCAACAAGCGCCACACTAACCGGTCGCAGCCCCTTTTAGCCACTATGCGTTGTAATGGGAACAAGCAAATCACCGTGTTGGAATATGCATACATATATCGAGCTGATTTACAGCATATTCCTAACACATCCCGAAGGATAGAACTATTCATCCATCCTCTTTGGTTCTTGAATATTTGGACTTCGCATCACACATTTCATCCTCTAGTGGCCGACGCTTGGAACTTTGCTATTGAGGGTCATCCGATATTTAAATTTGCGAAAAACTTAGCAATATTTGGCATGCTCTTATCTCTTGGAATCGAGGATGCAGTCAAAGATTGTGAGCTTCTTTATGAGTTGATCCTACCCCCGAGAATATAACAATTTATGTCTATGGCTCAGGGCTACTCTTCGTCATAATTTGAAGCTTGAGGAAGACTATTGGAAGTAAAAAGCCAAAATTAAGTGGCTCAAGGAAGGAGAAGGCAATACTAAGTTATTTCATGCTTCGGTTCAAGAGACTCGTCGTAAACTTCATTCCATTCGATTCAAGACGATCAAGGCTCTCTTATTGATAATGAAGACGCTATCAAACAGCATGCTATAGCTCACTTCCAATCACAGCTTCAAGCTGATCCTACTATGGAAAATGATCTTTTGGATGTTATCCCTTCATTGATCACTAGCGACATGAATACTGCTCTTTCCGCTTTTCCTACCATGGAAGAAGTCAAACATGCGGTTTTCTCTATGGATGTTAATAGTGCTGCTGGCCCTAATGGTTTTTCTGGAAAATTCTTTACTCACTGTTAGGATATTATATGCCATGATTTTTTCTCTGCAATTATGGATTTTTTCTGTGGCTTCTCCATACCTCGGAGTTGGACTAGTACATCTATTGTTATGATCTGAAGAATGACAATCCCTTGCGCTTGATGAATTTCGCCCAATTAGTCTTAATTTTACGCAACAAGGTTATTTCAAGATCTTATCTATTCGTCCGGCTCCTATTTTACCTTATTATTTTGAAAATCAAAGTGGTTTTGTCAAGGGTCGGCTCATTCGAGACAATATCCTCTTGGC